>OZ059844.1:29340544-29755544 GCA_964057195.1 Orthosia cruda
TCATCAGTGGCTTGTGTTGAGCACCGGATGCTAGTATTATATTATTGCCACTGTATTCTATAGGTAGGATTGTGTCTCATCAGGTAAGTGAATGGTATCAGTAACACGCTACCGATATGATATTAATGGTTTCATCAGTGGCTTGTGTTGAGCACCGGATGCTAGTATTATATTATTGCCACTGTATTCTATAGGTAGGATTGTGTCTCATCAGGTAAGTGAATGGTATCAGTAACACGCTACCGATATGATATTAATGGTTTCATCAGTGGCTTGTGTTGAGCACCGGATGCTAGTATTATATTATTGCCACTGTATTCTATAGGTAGGATTGTGTCTCATCAGGTAAGTGAATGGTATCAGTAACACGCTACCGATATGATATTAATGGTTTCATCAGTGGCTTGTGTTGAGCACCGGATGCTAGTATTATATTATTGCCACTGTATTCTATAGGTAGGATTGTGTCTCATCAGGTAAGTGAATGGTATCAGTAACACGCTACCGATATGATATTAATGGTTTCATCAGTGGCTTGTGTTGAGCACCGGATGCTAGTATTATATTATTGCCACTGTATTCTATAGGTAGGATTGTGTCTCATCAGGTAAGTGAATGGTATCAGTAACACGCTACCGATATGATATTAATGGTTTCATCAGTGGCTTGTGTTGAGCACCGGATGCTAGTATTATATTATTGCCACTGTATTCTATAGGTAGGATTGTGTCTCATCAGGTAAGTGAATGGTATCAGTAACACGCTACCGATATGATATTAATGGTTTCATCAGTGGCTTGTGTTGAGCACCGGATGCTAGTATTATATTATTGCCACTGTATTCTATAGGTAGGATTGTGTCTCATCAGGTAAGTGAATGGTATCAGTAACACGCTACCGATATGATATTAATGGTTTCATCAGTGGCTTGTGTTGAGCACCGGATGCTAGTATTATATTATTGCCACTGTATTCTATAGGTAGGATTGTGTCTCATCAGGTAAGTGAATGGTATCAGTAACACGCTACCGATATGATATTAATGGTTTCATCAGTGGCTTGTGTTGAGCACCGGATGCTAGTATTATATTATTGCCACTGTATTCTATAGGTAGGATTGTGTCTCATCAGGTAAGTGAATGGTATCAGTAACACGCTACCGATATGATATTAATGGTTTCATCAGTGGCTTGTGTTGAGCACCGGATGCTAGTATTATATTATTGCCACTGTATTCTATAGGTAGGATTGTGTCTCATCAGGTAAGTGAATGGTATCAGTAACACGCTACCGATATGATATTAATGGTTTCATCAGTGGCTTGTGTTGAGCACCGGATGCTAGTATTATATTATTGCCACTGTATTCTATAGGTAGGATTGTGTCTCATCAGGTAAGTGAATGGTATCAGTAACACGCTACCGATATGATATTAATGGTTTCATCAGTGGCTTGTGTTGAGCACCGGATGCTAGTATTATATTATTGCCACTGTATTCTATAGGTAGGATTGTGTCTCATCAGGTAAGTGAATGGTATCAGTAACACGCTACCGATATGATATTAATGGTTTCATCAGTGGCTTGTGTTGAGCACCGGATGCTAGTATTATATTATTGCCACTGTATTCTATAGGTAGGATTGTGTCTCATCAGGTAAGTGAATGGTATCAGTAACACGCTACCGATATGATATTAATGGTTTCATCAGTGGCTTGTGTTGAGCACCGGATGCTAGTATTATATTATTGCCACTGTATTCTATAGGTAGGATTGTGTCTCATCAGGTAAGTGAATGGTATCAGTAACACGCTACCGATATGATATTAATGGTTTCATCAGTGGCTTGTGTTGAGCACCGGATGCTAGTATTATATTATTGCCACTGTATTCTATAGGTAGGATTGTGTCTCATCAGGTAAGTGAATGGTATCAGTAACACGCTACCGATATGATATTAATGGTTTCATCAGTGGCTTGTGTTGAGCACCGGATGCTAGTATTATATTATTGCCACTGTATTCTATAGGTAGGATTGTGTCTCATCAGGTAAGTGAATGGTATCAGTAACACGCTACCGATATGATATTAATGGTTTCATCAGTGGCTTGTGTTGAGCACCGGATGCTAGTATTATATTATTGCCACTGTATTCTATAGGTAGGATTGTGTCTCATCAGGTAAGTGAATGGTATCAGTAACACGCTACCGATATGATATTAATGGTTTCATCAGTGGCTTGTGTTGAGCACCGGATGCTAGTATTATATTATTGCCACTGTATTCTATAGGTAGGATTGTGTCTCATCAGGTAAGTGAATGGTATCAGTAACACGCTACCGATATGATATTAATGGTTTCATCAGTGGCTTGTGTTGAGCACCGGATGCTAGTATTATATTATTGCCACTGTATTCTATAGGTAGGATTGTGTCTCATCAGGTAAGTGAATGGTATCAGTAACACGCTACCGATATGATATTAATGGTTTCATCAGTGGCTTGTGTTGAGCACCGGATGCTAGTATTATATTATTGCCACTGTATTCTATAGGTAGGATTGTGTCTCATCAGGTAAGTGAATGGTATCAGTAACACGCTACCGATATGATATTAATGGTTTCATCAGTGGCTTGTGTTGAGCACCGGATGCTAGTATTATATTATTGCCACTGTATTCTATAGGTAGGATTGTGTCTCATCAGGTAAGTGAATGGTATCAGTAACACGCTACCGATATGATATTAATGGTTTCATCAGTGGCTTGTGTTGAGCACCGGATGCTAGTATTATATTATTGCCACTGTATTCTATAGGTAGGATTGTGTCTCATCAGGTAAGTGAATGGTATCAGTAACACGCTACCGATATGATATTAATGGTTTCATCAGTGGCTTGTGTTGAGCACCGGATGCTAGTATTATATTATTGCCACTGTATTCTATAGGTAGGATTGTGTCTCATCAGGTAAGTGAATGGTATCAGTAACACGCTACCGATATGATATTAATGGTTTCATCAGTGGCTTGTGTTGAGCACCGGATGCTAGTATTATATTATTGCCACTGTATTCTATAGGTAGGATTGTGTCTCATCAGGTAAGTGAATGGTATCAGTAACACGCTACCGATATGATATTAATGGTTTCATCAGTGGCTTGTGTTGAGCACCGGATGCTAGTATTATATTATTGCCACTGTATTCTATAGGTAGGATTGTGTCTCATCAGGTAAGTGAATGGTATCAGTAACACGCTACCGATATGATATTAATGGTTTCATCAGTGGCTTGTGTTGAGCACCGGATGCTAGTATTATATTATTGCCACTGTATTCTATAGGTAGGATTGTGTCTCATCAGGTAAGTGAATGGTATCAGTAACACGCTACCGATATGATATTAATGGTTTCATCAGTGGCTTGTGTTGAGCACCGGATGCTAGTATTATATTATTGCCACTGTATTCTATAGGTAGGATTGTGTCTCATCAGGTAAGTGAATGGTATCAGTAACACGCTACCGATATGATATTAATGGTTTCATCAGTGGCTTGTGTTGAGCACCGGATGCTAGTATTATATTATTGCCACTGTATTCTATAGGTAGGATTGTGTCTCATCAGGTAAGTGAATGGTATCAGTAACACGCTACCGATATGATATTAATGGTTTCATCAGTGGCTTGTGTTGAGCACCGGATGCTAGTATTATATTATTGCCACTGTATTCTATAGGTAGGATTGTGTCTCATCAGGTAAGTGAATGGTATCAGTAACACGCTACCGATATGATATTAATGGTTTCATCAGTGGCTTGTGTTGAGCACCGGATGCTAGTATTATATTATTGCCACTGTATTCTATAGGTAGGATTGTGTCTCATCAGGTAAGTGAATGGTATCAGTAACACGCTACCGATATGATATTAATGGTTTCATCAGTGGCTTGTGTTGAGCACCGGATGCTAGTATTATATTATTGCCACTGTATTCTATAGGTAGGATTGTGTCTCATCAGGTAAGTGAATGGTATCAGTAACACGCTACCGATATGATATTAATGGTTTCATCAGTGGCTTGTGTTGAGCACCGGATGCTAGTATTATATTATTGCCACTGTATTCTATAGGTAGGATTGTGTCTCATCAGGTAAGTGAATGGTATCAGTAACACGCTACCGATATGATATTAATGGTTTCATCAGTGGCTTGTGTTGAGCACCGGATGCTAGTATTATATTATTGCCACTGTATTCTATAGGTAGGATTGTGTCTCATCAGGTAAGTGAATGGTATCAGTAACACGCTACCGATATGATATTAATGGTTTCATCAGTGGCTTGTGTTGAGCACCGGATGCTAGTATTATATTATTGCCACTGTATTCTATAGGTAGGATTGTGTCTCATCAGGTAAGTGAATGGTATCAGTAACACGCTACCGATATGATATTAATGGTTTCATCAGTGGCTTGTGTTGAGCACCGGATGCTAGTATTATATTATTGCCACTGTATTCTATAGGTAGGATTGTGTCTCATCAGGTAAGTGAATGGTATCAGTAACACGCTACCGATATGATATTAATGGTTTCATCAGTGGCTTGTGTTGAGCACCGGATGCTAGTATTATATTATGCCACTGTATTCTATAGGTAGGATTGTGTCTCATCAGGTAAGTGAATGGTATCAGTAACACGCTACCGATATGATATTAATGGTTTCATCAGTGGCTTGTGTTGAGCACCGGATGCTAGTATTATATTATTGCCACTGTATTCTATAGGTAGGATTGTGTCTCATCAGGTAAGTGAATGGTATCAGTAACACGCTACCGATATGATATTAATGGTTTCATCAGTGGCTTGTGTTGAGCACCGGATGCTAGTATTATATTATTGCCACTGTATTCTATAGGTAGGATTGTGTCTCATCAGGTAAGTGAATGGTATCAGTAACACGCTACCGATATGATATTAATGGTTTCATCAGTGGCTTGTGTTGAGCACCGGATGCTAGTATTATATTATTGCCACTGTATTCTATAGGTAGGATTGTGTCTCATCAGGTAAGTGAATGGTATCAGTAACACGCTACCGATATGATATTAATGGTTTCATCAGTGGCTTGTGTTGAGCACCGGATGCTAGTATTATATTATTGCCACTGTATTCTATAGGTAGGATTGTGTCTCATCAGGTAAGTGAATGGTATCAGTAACACGCTACCGATATGATATTAATGGTTTCATCAGTGGCTTGTGTTGAGCACCGGATGCTAGTATTATATTATTGCCACTGTATTCTATAGGTAGGATTGTGTCTCATCAGGTAAGTGAATGGTATCAGTAACACGCTACCGATATGATATTAATGGTTTCATCAGTGGCTTGTGTTGAGCACCGGATGCTAGTATTATATTATTGCCACTGTATTCTATAGGTAGGATTGTGTCTCATCAGGTAAGTGAATGGTATCAGTAACACGCTACCGATATGATATTAATGGTTTCATCAGTGGCTTGTGTTGAGCACCGGATGCTAGTATTATATTATTGCCACTGTATTCTATAGGTAGGATTGTGTCTCATCAGGTAAGTGAATGGTATCAGTAACACGCTACCGATATGATATTAATGGTTTCATCAGTGGCTTGTGTTGAGCACCGGATGCTAGTATTATATTATTGCCACTGTATTCTATAGGTAGGATTGTGTCTCATCAGGTAAGTGAATGGTATCAGTAACACGCTACCGATATGATATTAATGGTTTCATCAGTGGCTTGTGTTGAGCACCGGATGCTAGTATTAGGTATATTATCTGTGGCTCCGGTAAATGAATGCAATTAATGAACGCACTGAATGGAAAAGTGTCAACAATTCAACATGCCGCGGTAGTATCATGTAGTGAGTGAGTGAGTGGCCGCGTCACGGCGCCGGCGCCGGCGTCACGTACGCGCGACGTATCGGAAGTGCGGCTGATAACTTATCACGGGGAAGCTAATCGCAGGTGGAGGTCAACAGATTCACTCGCACTAATCAACATGTTGATGACTGTTACATAACACGGAGTTCCGGTACCTGAGGCACCGGAAGCTGGGGTCACTAACACTGTGCAGGCTATCGTACTGCTCGTACGTACGCGACAATACTACTAGTGGTCGCATTTATTTAATTCACAACGACTACCAATAGCAGATAGTAGAGAAGAGTGACGAACCAAACATCTCATTTACTGAGGGCTGAGGGTGTCGTACGGCAGCTATAATACTCGTATATCACTGCCACCAAGAATTGCAGCCTGCAGTGGCTCGACTCTACTTGCTATTACCTACTCATGACCCCAATATTTGTTATATTTGCCATACAATTTTGGAAACGAGATACTTTTTTGAGGCCATCAACAGAAAGGTATCTCACTACTTTGTATCACCATGTGGTAATGTAGCCTGAGAAGTGAGAACATTACGCGCTTCCACCACTCAATCACTCATTTAGCACATGGTAGCTAAATCAAAGAGAAGGAGTGAGCGATATGGGGACAACAACGTAATACAAACTATGGCATTATAGTTTCCGGCGCCTGCTGATTTGTTTATTTCATAGTAAAAGGGCATAGAGGATTACGTATGCAGCGCGTGAACATTATAATGTAGGAAGAGAGGTGCGGTACGCAGTACACGTGTGGATTTGATAAATTGTTGCTTTTGACGATACTGAGCGGTGGCGAGAGCCGGAGCCTGCCGACGACGTGTCGAGTGCGGTCTGCGGACATTGCGGAATGCTCCGGAGCTGGGAATGTGCGACGATCACGCAATCGTGCGCAACCACCTATTACTAGTCTGCTAGAACCTACTACGTTACGTAGACATGCATGAGAACTGTACAAGAATATTGCCAAATACAGATGAAGTACCCAAATAGTTACAAATTGCTCTACATGATAACCGCAGCCACTTAATACTGCACAAAGAAACCAATGCCAGACCAAAAAGGTGAACAGCTCGTGGTGAGATAGTCGTTCAGAGCTGTAGGTAAGCAACGACGATGTATTCTCTTTGTAGGTAAGATACTCTATATTGCACAGGATAAGATTATAAACTAAGTAGGCACTACTTTAGTTTATAATCTTATCCTTTGCTGCCTAGGTTGGACCACAATTGACTTTTTCTAAAATTGTGTTAGTTATTGTAAGTAAGAGAAACGGTGTCGAAGAGACAAGAGCGCGCCTGGTGCGACTGTAGATCTGCATGTGGACAGTGGGCTGATGTGGGACAGCAGGCGCGGTGTCCGTCTGTCTGACATTTGCGTTTATTTTCATCTGATCACTACGCGCTCGCCGCCCCAGCTGATTCACACACCACCACTGGATAGCATTTATAAAGTTCACTATAAATACACCGGTTCACTTATCCGCATTAAAGGGCAGCCCATCTCACGCACTCAGCATGTAGAATGCACTTCTTGTATCATACCTGTTCAGCTTCTCATTTCAAATGTTTGCGATCGATGCGAGGGCACAGATAATATTTATGCGAGATTGCGAGGGCTACAAATTACGCACACACAGGCAAACGTTACAGACATACAGACACGAGTCGGTAGCTTCTTTTGTTCTAGCATAACAAGCCATTTCTATCTCTATTCTTCTAAGAATATTCGAGAAAGAATATAATATGTCCTTCCTTTTATATCCAAAGTGCAGGAGGCCTGTGTCGACAAGCAGCTTTCAGGGTTTTTTCATCGGAATAACCTCGTCAGCTCATTCCAGTCTGGATTCAGGCCGGGATACAGTACTGCCTCTGCACTGCTCAAAGTGACTGGTAACATTAGAGAATCGATGGAGGATACCAAAGATACTTTTTTGGTTTTAATTTATTTCTCCAATGCCGTCAGTCACGATATTCACCTTTCTATAATTTCACATATTATGGTTTCTTTAGAGGCTCTGGAATGGTTCTCTTTCTATCTTAAGCGGAAGTTGCAACATTATTTTCTACACCATTAACAGAGTCGTCTCAATCACCTTTCTATCCAAACTAATATTATAAATGCGAAAGTAACTCTGTCTGTCTGTCTGTCTGTCTTTGCTTCACGCCTAAACTACTGAACCGATTTGTGTGAAATTTGGTACAGACATAGTTTGGAACTTGAGAATGGACATAGGATAGTTTTTATTACAAACGATAAAATATTAAATAAAATTTATTCCGGACATACAGCGCCATCTATTGGTCAAGAGTCGGCATCAGAAGTCACTATTCCACGCGAACGAAGTCGCGGGCAAAAGCTTGTTAATTTATATATGTATAGAATAGATATTTAGATATTAATATTATAAATGCGAAAGTAACTCTGTCTGTCTGTCTTTCTGTCTGTCTGTCTGTCTTTGCTTCACGCCTAAACTACTGAACCGATTTGTGTGAAATTTGGTACAGACATAGTTTGGAACTTGAGAATGGACATAGGATAGTTTTTATTACAAACGATAAAATATTAAATAAAATTTATTCCGGACATACAGCGCCATCTATTGGTCAAGAGTCGGCATCAGAAGTCACTATTCCACGCGAACGAAGTCGCGGGCAAAAGCTTGTTAATTTATATATGTATAGAATAGATATATATATATTATTTATTTACCTTTATATAAAGGCATGTATTATCCAAATCCAAACTAATTCCCTACTTAATATTATAAATGCGAAAGTAACTCTGTCTGTCTTTCTGTCTGTCTGTCTGTCTGTCTTTGCTTCACGCCTAAACTACTGAACCGTTTTGTGTGAAATTTGGTACAGACATAGTTTGGAACTTGAGAATGGACATAGGATAGTTTTTATTACAAAAAATAAAATAAAATTTATTCCGGACATACAGCGCCATCTATTGGTCAAGAGTCGGCATCAGAAGTCACTATTCCACGCGAATGAAGTCGCGGGCAAAAGCTAGTATTATAAATGCGAAAGTAACTCTGTCTGTCTGTCTTTCTGTCTGTCTGTCTGTCTTTCTGTCTGTCTGTCTGTCTGTCTTTGCTTCACGCCTAAACTACTGAACCGATTTGTGTGAAATTTGGTACAGACATAGTTTCGAACTTGAGAATGGACATAGGATAGTTTTTATTACAAAAAATAAAATATAAAATAAAATTTATTCCGGACATACAGCGCCATCTATTGGTCAAGAGTCGGCATCAATTCAGTACTGAAAATTCATCGGAAAAATGTAAATAAATAGTAAAAAGGTATGAAAATATAATATAATACAACTTTTAGTACAAAGAAAATGCTCTAACGCAGTATAGATAATTCTATTAGTACTATATGTCGAGTTGGTGATCGCGCAATGGTGTCGATCGTTACACGAGTTCGGTTCATGTTATTGTTTTAATTCATCGGAAAAAAGTAAATAAGATTTTTGAAGAGTTCCCTAGAATATCTTCCACATTTCATTTTTGAAGAGATCCCGCGAGATCGGGAACTATGTGGGTAAAACCAAAAATCTGCCGGAAGTCACTATTCCACGCGAACGAAGTCGCGGGCAAAAGCTAGTAGTAAATATATATGTATGTTTATTTTAGCTACAATATATTATTGTTATTAAATTTTACTTCAATAATTATTTCAATTTGTATGCACCTGCCATGTTATCTCTCCACCACCCTTGGTTGACTGGTAGAGAATATCTCAGGCATTAAGTCCGCCTATGTACCTGTATGTTGCATGAAGTTTTAAATAAATAAATAATATTATAATATATACGTGATATCGCCCAAACCAAAGATAATATAAATATAATACTGGCGTACCCAAACATACCAAGAAACAGGATCTTATCTACAGAGCATTAAAACATTTAGCTTTCTTTTTCCTTTCATTACATTAGGTAATGAACGAAATCATATGCGCCATTTATATTCCTCTACACTAGATGCTCTGGGTCTGCAATCTTTTCTAAAGTCAAGGCCATTATAATAATCTCCTCAATCCCTTCCAATCCGGCTTCCGACCTGGTCACAGCACCACTACAGCTCTTCTAAACATTACGGATGATATAAGGTCAGCCATGGAAAACAGTAATCTGACGGTCTTGGCATTGCTGGATTTCAGTAATGCTTTTAATACTATTGATTTTGATGTTTTGCTTGGCATTCTATGCTCTCTTAATATATCTCCATCAGTGGTTGACTGGTTTCGTAGTTACCTGTTCGGGCGCCGGCAACGTATATGCATCGGAGAGAACTTATCTTCCTGGTGTAGTACTTCTGCCGGGGAACCACAGGGTGGCGTTTTATCTCATTTACTTTTCGCAGTTTTTAAAAACTCAATCTCCAACAAACTAGTTTCTTCCTACCATCTTTATGCAGATGATCTGCAATAATACTCGCGAGCTCCTCTCGGAAAGCCTCTGATATAGTCTGATGCTATAGAAACCATCAATCTTGACCTGGCTCGCATTTGCGATTGGAGCAAGAGGTATGGGCTTGAGGTAAACCCTATAAAGACGCAGGTAATAGCAGTGGGCAGTCCTAGAATGGTTTCTAGGATCGACTGGACGTCTCTTCCCCAAGTTATTTTTGACAATGCAGTAATTCCCTTCAGTGAGAAAGTTAAAAACTTGGGTATATTCATTGACAAGCACTTTTCTTGGACTGCCCAACTGCAAGAAGTTAGCCGTAAGTTGTTTGCATCTGCTGCAACTTTGAGGAGACTACGTAATTTTCTTCCGACTGCCACCAAGATTGCGCTTGCACAATCTCTTCTTCTTCCCATCCTTGATTATGCTGATGCCAGCTATCTTGACCTTACTCAAGAACAACTTGATAAACTTGAGCGGCTTCAAAATTTTTGTATAAGGTTGTAGGGTAGGTAGGTTGTTGTTATGTTTCCGAATTCCGTGTAAAGCTCAAACGGTTGCCAATTCGCATTTCTACCCTACCCTACCGACCCTACCCTACCTACCCTACCCTACCTACCCTAGCCTACCCACCCTACCTACCCTACCCTACCTATCCTACCCTACCTACACTACCTACCCTACCCTACCTACCCTAACTAAAAATAGATGTTGGCCGATTCTCAGACCTACTCAATATGCTCACAAAATTTCATGAGAATCGGTCAAGCCGTTTCGGAGGAGTACGGGAACGAACATTGTGACACGAGAATTTTATATATAAGATTATTGTATCTTTAAGTTCTTTGTTGGTATTGTTGCACCACTGTCAACCCCATGTCATGTCCAGGCAATCACTGTCCATTCCAGGTTGCCTGGAAGAGATCACGGAAAGCGATAAGGCCGCCCGTTGTATATTTTTTAGTTTTAAGTTTCTTTTGTTCCTATATTTTCTGGTGTACAATAAAGCATACATAAATAAATTATATTATTCAGCTTCCTCGATTTAGAATTTGAAAATTAGCGTGTCATAGTTTATTGAGGACACCGTTATCGATACATTAGACTTTCCGCTGTTTATCCACAACCTTGAAGCCTTCCTGCTAGTCTCCACAATCCACACCTTTTAGTAGCCCTGACTCGTGCGAACATTCTATTGAGTTTATTGATATTGTTCTAGCGATACTCGCATGCACTAGTCGACTGTTATCTGTTCATAAATTAGTCGCAGGGCATGCTGATAACGCTTACCTACTTATTGACTCGAAACAAAACGATTATTCAAACAATAGCGATAGTTGTCACTCGTGAAACTGTTGTGTGCCCGATAACTGTCACAATAGCGACTGATGCCGGTGCCGGCGCGGTGTCATACACTCCTACCGAGGGTTCCACGCGGTCTTCTTGATTAGCATTAATTTGTACAAACGGTTCCGATTGATGTTCCGTTGTAAATTGACACTCGTGAATGTTACTGTCAGTAAGTTGGTTCACTTCTTGTAATTCATTACCTACATTTGGGCCTGACGAAATGAAATCGTCTGAAGTTTGTAAGTTTTAAGAAAACGATTTGTAGTTTTATTGAAGTTTCGCAAAACTAATATCTTATCTGCCATACGGTCTGCTCTGTTATGTCAAGTGCTAGTGGGACTTGTTTCCTCTGTATTAGGCAGACATTCGGATGGCAGCGCCTACATTGTCGTGTTGCACACTGGCATGCAGCATTCAACAAGCCATTCGCATGTGTGAGCTCTGCCGACACCCACCACCGGGGGACCCCTACTGGGCGACTGTTACGACTTCGTTGTATTTAACTATGTTTTGGTGATTTACCAGCAATATTACAAACCGTCAATCTGCTATACCTCCTCGGTCTTAACGTAAAAAAAAAGTTAATTCATAAAACCCGACTGCTTAAAAAGCGAACTAAAAAGACGTAAACAAGAAGAAAATCATGCTGTGCAGTCGGAGGATACATATTCGCGAGCTGGCTGACCAAAACCAGATGTATTTGATTATAGTAGTAGGTATAGTAGAATTCCTAAGATACCGAGAGTGCGCTGTTCGAGTGATACAGCTTGAAGCAGCAGCTTTGCGTGCTCATTGTGCACAATTTCACTTACATTCAAGTATAGGTACGTGAGTAAAGATAGCGACAGGTGACAGCGGTGATAACTGACAGATCCACGCGTGTAGCTACCGTTACCGACCGACACAATCACAACACTCGCCACAGGCCAGCAGCAAAAAACGACTAGGTAACGAAATTCGGTCTTTACGAGAGATTATCGGAGATGGTAGAGGCAGACCACTGAACACTGCTGCACTGGCCAGTCACCGCGCATCGTGAGCTCACAGCTCCACTGCTCAAATAGCGGTATAGTTAGTTGATATTTTAACAGGCGTACCAGTTCAGTTTTCCCATTATGACAAAAATTCACTCGTTTATCTAGTGCATTTGTTTTTTTTTTGATATTATTACGCATGTGCATTATGTCCATTGGATATTTTGTAAGTATCGCACAGTAGATAAGATAACATAGGTATTCAGTCGATTAGGCGGTTTTGATTGAGTCTATTTTCTGTAACTCACTGAGTTTCATTTAATTACTGCAAAACTTTGCGTAGATATGAAGATAGTTTTCAGTACCTATCGAGATTTCAGTAGAGAGGCGAGCCTTATCGGGGAGGAATTTCAGTCGACGAATACATTCCTGGTAGGGCTGGTATATGGATGGGTAGCACGTTGCTCCCAAAACGAGCCATCCACGGCATCCTAGTTTTAAAGATAAAGAGGATGAAACTCTCCAGCATCAGGATGAGGCTTGTGATTATTACGTATGTTACTGTTATTATCAATCTAAATAAGTACCTACATTCTACAACTATTGACACTGGTTTAGTTTTTCACAGAAGTTAAAATATTTTGTTTACAATCAGTAAGTATTGAAAATTCTCCGAGTTCAGGCAATTAATCTAATCAGTGACACTGTCACACCGCCGCGCCGGCCGAGGGCTGGCCCACTTTCTGAAGGAAAGCCGAGTCAGTTAGTGAGTTACCACTCGCACTCGCACGGATCATTAACCGATGCAGCAATTATTCATGTCACTTATGTCGCGCGCGCGTGTGGCTCGGACCTCGGGGGCGCGCGGCGTGCGTGCTCGCGCTCGCTCGTGCCGCTGGCGACTGTCAAAATTTGGCGGGAATCAGCGCGGGCGCATCCTACTGCGCATGTTATCTTTACAGCATCGGCTTCGCTATTCTATAGTGACGTGCAATTAATATAAGTAGGTACCTACCAAATAGCAACGAATAAACTGACTAATTTCGATTAGAATGTGCGATACTGATCTCTGCCGTGTTATCATTATCAGAGTGGCGAGGGCGACGTGTTCCGCTTGCCTAACGTTTATTAACAAACAAACACCTTGATATACATTCCATCAAGCCACCACTACGTACGTATCTACCTAACCTACATACTGTACCTCTAAATAAAAAGGTTTTGTTGTGAGTATTGTGCTTTTGGCTCCTGTTAGCATCTCTCTCTCATCTCTTGTCTTATACAGTCTAAAATCACCAATAGGTGATTTGTAGTGTCGGACTATGAGGTGGGGCGGCTCAGGTGTAGGTAAAGATTCCCAGAAGCTGTCAAGCTCCAGCCTCAGATCAAATAAAAAGTCAAGATGGAACGTTGCAAACAACAAACTGAAGCCGGTTCAAACTAAGCGCTGGTGATGTAAAGGGCGCTGGTGATGTAAACAAAGTATTTGATTGTGCTCTCGTAAATTATATCTAAAAAAATATTAGAAGTGCTCAAAAGACCATAAACTGTGCATAAAAGTGAAAAAGGATACTAAAATCAACTATAGCTGTGTTATCAAGGAGGTCCGTGGAGCGAAAAACTACAAAAGTGATTTTTGAAACGAGTAAACAAATGACTTGCAAAATCAATGTGCGAAACTGTGATAAATGCTAATAGACAGTGATCAGAGATGTGTCAAGACTCCAATCCAGAGTAATAAAGGAAATATAAAGTGAACTGGAAGTGAACAAACTATTTATCCTGAAACTCAACCACAAAATCAAATTTTAACTTAATATGCATCCGTTTTTTATTTGAAATTTATTTAAATCCACGCCATCTCGTGTCTAACTTGCGAACTGACATGTCATCAATCAATACCTAATACAAAGTGTCGAAACTGTCACAAGACAATATATATTCATCACATACGCCTCAAGTAGCGACATCTATTGACTAAGAAATAAAAATACTAATTCAACGGAATACGACTTGCTTTTTTTTGACGTGAAACATACTGAACAGGTAGTCAGTAGGCCTATACATTAGACTTTGACGCAGAGAGCTCTGGTTCGCACCTCGTCACCCGAGATTATTTTGGTAGAATCATGAACTTTCTGGAGAATATTAAGTTCCGCCGCACGCGCACCCGCTCAGAACCAGAAGACGTCAGCAATATGTCTCAAAATGTCACAATAAACAGCATGCCTGACATGTCTGAGGACGATGATGAATCACAACTCAAAGCGTTAAAATCACAATTGAACGAATCACATCGCAATTAAACAGCGCACATAGTGAAATTGAGTCGCTATCTCTGGAGAATAGCGAATTGAAGAAAAAATACGACGAACTGGCTAAAAGAAACGAACTCCTTAAAAAAATTAATAGCCCCGCCAAACCAAGATCTACGCCAAAGAAAACTATAAACAGACGTACAAATAGTAAAGAGACCCAAACAGACAATTTAACTACCTTATCTGAAAACACAAATGATGAGACTAATGTGGGTGAGATAACACAGGGACGTTCTAATACTACTCTAGTACCAACTCCAGGCAGAACCCATATCAAGCAGACTATTAGTATAGATAAACCAAAAATATGTTTATTAAGCAGCGAAACTTCAAATATATTGTACACCGCTACAGAGGAAACTAACTTGCGAAACTACGAAATTTGCCACTATCGCAAACCAAAATGTGGACTGAAGCAAATACTTGAGGATATTGATGTAAAAGTTCAGAACTTAACAAGTAAGGACTACTGTATTATTTACATTGGCGAAGAGGACTTCCGAAGAACACAAAACTATGTAGAACTAGTAATGTTTATTCGAGAAAAATTAATTACAATATACCAT
This sequence comes from Orthosia cruda, assembly GCA_964057195.1. Classification (NCBI taxonomy): domain Eukaryota; kingdom Metazoa; phylum Arthropoda; class Insecta; order Lepidoptera; family Noctuidae; genus Orthosia; species Orthosia cruda. The sequence continues at coordinate 29,356,097 of OZ059844.1, forward strand.
ACTAATATAATTATTTGTCTATCTACTTATAAATTTAAATTTAATAATAACTATTATGTAAAACAGCAAAATTATGGCAATACTCTGTACAATAGTAGAATAGAAACTTTTAGTAACCTTTTATATATGGATACACAGACATTTAATTACGCATTTCTACTGGATTCTAATCTAAATCTTTCCTATAACTACGATATGTATAATCAGCGCACGGGCGCACTGAATAGTAGTGGCACGAAAGTTGTGGTATCAGACCTACAGGATCTTGTTATGACAATAGGCAACCTAAACAATGAAGAATTTGAGGTGGAGTACTCACAGTCGAATAAAACAGAAATATCTACGGACTCACAACCACAAACCAGTCCTAAGTTTTTTCTTTAATAACAACACATCAAAAAACAGTACACAAACACATTTATGCAAAAATACAAACATGCTTTATCAAAACATACAAAGCCTAAAAAATAAACGATACCTTTTGGAAGCAATCACGAACGAACATAAAATAGACGCACTTTGTTTTACGGAAACATGGATCACAGAATTAAAAAAAGACCTACTGAGTTTAGAAGGGTATACTGTAGCCGCCAAATACTGCCGCCCAAACTATGCGGGAGGTGGTGTGTGCATATTCTTAAAAGACGATATTGAATTCAAAGAAAGACAAGATTTAACGGAAATGACAATTGAATTTATATTCGAAACGTGTGCAGTAGAAATTCCTAAAATGAATCTATTACTAATAGTTATCTATTGGCCACAAAAAAATAGGGAAACCGAAATATTTTATACATCCTTGGAAAAATTGCTACTTAAAATCAACATAAAAGACAAACATAAACACATAATTATAGGCGGGGATTTTAACGTAAATATCCTTGAGAAAAATCGCAATTCATTTAATCTTCTAAATACTATGACCAAGTACAACTTTCGACAACTAGTGACGGAACCTACCAGAGTAACAACCTCAAGCGCCACATGTATTGACCTAATATTTACAAACGCACACGCCAAACTCCATCTAGAAATAGTGGAGCTTGGACTCTCAGACCACAGAGGAATAGTAATCACTATACCTACCCACGATCCAATAATTAATAAAAAACAAATATTAACTCTAAAAAGGATCTATAACAAACAAAACATTGACTCGTTTAAACAAGAACTGAAAGAACTAGATTGGAGTAAAATAATAAACGAAAATCAAGACATAAATAATAATTATCAGTCATTTCATAACACCTTACAAAACATATTAAATCAGTATATACCAAAGAAAATCGTAAAAATTAAAAAGAGATCATCTAAATCATGGCTAACGACTGGATTAAGAATAGCATGCAAGCATAAAAGGCAACTAAAAGCATTAATGACTACAACTAATAACAATATATTGGAAAAGTACTATAAGCGTTACGAAAAAATACTTAAGAGAACAGTAGCCCACTCTAAAAAACTAAACTACATAAGAATTATGCGTAAATCTGAAAATAAAACTAAAACAATGTGGCAAATAATAAAAGAGCGTACAAATAAAAATAACAAAAAGCCAATAAAAAATATAAAATTGCGTGTACAGAATACTGTGACAGAAAACGCGACTATCATTGCCAACGCTTTCAATGATTATTTTGTGTCAGTGGGAAAACCAAATACCGCGATAAACGGGAACGTTGGTCCAACTGGCCGTCCTACCTCCTCCCAAAGCGAAAACTCCATTTACTTAAGACCTGTTGACCCCAATGAAATTAAATTTATTATAAAAAGGTTGAAAAACAAGCGAAGCTATGGGCATGACGAGCTACCGCCTATACCTATAAAAGCATGCGCTGAAGAATTAACGTTACCGCTAACTTATTTAGTAAATCAGTCTTTGGAAGAAGGCTCAGTTCCTGACCTACTAAAAGTATCTATAGTAAAACCAATTTACAAAAAGGGAGACCAGACTGACACTAGTAATTATCGGCCGATAGCATTGCTACCGACCTTCTCGAAAATGTTGGAGACTGCAATGTCAAAACGACTTTATTCTTATTGCGAAAGATATAAAATATTAAACGATAGCCAGAATGGGTTCAGGAAAAATAGATCCACCACATTAGCAATATTTAAGTATATCCAGGAAGCTTTAAATATAATCAATAACAAAAACTACGCAGTAGGGATTTTACTGGATATGAGCAAAGCCTACGACAGAGTTTCATACGAAATTTTGCTTAATAAATTATATGCAATAGGTGTTAGAGGTATAGCACACAAGTGGTTCCGTTCGTACCTAGAAAATAGGAAGCAATTCGTAGAGGTAGAACATAGCGACCCGCACACTGGCCAAATAACACGCGTAAGATCTAATAAAGCAAAAACAACAATGTCAATACCACAAGGCAGCGTTTTGGGATGCTTATTATTCCTAGTTTATATTAATGACCTTCCTAAAGAAATTGACGCTCAAAGTATTTTGTTTGCTGACGATATTTCTATCATTTTTCCGTATACAAATAAAGAAAACCTAAACTTAAGTCTGGATGATAAGCTCTCCAAAATAATAACATGGCTAAAAGATCATAACTTAGAATTAAATTTTGACAAAACAAAGCTAATGCAATATAGACCATACCAAAAACGCAATTTAGATATAAATTACTCATACAATAACATAAAGCTGCAATGCATAAACGAGTTTAAACTGTTGGGTTTGACTATTGATACTAATATAAACTGGAAAGCTCATATAGATACACTGGCAAACAAACTAGCCAGCTTTATATATGCCTTGGGGGAGCTTAAAAGAGCTACCGATTTTAAAACTGCTCTAACAGCATACTATGCCTACGCATACTCCTGGCTAAGTTATGGAATCGTGGTTTGGGGGAATGGTGTGGACAAGGATAGACTTTTTATTTTACAAAAGAAATGTATACGAATTCTTGCCAATATAGATAACGCAGAAAGCTGCAAGCCATTCTTTGTAAGATACAAAGTCCTTACACTAACTGGTATCTATATTTTAGAAGTTAGCAAATTTGTAAGAAAGCACCAGGGACTGTTCCCACTAACTAAGGACCTTCGCCCGCAACATCGTAGTATTAGACGCCAAAACAAAAATGAAATAGCCTTACCAAGCTCAAAATTAAGTATATTCCATTCAGGACCTTTAGCCATGTGCCTGAAAATATATAATAAGCTTCCAAATTCAATTAAGGACATAGAATACGAAAATAAATTTAAAAACAGTCTCCAAAAATACCTTATTTTAAAATCGTATTACACTATAAAGGAATTCTTTGACGATAAGTAAATTTTGACATGGAAATTCATACCTGTACACAATACTCATAGCACTTACAATTTTGACTTACGACCTACCTATGTTATTTAATGATTATTATTGTTATCGCTGTTTGTTTTAATTTGATTTAAATTTTATCTTATTTTATTTTTTGAATGGAAATGATGACCAAATTGTTCTCACCCTATCCTATATTATATAATGACAGCTACTTATTTAAATATCAAATGTTGGACACTTGATAAACATGATAAAATTAGTGTTTGTTTAAGCACAGTGGTTTGTTATATTATTGTGACACTGTAGCACTTTACACTATATATATATATTGCTGTGCCCTAGCAGGGTTCATGTATGAAACCTATATACTTGTAAGAACTTTGTAAACTACATGAATGCAATAAATGATGATTATGATTATGATTATGAGCCTTGCCGTGTAAATACACAATTATATGCGCACACGTATAACGAAACTACCCTTTAGCTTGTCAGTTGAGCTTTATTATTTGATCTATAAGCTCGAAGGACAAGCTAAGGCCTAATTTCGTTGTACGTGAGTGCGTGTAATTGTGTATTTGTACGGCAAGGCTTAGTTTGAACCGGCTTCACTTTGTTGTTTGCAACGTTCCATCTTGACTTTTTATTTGATCTGAGGCTCCAGCTAATCAAGCGGTACCTAAATACACTAGTACAAGTAGGTAATAGGTAGTAACTTACTGAATGTTGCACTGCTTTCGATGTAATATTGCGGATGGATGTTCGTTTCCCTACAAAATATTTCTTTCAGCTTAACTTGTAACGAGATAACCTAACATAGCTTATTAATCAGTTGCGTCATTGATAAAGATAATCTGCATGTTTGTGGCGGCGGCGACTGTGGCGCCACGCGGTTATCTCGGGAACGAAGGGCGTTGCCCCACGCTGTGCTTGCCTCTATCCTATCCCGCGCCTCCCTGATCATCGCCGTGGCGGCATGTCATGTCATCGATCTGCTGCTTACCCCACCTCATTAAGGCGATATATACACCCCAATGTAACGCAGTACTGGCCGTGCGCCCGCTCGATGCCAAAATATGAAAATTGAATCTCCTTTTGAACAGTTTTGTTTGCAAAATATTATTTGATTTACATATGCTATGTTAGGGAAAAAGAAATTCCAGCCATCAATTCTTCTCTACAAAATTATTTTTAAACACTACATACGCTTTAGTGCCGTAAAACGGTAACGTTCTAAAGCATACCTACTCCTCAGTAACAGCTAGGTTAAAAGGTTTCAAAAAAATATATATTTATTATTGATTCATGTACATAATTTGGAACACAAGCTTTTTCGTGTAACTAATAGTATGCTTTAAAAAAAATATTAACAACACGATATTTTTTCGCAACTTTTGGAAACTCCTCCAAAACGACTTGGATGTTTAAAAATATTTTTAGATAGACAGATTGGTGTTTAGAGCTTCTTTCGATGTAACTTTGCTTATTTAAATCAATCAATATTTTGCAAGGAAAGTCTTGCAAAGTAAGGTCCAATTCTGGCTCTCTACGGCCTACGGGGGCGAAGCCAGTCGCACAGCCAGTCGCGCGTTAGCATTGGCACGGGGAGGCTGTGTCGCTCGCTGCTCCGCCGCGCTATCGTCTGACAAAGCGCATTCGCACGTGTTAGTGCAAATATTTACTTAGTTTCTGTATTAGTGTGCGTTCACAGACTAGCTCGCGCGCCGCAGAGGACCCTACGTAAACGTGCGCGTGGACGCTTTATTTTTATTTATTTGTGGACTATTTTTTATGGGTCTTGGTGTTGGTTGGATTTTTATTTATATAGTGCATTGTGTAAATAAATCATAATGCCAAGACCAACTAATACAAGAAAATTTAGAATTCCAAAGGCTAAGAAAATGCATCTGGTTATGTAAGACATACCCTACTTATTATTATACCTTATGTATACTCTATTCGCTGGGAGAAAAATAAAAAGTAAACAAACCATAAAAAAGATTTTACAGTGTCTCCTTTCCTGTCACTAAAGTAAAATAGATATCATGCGGAGCTGTTTATTTCATTGAACAACAACGTGCACACTTTTCAAACGTTTAAACTATTATTTTCTTATTTGAAATAACATTAGAAATTTCTACAACCCTTTTAGAGTCCGTTCAACCGATTTTGAGTTCTACCCCGTAAATATAAGGATTGCTGCCTTTATGTGCAATTTGGTGTGGAGAATCAAAAGACATAAAAAATGAGTGGATAGTAAGAGACGATTATTTTTGGAAACGAGAAATGGAATCAAAACTAGTTTCATTTTATATGGAAGTTTTGCTTCCTGAGTTGGTAGATTCCAGGTTGCCAAGAAATAAGAGACCCGATATATATACAAGAAGCGATTATAGAAAAAGAAAATATTTTTTTTTTTATTAAAAAATCTGAAAACCCGACTGCTTAAAAAGCGAACATCTGGTTTTGGTCAGCCAGCTCGCGAATATGTATCCTTCGACTGCACAGCATGATTTTCTTCTTGTTTACTTCTTTTTAGTTAGCTTTTTAAGCAGTCAAGTTTTTTGTTTTTTTAATGATTTTTTTTATTTACAATTTCTTAGTTATTTTTTTTAAATTAGGTTCATTTAAACATATAAGTGTTATATATTTTTGAAATCACCTCTTAAAACCCTTTATTTTGATACCCCACACGATTGATTAGGAAGAAAAAAAATTTTTACCCCCCTACAAAATGGCGCCTAAATCCAATTTTCATATAGCCTATGACACTCGCAGGGTTAAGACGAATCGATTGTCAAAATCGGCCAACGCGTTTGGTCTCTAGAACGCCACATAGGAACAAACATACATAGACTGATAAACACATTACCCTCCTTCGGCAGTCGGGTAAAAAAAACAAAATCGGATCAAGAAAATGAAGAGCGAAGATGAAGTAGAATCAAATGAAGGGAAACATAAAAACCAGCCAAGTGCGAGTCGGACTCGCGCACGAAGGGTTCCGTACCATTATCGCAAAAAAATCACGTTTGTTGTATGGGAGCCCCACTTAAATATTTATTTTACTATGTTTTTAGTATTTGTTGTTATAGCGGCAACAGAAATACATCATCTGTGAAAATTTCAACGGTCTAGCTATCAAGGTTCATGAGATACAGCCTGGTGACAGACGGACCGCGGAGTCTTAGTAATAGGGTTCTGTTTTTACCCTTTGGGTACGGAACCCTAAAAAGCAGAAAACGGATAAAAATACAAGTTTTAGCAGAACAAAACTGTACAAGTTTACAGATTTTTAGAATAACTGTGTTTTATTTGTCTATACCAATATTATAAAGAGGAAAGATTTTTTTGTTTGTTTGTTTGTACCGAATAGACTCCAAAACTACTGGACCGATTTCAAAAATTCTTTCACCGTTGGGAAGCTACTCTATTCCCGGGTGACATAGGCTACTTTTTATCCCTGTATTCCCACGGGAACGGGAACTACGCGGGTGAAACCGCGAGGCGTCCTCTAGTAACCTTATATAAAGAGTATTGAGTAAAAAACTGTTATCACTAACTTTGCTAAAACTGGGTAAAGTACGACACAACTTATATAAAACTTATGTGTGCTAAAAAGTCACTTAGAAATTTAATATGGAAACATAATATATATATATAGGTAATCATTTTAATTATGGTATCCAAAAAAACATCACATGATGAATCTAAGAAAAATGCACATAAGCATGTGGGGTATTTATCATTAGAACATTATTTAAAATATGTTTATACAGAACCCACAGTGCGAGAGTCCGGCTCGCACTGTGCCGGTTTTTATGTTAGTTAATAATTACAGTCTATGCAAATAATTAAAATTAAATCATTTCTAAAGTTTTGAGGATGGGGTGTGAATGTTACTCTCAAAAGCTGAATCGATCTTGGTTAAATTTGAAAGAGGCTAGGGCCGAGTTTCTTACCGCTTGGATAAAATTTCAACAGCCAATCACAGCAGATAACGCGTGCTTGACAATTTGTCTCATTAATTCTGCGATAATTTAGAGGTGAAAAATTCGGCCTAAGTAACTGGATAATTATGACTTTATGCTGTATTATTATTTACAATTAGATATCATGCAAGATTCGGTTTTTAACGTAATTATTTTAAATTACCTACTTAGTATTTTTAAACGAATATAATAACTTAAAACATCAGGAGCCGACCGTAAGCTCAGAGCAAGTTTGTATTGACTATGCTAACTCAGCCGGCATAATTACAGACACAATAGAAAAACAATAACACGGGTGGCATAAATAGTCGCTTGCCGGTCGAGGGACACTCAAAATAAACTGTAGAACCATGATAGTTTTGACACGTCATGGTACGGGGGCTGTACGTAAGTAGAGTTTTAATGTAACCTATTTTGTTTTACTTGTCCGACCTATACTATATAAAAATAATATCTAGTAAAACTTAATATTTATTTACGGAATCGTAGGCAAGAATGCAAACTGTTAGTCGCATCTCTGCTTCCACGCATATTCTTTGATCGCAGTCCGCGCTCGCTATATACAGCGTGAGCCGTGCCGGTGGGTGAGTTTAGCTTCACCGGGATGCTCAAGGCAAGGCCATTGGGGCATACTTGCGCCTTAACTTTGTAATGTCAAACTCATAATATTCGTTATGATTTGGTTGTCATTTCTCAGATCACCCGGGTCACTCACATCCGTATCCGTACTACAAATGTTCGTACATTGAGAATAAATCGAACGCATGTGATGGGCAGGCAGCGGTTAGGCAATGTTATTCACTAAGACACATCTAGACTACCTACTATTATTTATTAGAGACATTTTAGACAAGGTACGCGACGCAACGGTTCGACAGGTATGCTTGTATTATATTATCTGTGGACAGGTCGAGGTTCTCCAGACGAACCTTCGCGCAGGTTCCAGACACTGTTCGGAAAACCACGAATGTCAAAACTATAAAGTTTGCCTTGACGGGTAAGCAAATAAAGTTTTTCCATTATCCAGGATCCAGACGATCTAGGTTTAAAAGACCGTATGAGCTTAATCGGTGCTCATCGAAGACCCCTAACGGTAAAACCCCACGTTGAAATAATTTTCTTGAAGCCAAGTTTTTGCTCAGTAATAAGCTTGTCCATATAATTATCATTAAAACAACATATTACGTTAGGAAGCCTATCTCTCAACAGACAAGTGTGTCACAGAGCACAGAGCGGTGGCGGGCGGCGGCGGGTCCACTCGGATCAATTGAAATCAATCAAACGCGCAGCTGCCGCAAGTTACCTCTCCCCTCTGTCGCACGCGCCACACCACGTCACGCTGAAGGCACAGAAGAAGCACATCATCGATGACGTACTCCCTGGGGTGCCGCTCATTTACTTCAATATTATTTACAATAACAATAATGCGGACATGACAATTACTGCCTAATCAAAAAATACTTTAGGCAGGTACGTAATTAGGGTTCCGTTCCACAAAAGGAAAAAAGTAAGCCTTATAGGATCACTTCGTTCGATCACACAAGGCTTTTTCTCTGGAACGCCTGAAAGTATCAAGTCCGGGCCGCCACAATATATTTTTTGTATATTTGTACTGTGCAGCCGCGGTGGGTTCACGGTGAGTGCTAACCCAGTATATAATAGTAATCTTTGGTACTATTGCGTGCCCGTGTTCCCGCCATAAGCGGCACAGTAGGCCACCGTGGAGTTTTAGTGGGTTGGAGTCCCACAAAACAGCACTATTATCGGCTCAGATTAGAGAACATAAATTTATCTATAACTTCTATACAAATAAATACAATTGAAGTGTCTGTATGTAATATCAAAATAACAACGTTATTGAATACATGTGAAAATAACTACGATACTAATAACTTTATACGCAATTTTTAAGATTTTTCTGTCTGTCTGTTTGCTCCGGGTAATCTCCGAAACGGCTGGACCGATTTCGACGGGACTTAAATAAACAACTTACATAGTGGTGTCGCAGATAATATAATACTTGCATAGTGGTGTTTAGAGTATAACCGTGGTCGTAAGCCACCTACAATGCATTCTGCAAAGTAGCATACAACCACGGTTATACTCTGAACACCACTATGGATATTTATGAAATTCCTGAGATTAGCGCGTTCAAACAAACAAACTCTTCAGCTTTATAATATTATTATTATACTTAGATTAGAAACATTTTTTCTTGGAGAAATGTTTAAGTATACTGCACTACCACGGGGTAAGGCATAGCACGCACTGCGATTTTGATTCGCGCGAATTATTAGCTGCACGCACTGCGGAAAAAAAATCGCGCTCAAATAGTACTAAAAATTTCGCGCGGAAAATAATTCGCGCGAATCAAAATCGCTGTGCGTGCTATGCCTTACCCCGTGGTAGTGCAGTATACTTAAACATTTCTCCAAGAAAAAATGTTTCTAATCTAAGTATAATAATAATATTATAAAGCTGAAGAGTTTGTTTGTTTGAACGCGCTAATCTCAGGAATTTCATAAATATCCATAGTGGTGTTCAGAGTATAACCGTGGTTGTATGCTACTTTGCAGAATGCATTGTAGGTGGCTTACGACCACGGTTATACTCTAAACACCACTATGCAAGTATTATATTATCTGCGACACCACTATGTAAGTTGTTTATTTAAGTCCCGTCGAAATCGGTCCAGCCGTTTCGGAGATTACCCGGAGCAAACAGACAGACAGAAAAATCTTAAAAATTGCGTATAAAGTTATTAGTATCGTAGTTATTTTCACATGCATTCAATAACGTTGTTATTTTGATATTACATACAGACACTTCAATTGTATTTATTTGTATAGAAGTTATAGATAAATTTATGTTCTCTAATCTGAGCCGATAAGTATTACTATTTGTTTATTGGTCACTTCGTCTCACCTTTGCACTTAGCCGGCGCAGCGCGGGCGCCCCGGACCACGGCGCCGCACTAGCGGTCACATTGTGCGCTACTATGATCTATACCAGTGTTGTAAGTTTCACCCGTATCACATAGATGGCGCTATATAAATGTTGGGGTTTTCTCGTCGTTGCCGAGTAACCCGGTAGTTGTAGAAGTTGTTTAACACCAAACCACTGTTATGTTCCAAATATTTATTAAGGACACAGTTTTAGGTTGTTGCTAGTAACCTGAGCCGCACTTAATATTGAGTTACGTCAACACTCAAATTAGCGTATGACGGTGTTTTAGTTACGACTGATTTATTTAATATTGTGCAGTACTTTAATAGGCGTATTTTTGCTGTATGAGCATTATTGGATCATACATTAAACTTTAATTATTAGGAAATTAGATTTTTGTATTAGGCGTAGCCTCCATTAGCTAAAAGCATGCCACGACTTCTATCTTTTTTTACTTAGGTACGCTTTATTTGGTCGCCTATTCAGATTATGTCGCATTATGAAGTCAGCGGGGCTAGCATGGGCGTACCCAAGATGTTTGTGACAAGGCATGATAAAATATGTCATAACTTACAATTTGTCATAAATGCTAGCATAGGACAACCATGTGACATAGTTTATTTTATAGCTCCTGTTTGCTTGGTCGGCGGCCAGCCCCCAATGGCTCGTGGTTTTTTTTTTCGTGCGTAAATATCGCGGGTCTAATTAACAACCTCCTTTTTTTGAAGTCGGTTGAAAATGATGGGATGGCGTGCGCGAGTAAAACTCATGAATAGAATAGAATATAGAATAGAATAGTTCTTTATTTGCACAGAAAGTAGGTACAAGTTACAGATGATAAGTTTTAATGTAATGATCCTTATACTAACTACCTTAACTGAGGCATGCAAACAGTTTTAGCTATAATAATAAAGACCCATTTAATATAAATTATTAAAACATTCAATTAGATCAATATAAGTTTACCATTTCAAGATGAAATTCAGTAAATAATTTGAAATATGCAATACAAAACACAACAATGACCAAACATAATTCTATTTTGTTCTTATAGACACACTGGAGCGCCAAACAGTTGGCTTCATAGTGGATTTCGGCAAAAAAAGTTTCAAATCTGCCGCATTCAGTAGAGTAGTTCTGGCGTTCTGGATGAATAACTGATAAAAAAACGTTGACCATTAGCAAGAACAGAAGTGGTCGTAGGAGTGATCCTTGATTGACTCCGGAAAGCATGTCGTACCGTGATTGGGCAGGGATTCATAAATGGCCAGTTTGACGAACTGCTGAAGATCACGGGGGCAGCCAGTGAGATACCGCCGAAATCCGATAGCGCTTTGCTTCGTATAAGTATATAATTATAATAACATTAATGTCCCTATCAAACGATTCCTTGAAGTCAAAATACGACACATCATATAGGCCACAACCATCCAGAACATTATGAAATTTGGTCTAACTGGATATGAAGGACGAAGGTGATCACTGATCTTTTAGCTCTGAAACCGTAGGTTAAAAAAAACTTGTTATGACAAAATGGCGATGAGACTGATTACTTGTTTTATTGTGACTTTTGTGCTAGCTCTTGAAATCTTCCACTGTGATTGATATTATGTTTTTTTTATTATTGCTAGGTTCGCGCGTGACCAACATCTTCCCTGATGGTAAACGATGATGTGGTCGACGAAGAAACACGCTTGTCTAGAAGTAAGCTACTCACTCTTGACTGACTAAAAGGTTGTAGCTATCAGAAAAACAGACTCCGGCAGGGAATGCCTTTGCTGTACGCATAGATAATAAAAGTATTAATAAAACGTTTGGTGCGTTTTGGTTGATGTCCACCATGTACCAATGACGCATGGTCGTACGCCTAGATAATGGTCGTGTCTCTGGAGCCTAGACACGACCAGTATCTAGGCTCATGCCGGTCTCGTGCAAAAAGTATTTTTAACAAAAAACTAAACCGACTTCGAAAACAAAACACTACAAAGTGAAAAATAACTTTCTTTTCGCAAGTCGGTGTCTTTGGACCTATCTTTTTTCGTTTTTACACCGACTTCCGAAAAGAAAGTTATTATTCGTTTTTTAGTGTTTTGTTTTGGAAGTTTGAAAAAGACTTTTTAGGTTTCTGTTGGAATGGATGGCAGAGGTTGTTGACATTCAGTAAACATTGTTGTAGATAAGCACATTGATGAGTTGATAGCTGGAAGCAGAGACAGACTGTGGACGATGGAGTGCTCGTAGGCTGCGCGGAGGATCATGGGTAGCGCGCGGCGCGAAAACTGGGTGACGGCGACATCGCCGCCCGGCACCAGCGCCGCGCCGCCCAGCCGCCCGGTGACAGGGGCGGACTCGCTAACACAACACAACGTGCTTCGAGCTAGACTTGTGTAAGTAATGTGATTGATGCATTACGCGTCATATATCTCGACCGCGTACTGTAGCATTACACATTACTCGACCAAATTATACATGACACATGACACTCAAACATGACGCGCGGCGGCGCGCGTTTGCCATGTGTTCAAGCGAGAAGGAATACGCGCCAGTCGGTCGGCTGGCTGCGAAATCCCGACCGCGTACTGTAGCATAACACATTATTCGACCAAATTTAGCATGGCACATGACACTCAAACATGACGCGCGGCGGCGCGCGTTCGCCATGTGTTCAAGCGAGAAGGAATATGCGCCAGTCGGTCGGCTGGCTGCGAAATCCCGACCGCGTACTGTAGCATTACACAATATTCGACCAAATTTAGCATGGCACATGACACTCAAACATGACGCGCGGCGGCGCGCGTTCGCCATGTGTTCAAGCGAGAAGGAATATGCGCCAGTCGGTCGGCTGGCTGCGAAATCCCGACCGCGTACTGTAGCATAACACATTATTCGACCAAATTTAGCATGGCACATGAAACGCAAACATGACGCGCGGCGGCGCGCGTTCGCCATGTGTTCAAGCGAGAAGGAATATGCGCCAGTCGGTCGGCTGGCTGCGAAATCCCGACCGCGTACTTGTAGCATGACACATTATTCGACCAAATTTAGCATGGCACATGACACTCAAACATGACGCGCGGCGGCGAGCGTTCGCCATGTGTTCAAGCGAGAAGGAATATGCGCCAGTCGGTCGGCTGGCTGCGAAATCCCGACCGCGTACTGTAGCATTACACAATATTCGACCAAATTTAGCATGGCACATGACACTCAAACATGACGCGCGGCGGCGCGCGTTCGCCATGTGTTCAAGCGAGAAGGAATATGCGCCAGTCGGTCGGCTGGCTGCGAAATCCCGACCGCGTACTGTAGCATAACACATTATTCGACCAAATTTAGCATGGCACATGAAACGCAAACATGACGCGCGGCGGCGCGCGTTCGCCATGTGTTCAAGCGAGAAGGAATATGCGCCAGTCGGTCGGCTGGCTGCGAAATCCCGACCGCGTACTTGTAGCATGACACATTATTCGACCAAATTTAGCATGGCACATGACACTCAAACATGACGCGCGGCGGCGAGCGTTCGCCATGTGTTCAAGCGAGAAGGAATATGCGCCAGTCGGTCGGCTGGCTGCGAAATCCCGACCGCGTACTGTAGCATTACACATTATTCGACCAAATTTAGCATGGCACATGACACTCAAACATGACGCGCGGCGGCGCGCGTTCGCCATGTGTTCAAGCGAGAAGGAATATGCGCCAGTCGGTCGGCTGGCTGCGAAATCCCGACCGCGTACTGTAGCATTACACATTATTCGACCAAATTTAGCATGGCACATGACACTCAAACATGACGCGCGGCGGCGCGCGTTCGCCATGTGTTCAAGCGAGAAGGAATATGCGCCAGTCGGTCGGCTGGCTGCGAAATCCCGACCGCGTACTGTAGCATAACACATTATTCGACCAAATTTAGCATGGCACATGACACTCAAACATGACGCGCGGCGGCGCGCGTTCGCCATGTGTTCAAGCGAGAAGGAATATGCGCCAGTCGGTCGGCTGGCTGCGAAATCCCGACCGCGTACTGTAGCATAACACATTATTCGACCAAATTTAGCATGGCACATGACACTCAAACATGACGCGCGGCGGCGCGCGTTCGCCATGTGTTCAAGCGAGAAGGAATATGCGCCAGTCGGTCGGCTGGCTGCGAAATCCCGACCGCGTACTGTAGCATTACACATTATTCGACCAAATTTAGCATGGCACATGACACTCAAACATGACGCGCGGCGGCGCGCGTTCGCCATGTGTTCAAGCGAGAAGGAATATGCGCCAGTCGGTCGGCTGGCTGCGAAATCCCGACCGCGTACTGTAGCATGACACATTATTCGACCAAATTTAGCATGGCACATGACACTCAAACATGACGCGCGGCGGCGCGCGTTCGCCATGTGTTCAAGCGAGAAGGAATATGCGCCAGTCGGTCGGCTGGCTGCGAAATCCCGACCGCGTACTGTAGCATTACACATTATTCGACCAAATTTAGCATGGCACATGACACTCAAACATGACGCGCGGCGGCGCGCGTTCGCCATGTGTTCAAGCGAGAAGGAATATGCGCCAGTCGGTCGGCTGGCTGCGAAATCCCGACCGCGTACTGTAGCATAACACATTATTCGACCAAATTTAGCATGGCACATGACACTCAAACATGACGCGCGGCGGCGCGCGTTCGCCATGTGTTCAAGCGAGAAGGAATATGCGCCAGTCGGTCGGCTGGCTGCGAAATCCCGACCGCGTACTGTAGCATAACACATTATTCGACCAAATTTAGCATGGCACATGACACTCAAACATGACGCGCGGCGGCGCGCGTTCGCCATGTGTTCAAGCGAGAAGGAATATGCGCCAGTCGGTCGGCTGGCTGCGAAATCCCGACCGCGTACTGTAGCATTACACATTATTCGACCAAATTTAGCATGGCACATGACACTCAAACATGACGCGCGGCGGCGCGCGTTCGCCATGTGTTCAAGCGAGAAGGAATATGCGCCAGTCGGTCGGCTGGCTGCGAAATCCCGACCGCGTACTGTAGCATGACACATTATTCGACCAAATTTAGCATGGCACATGACACTCAAACATGACGCGCGGCGGCGCGCGTTCGCCATGTGTTCAAGCGAGAAGGAATATGCGCCAGTCGGTCGGCTGGCTGCGAAATCCCGACCGCGTACTGTAGCATTACACATTATTCGACCAAATTTAGCATGGCACATGACACTCAAACATGACGCGCGGCGGCGCGCGTTTGCCATGTGTTCAAGCGAGAAGGAATATGCGCCAGTCGGTCGGCTGGCTGCGAAATCCCGACCGCGTACTGTAGCATAACACATTATTCGACCAAATTTAGCATGGCACATGACACTCAAACATGATGCGCGGCGGCGCGCGTTCGCCATGTGTTCAAGCGAGAAGGAATATGCGCCAGTCGGTCGGCTGGCTGCGAAATCCCGACCGCGTACTGTAGCATAACACATTATTCGACCAAATTTAGCATGGCACATGACACTCAAACATGACGCGCGGCGGCGCGCGTTCGCCATGTGTTCAAGCGAGAAGGAATATGCGCCAGTCGGTCGGCTGGCTGCGAAATCCCGACCGCGTACTGTAGCATAACACATTATTCGACCAAATTTAGCATGGCACATGACACTCAAACATGACGCGCGGCGGCGCGCGTTCGCCATGTGTTCAAGCGAGAAGGAATATGCGCCAGTCGGTCGGCTGGCTGCGAAATCCCGACCGCGTACTGTAGCATTACACATTATTCGACCAAATTTAGCATGGCACATGACACTCAAACATGACGCGCGGCGACGCGCGTTCGCCATGTGTTCAAGCGAGAAGGAATATGCGCCAGTCGGTCGGCTGGCTGCGAAATCCCGACCGCGTACTGTAGCATAACACATTATTCGACCAAATTTAGCATGGCACATGACACTCAAACATGACGCGCGGCGGCGCGCGTTCGCCATGTGTTCAAGCGAGAAGGAATATGCGCCAGTCGGTCGGCTGGCTGCGAAATCCCGACCGCGTACTGTAGCATGACACATTATTCGACCAAATTTAGCATGGCACATGACACTCAAACATGACGCGCGGCGGCGCGCGTTCGCCATGTGTTCAAGCGAGAAGGAATATGCGCCAGTCGGTCGGCTGGCTGCGAATTCCCGACCGCGTACTGTAGCATTACACATTATTCGACCAAATTTAGCATGGCACATGACATTCAAACATGACGCGCGGCGCGGGCGGCGCGTTCGCCGTATGGGCAAGCGAGAAGGAACATGCACCGGTCGGTCGGCTGGCTGCGAAATAAGTAACTATTATTTAGAACCGTATTTTTTATGGAATTAGGTTTATGGTTGATTGACACCGCGGACTGCCTAGTATCTGATGTTTAAAATCATGACTCTTGGACTTTAGTTGGTTATTATGACAGTTAAGGGCATACAACCGCTTTAGTGTCGTAAAAGGGTAACAAAAAAAAAAAATTGTCATTGGGGTATGCTCTAATGTATGTCCGTCGAACACGTCTGAAGACAATGATCTGTTATTGTTTATTAGCTGTAATTAAAAATAGAAATACCATGTAAAAATCGATTTATAAATACGCCAATATTCATAATCTTGGCCAATAATCAATATTGCAATCCATGTTTATATTTATTGCCAGTCCTAAGCATGGAATGCCCTTTCGATTAAATTATTCCGTAAATTAGGGTAATTATGAAGGAAAATCGACTTTATTTGCATGATGATAAAAGCGCATTCCGGCGCAGCGAGGGCGCATTGCGTTTGACGTTTGTCACATCACAATATCACATCGCGCTATCTCATCTCATGTAATGATGTATCTACGCGAGCATTTAGTTACGTCAACCATCGTGTAGCGCTTCATTACGCGTCATGTTTGGAGTCATGGTGTAATGTAATATTCCTCGGTACGAAAAGTAATGTCATATTACATCACTTTAGAACGCACTGGTTTGCGCATGTCAGCTTCGAGCACGATTCAGTTTAGCTGCTCTACAAACGCGCATCAAAAGTGTTAGACTGAAGTGCAGAGTATCTTAAACACTTGAGGTTCTATTAACTCGACATAATGAAGAACATTCAAAAGGACGAGATGGATTTCCTCCTGTCTACGAGTAGGCACATATTGTGGTAAGTAGAAAAGAAAGAAAGAAAACAAGTTTATTTGGCACACACAGATACACACATTAGCACGGGAGTAAACGTTTGGATTTCACCTGATTGCTTCCCTGGCGTGCATCTGCCTGCGGCCGGCGGCGCGCGTGCCAGACACGGCGCGCGGCAGTGAGTCCGCCGCCGCCCCGCCGCCGCCGCCGCCGCTGCTTACGGCCTCCCTCGAGAAAGCCTCAACTTTTTACTTACTAGTTACATTACTGGATTTGAGGAACAGAGCTGAACAATGTGTTTGTAGCTGTTATGTTGACACTCAGTGAGTGCAGCTTTATATCGTGTTATTGAATTGAAAACACTGAGTGCGTGTTCGGGTGTCGTCGAGATGTGGTCGCCACCGCTTGGCTGTGCCTCCCAGTACAATATAGCGGCAATTGTATCGTGCGAAGTGATCAGATAGAGTGTAAATAAAAATGAATGGCGGTAGATCAGATGCGTCCACTTCCACTGACGATGTGAAGGTTGGTTCAGTTAAACATTAACATACCGATATTAATTCACCTTCGACATCTAAAGAAGACAAAAATCTCAAAGTAGGCGCACCGACTCAACACTCAGTAGGCACGATGAGGGTCGTAGGTTCGTGTAAGTATATGTGAGTAAGTCGCGCATTAACGTGACGTGGCATGTTGCAGAGTCGTCCGCTGTGCCTGTTCTACTTCACGCACCCGTTCGGCGTGCTGTCGGCCGAGCCACCCACGCTAGCCGCCGCGCCGCCGCACATCGCGCGCGCCTTCCTCAACATGCAGCCCGTGCCGCCGTGGACGCTGTGGAGCCCAGCGCCGCCCGCGCCCGCACCGCCCCCTGCTGCAGCCGCGCCGCCCTCCGACGACGACTACTGCTCCGCAAGCTCGTCGCGGCCCAGCTACGAGCTGGGCGCTGCCACTGTGCACCGCACGCCACTCAGTCTTGTTAGCGTGACGCGCACGCGCAAGTGCACGCTCGACTTCGGCGACAGCCGCGACTCCATCTCGTCATCGCTGTTCTCCAGCGACATATGGTTCAACTCCAGCGCGGGCGGGCGCAGCACCGAGTACCCACGTCGCCTGGTGCCCTACAACAAGATCCTGCCGCCGCTGCAGCTGCCCAGCCCCAAGGACTCCTCCAACCTCTCCAGCTCCGAAGACTTTTGGCCGAAAAAGTGTTTGAATCCGGAGAAGTTCTCGTTGCCGCCGATCGAACTGCCTTCGGTGAAAGTGAACATAGTGCGGAGTAAGAAGTGCAGCGCGAGCTCGGAGGAGGCGTGGGGCGCGGAAGGAGGCGCGCGCGGCTGGCGCCGGCGCCGCCTGGGGGTCAGCAAGCCGCGCCGCGCGCGCGCCGCCGACCTGCGCCGCCTGCTCGCCGCGCGCATGCGCAGGGCACTGGCAGGTATCTATACAATACTTTTAGTAGTACCTAATCTAAATTATTGTATATATACGAGTATATTGTAATATATCATTACTTTATGACTCGCTTACCGATCTCTACCTGTTTTGTTTAATATGTCAGAGTTTGACATGTTTATTTGCTTGTGTGTCATACGTTTGTCAGTTACCATGTGTCGGTTGCGGTATGTTGTGTGTCAAAATCACGTCAAAATTGGTCAGAATAATAAAATTGTCGTAGGAGATACGTACTCTATCGTACATACAGTAGGGACTGCACTGCCCTCACAGCTGACGATCGCGCACGTAGAAGATACCTGTATATAGTTAGTGACCGGTGAGTGTTTCGGCTGGGGCGGCGACATGGGCTACTGGCTGGAGCGCTGCCCGGCGGTGGACCGCTGCTGTTTCCTGCAGCTGCGGGATGCGGCGCTGGTGGCAGGCGTGTTGGGGCTGGTGTGGGCGGCGTTGTACCTGTTCCTCTACAGCGAGCCGGGCGCGCGGCTGGTGGCGCGCGTCGCGGGCGAAGGCGATTCGGCGGCGGCGCTGCGCTACGCGCACGGCGCGCTGGGCGTGCTGCTACTGGCGCTGCACGCGCTTCTGCTAGCGGCCGTGCTGGCGGAGAGCGACGCGCTGCTCGACTTGTACATCTGGGGCATGCTGGCGAGCTGGTTGGCGCTGCTGCTGGCCGCCGTCACATTCGCGGCCACCGCTGTGCTGGCCGACCGGCTGGCGGCCGCCACGCTCGTGCTGTTCGGTGCACTGCTCTCTGTTCTCTTGTCCGCCTACTTCATGATGGTCATCATCAACTTCAGGCTGACGATCCCGTGACTGCCGTGTTATTTGTAGGCTTTTACTTTAAACTTAATTATTTACTGTTTATCGTGTACATAAATATTATTATACCTACTGAAGTTTTATAATTATTTAATAAACAGTCAATCATAGTTACATAGTCGTCAATAATGAGACATGACGCTAAAGTAGTCACAGACTGGATTTCGAATAACAGCGACGCTGTAGGCGAAGAAAGAGATGGCGTGAGAATAACAGCGACGCTGTAGGCGAAGAAAGAGATGGCGTGAGAATAACAGCGACGCTGTAGGCGAAGAAAGAGATGGCGTGAGAATAACAGCGACGCTGTAGGCGAAGAAAGAGATGGCGTGAGAAGTTAGACGCTTATTTATAGGATTGACGGACTTATTTGGCTGGCTGAGTGGCGATTCGCAAGAGCAAACGTGCTCGGCGGTGGTATGTATAATCCAGTAAGATGCTGGTAGTTTTGGATGCTATCCAAACCTTAAACAGGCTTGGGAAGCATAACAGAGTAAGATTGATGTGGGTCCCAGGGTATAATGGAATGGTAACGAAATGGCAGATGAACTTGCAAGAGAGAGCTCAGCAAATGATTTTGTGGGTCCAGAAGCATGTGTAGGCATTTCGACGAGCCTCGTGAAAGCCACATTCAGGGAAAGGTTCAGCCACATTCAAGGTTTGCAAAACACAGTCAACAAACACACTGACAGTGTCTAATATCAACACTCCAAAAACGCCTGGGTTCTATGTTCAAAGCACGGGAATGCATTTGGAATATGAATTCCGCTACCTGCTTGGGGCCTTTACTGGCCACTTTGTTACTAACGACATGCTCATGAAGATGTGTCTAACCGCGACACTCATGTGAAGGTTGTGTGCGATGAACTCGAATGAGTCTTCTAGGTAGGGGTAGCACATCCGAGACCAGAAGATTATAGGCTCACATCTCTCCTTATCTCGTTGTAAAACTCATTAAGGAGGTGTTTAACGATTTTAAATTTTTAGAGATTTTTACGCAATACGGCTGCTGCACTAACCGGGGATTGTCCTTAGCAGGGCGGGCGGGGGCCTGCAGGGATAATCGTCGGTTGTTGTTACATTTCCTTTAAGTCTTACAAGGCCTCTGCGAATTGGCTGTGTTTGTGTGTGTCAGCTGCGTGAAGTGTCGTGGTAAATGAAACACATCCACTCTGGATAACGTCTCTATTTATTGTGTGTCACATCGAATCATCTTACATCATATACTATACTATAAGGTATGGTTACACACACATGCTTAATACTACTAATGATATCTTACATACACTACACCTACGGGGGTAAGAGAAAAAAAAAATATTGAGCTCTTAATTTTTTTTTTTTTTTACCATAGGTTATTACAACTACAACTTAACTATGATACAATTTAGTTCTGTCCTTATGAATTAATTTGATTTTATTTTGTTTTAGAATTTTGACATTAGGTCCCATATCCTCTAACACAATATAAGGGCCTTCATAAATATTATCCAATTTCTTTGTTCCTTCGCTTTTGACTAAAACTAAATCGTCTTTCTTATAACTAACTGGATTACATTTCTTATCATATGCTAATTTTCTATTTTCCTTACTAGTTTCTAAATTATGTTTAGCTTCTTTTAGCGCTATCTGTAGCCTATACCTTAAATCTAAAGAGTAGTCACTAGGGTTATATAATGGATCTATTCTATTACAATTCTTAATATTATTAGGAATATTACACTGCCTACCGAAAATTAGTTCGAAGGGCGTGTACTTCGTCTCTGAGTGGACGGTATTATTATAACTAAAACACCAGAACGGTATCCAGTGTGACCAGTCATAGCCGTTATTGCCTGAATAAGTCCTTAGAAAAGCACCTAAATGCTTATGAGCATTTTCGAGTGAACCGATTGATTGATGGTGGTATGCCGTGGATATTAATTTTTCTATTTTTAATAATTTGCATACTTCAACCATAGTGCTTGAAATAAACTCTGAACCTCTATCAGTAGCTATAACTTTAGGTATACCGAAACGTAAAACAAAATTTTGTATAATGGATTTTGCTACAGTTATGGCTTCTTTATTTTTTATTGGATATGCTTCAATAAACTTAGTTAGTTCACATTGAATCGTTACAAGGTAACAATTTTCATTCTCGTCTTTATCTAAAGGGCCTACCAGGTCTAAAAATATTTTTTCAAAACCTGATGACGCAGTCGTTGTTATCGTCATCGGCTGTTTTGTGTACCTACTATACTTTGTCTTTTGACATGTGGAACACTTTTTTACATAATCAAGAACATCTTTATCGATACCTGGCCAGAAATATCGTCTCTTGATGTTGTTAGTCATTCTGCGCACACCAGCATGTCCACTGGTGGGCAGTAAATGAAAGTCATTTAAAATATATTGTTTTTCATTATCATTTTCTATTCTTTGTATTCCTCTTAGAATGCATACTCTTGGACCGGTCCAATCTTTTAATGTTTGTATTTCACTACACAAACCTTTTATGAACTCTTCATTTTCATTATTTTTAACTATGCATAGTTCTTTTACTTTTATATTATTGCTAAACTTCTCTAACTTAGTCACAAATTCGGCTCGCGAGAAATGTGCCCTATAGTTGAGGTTTACACATAACAACATTTTACTAGGGATGTAAGCGAGACACTCGTCTTCAGCACTAATCAAATTATCTCTTCTATATTTATCCACTTTATCTTTCTCTAACAAAATTATCTCCACGACATCACTCGGCTTCCTCAGTAACTCCACGACTCTAAGCTGATCAGACCCTTCGTCGGTGGGTTTACTAATTGGCGGTGATACATTTTTACTTTCCTCATCTATTCTCCTTTTCTGTGCTCTAGTCATTACATTTACTTCTGAAATTTTCTCATTCATACTCTTTAATTCACTGGAAGTCACATTTATTCTGGATAATGCATCCGCGACTACATTATCCTTTCCTTGCACATACACTATTTTAAAATCATACTCCTCAAGAACTAAACGAAACTTCAACAGCCTGCTAGAGGGATCTTTCATGCTAAATAAATAAATAAGTGGTTTATGATCCGTCATTATAGTGAAATGCCTACCGAACAAATACGGCCTAAAATATTTTATTGCCCAGACTATAGCAGTAAGTTCTTTTTGTATTGTGGGGTAATTTAATTCTGCCTTATTTAATGGTCTACTAGTATATGCTACAGGTCTTAGGTCATTGTTACACAAAACTGCACCAATAGCTACACCTGATGCGTCAGTCTGTATTATAAATTCGTTTGATTCTGAGAAATCTGGGTACTGAAGTATGGGTGGGCTTATTAACTTTTGTTTTAAGATCTCGAAAGAGTGTTGACATTCTGCTGTCCAATTGAAAACTACATTCTTTCTGCACAATTGGTTTAAAGGTAATGTTATCTCAGCAAACGATGGTACAAATTTACGATAATAATTGCAGAAGGCTACTAATCGTTTCACTTCTTCTACATTTTTAGGTACAGGGTAATTTTGTAAAACTATTGTTTTTTCTGGATCTGGTAATACTCCATCAGCAGAAACTAAATGTCCAAGATACAATATTTCCTTTTTTAAAAATTGGCATTTGTCCGGATTTAGTTTTAAGTTTACTTTTCTTAGCCTTTCGAGTACATCTATTAAATTTTTATTATGAGAATTTAGATTGCGCCCAAAAATTATTAAATCGTCGAGATAAATAAAACATTTATCATATGTCAGACCAGACATAGCTATAGACATTACTCTACTAAAATTACTACAGGACGTTTTAAGTCCCATAGGAAGACGCTTTAATTGATACTGACCCGTGCTAGTAGAAAAAGCAGTATATTTACGACTGTCAGGGCATAAACTAACTTGATAATAACCTTGATTTAAATCTAAATGAGTGAAATACATTGATCCTGAAAGTGAGTCTAAGATATCGGTGATGTTTGGTAGTGGGAACTTATCATCGACTATTGCATCATTGAGTTTTCTATAGTCCACTACTAAACGCCACTTTTTACAGCCTTCAGACTTTTTGGGCACGAGTAACACAGGACTATTCCACTCGCTTGTGGACTCTTCTATTATATCGTCCTTAATCATTTGTTTTATTTGACTATCAATCTCTGGCTTCATTGATTGAGGCAATCTGTAAGGTTTAACATAGGTAGGACTAACGTTAGGTTTTAATGTAATGGATTGCTCGTAAACGTTGGTGGTGGCTAGCTTATCTCCTGGCAGAAAAAACACATCTGAATATTTTGTACAAATTTTTTCGAGAGAACTCTTTTCTTCAGAGTTCAGATGTTTTAGTTTTATCATCGAAAGTAAAGTTTCAGCCCTATTAGCATTGGCGTTAGTCTTATCAAAAGAAAAAATATTGAACTCGCTTAAAAATTTTACTTCCGGTTTAAATTTTTCTAATCTTACTTCTTTATCTCTTATATTAAGTATTCTGATCGGTATCCTACGATTTTTAGGTCTAACTATAGATCCTGCTAAAAATATATCTGTATCTATTTCTTTTGAATAAACAACACAATCATCTTCCGCATCAATATCTAATTCTATGAGATGAGTCGATTCACTTCGGGCCGGTAATATAAGACAATTATTATTAGTAAACGTTAAATCAAGTCTAGGTGAGATTGGTAAATATATTTGTTTACCTGCATTATTAACAACTAACACGTTGGTAGACAAATCGATATTACAACCGTAAGTAGATAGAAAATCTAAGCCTAAAATACCAGTCGCCTTGAATGGTAAATTTTGGAAGACGTAAAATTTATGAAAAAACGTGTCATTATTTTCTGTAACAAGTTTCAAGGTTACATAACCTAAAGAGTTAATTTGCCCTCCTATGCCGTTTATAGTAGTGTTATTATAACATATACGCATCGAATCGGGTAATTCACTTTTCCTAATAATAGATATTGACGCACCCGTATCTACCAAAAAAGACAATTTTCGGTTATTACAATAAAATGACACAAATTGACATCTTCCCTTACAAGCCAATATATAATTATTAAAATCGAAAAAACTGGTTTCTTTTCAAATTTTGGGCATTAACATTTTCATCAGAATTTTGAGCAATAGCCTCTTCCGCCGATGCTTGGGCGGGTTGCGTTGCAAAAACATTATTACGGCTGAAATTATTTCCTCGCCTATTACCACGATGGTAATATCGGCCATTGTTATAATTCGCCTGTGAGAAGTTTCTAGCGCGGTTAGAATTCTGAAATGATCTTCCGTAACCACGGCGGTTATAATTATTAAAATATCCGTAATTGCGGCCACGTTGACCTTGACCCCTCGGTCCTGAAAAAGATGTGAACTTACCTCGACCTCTTCTCGAAAACTGCAAGACGTCTAGTTTAGAGGACGTAGAAGATGTTGATAAATCCTCGTCCTTAGCACCTTGTATTGCGTCCTTGAGATTATTATAGTTGCGAGCGGCCACGATGGTGCTCAGCCTTGAATTTTTCAATCCATCTGAAAATTTCTTAATGGCCGTTTTCTCATTTAATGGCTTTAGAATCGCGAACTTTGACGAATCTCCGTCTGCCTGTGAGATGGTTAAATCGGTAAAAAGTTGTTCTATTTCAGAACCATACTCGTCGATTGACCTAAAACCCTGGTTCATATTTTGGAGGCGGGACTGAATAGCGGTAAAAGATTTTGTGGTTAATAAATGTTTCCTTAAATCCTGAATTAAGTTAGAAACGGTGTCATAATTATTCGATAAACGTAGCTTAGCGTTCTCCGATAGGCGGCCTTTAATTACGAATTTTATTAAAAGAAGTTTGCCCGAATCTTCTAACATATCCGCATACATTTCCACTGCATCTATCAATCGTTTCGTGGTGTCCTCCCTACCATCCATAAGGGGAATTAAATTACACGCCGTTCGAATGTCAAATTCCATTTTAACAATTTTTATTTCACTAGGTGGGGAAGTACACAATTGACTTATCTTTAAAAATACGCTCTTAATATTATCATAGGTGGCGGACAATTGCGCCACTAACTCTGGTTTTAAATCATGCGATAACTTTGAATATAATAATTGCGCTTCACCAAATAAATTCTTAGCCTCTTTCAGCCTATTTATCGCAATAGAACCTGTAAATCTAGCTTGTCCTTTCTTTATCAAAAATTTACGAATGTCCACCAAATCTTCATATATTCTATTAAAATCATCATCCATAATCTAAAAATAATACATAATGGAATGTAATGACATCATCCTATCAACTACTTGTCTTCAATACGATTCTTCGAACTGTCTTACAAACAAAGAAAGTAATGCGATATATGCCAGATAGTGCGCGGGGTATCGGGTTCGGTGAGTCGCCGTGCACGATTTATGAGCTGTTACATAGTACTTACAATAAAACATTATATTACTTACTCACTTGCATAACTCGCTAATGCATTTTACACGCATTTTCTTATATAAGACAAAAATATAATTATTATATGCCTGTATAAACGTTAGACATCACTTTATAGTTCCGTTGTTCACGATAGCTTATGTTTTGCCAGTCTCACATGTTGTAATCACTAGAAAGTACGCGGTACTTTTATTTTTGGAAGTGTTAAGGTTTTTTTTTTTTTTCACTTACACGTGTTTTTCGGCGTCTTCATCACGGGGAGCACGTTTCTTGAAGTACCTTTGAGGTCTGCCTGCGATGTATAGACCTGCGGTTCATCTGCCTCTCCATCCATTTGACATGCGTCTTCTTGTAATAATAACAGATAGCATAGCATGCCGCTGCCAGCAGGACGATTGCGATCAGAGTGAGAAGAATATTCGTCGTGCTGATGCTGGAGTAGCTCTGCTCGGTTGTCGCACCATTTTGCCCATTACCAGCAGCCGTCTGCGCGATAATTGTTTCCTCTTTCGTTTGAGTAGATTGACACATTATTTAAAACACACAACCACTAATTTCGTAATAATGTCCGAATTTATAGTGTCCAAATTTCACACGTGACGTGACCTTGAATGGCAGGGTCGCCATGAAGTGTCGTGGTAAATGAAACACATCCACTCTGGATAACGTCTCTATTTATTGTGTGTCACATCGAATCATCTTACATCATATACTATACTATAAGGTATGGTTACACACACATGCTTAATACTACTAATGATATCTTACATACACTACATGCGAGCCTCCGACGCACGACTGAAGTTTACTCCTGCCAATGATGCGTCAACTGTGGCGCAGCGTACCCTGTACATTTAGACTGTGTAGTATACATGATTTCAAAGTGAAAGGTGCGCAATATACGTTGCGCAGAAAAACTTAACGCTTTTGAGATAATGCTTGTATTAATTTCACTCCTCATAAAATTTCCATACCGTGCCGAAAATCGATTTATATGAAAACTTCATTAATAATGACGCATGTGGGCTGTAATGCGGTTGTGCCCGACGCAGCCGAAACACTCGATGACAACAACCATTAAAAATACCCGCAAGTCACTCAAAACAATGAAGTTGTCGTAAAGTAACTATTCGATCAGTCACTGGCTGCAGGAGACACACTTGACGGAAACAGTACTCATGTTGTAAATGCTCACCTCTTTGGTCGATCGGTTTGCCTACGTAGCCATTGTGTTATGTACAGACATTATTACCAAGAGAACAATTCAGTCCTTATGAGGCGAACGAAACTCACGAGTAAAGTGTAGTCAGACTTCTAAAAATAGTTCGGTCATGAGTAGCGCTAGCTACAGTGCTACAACTAAATGTATGATAGCATTAGTCACGTCTGGCTCATCTAAGGGCCTAAACACATAACCGCGTTGCGGCGCCGCAACGTCGAAATCGGCGTCTGAAATTCTAGGGTTAACTATGCATTTCTATGCATTTAGGGCAGAAACTCAACGCCAATTTCGGCGTTGCGGCGGCGCAACGTGGTTATGTTTTTAGGCTCTAAAGGTGCGAGTTCACTGCGCGAGACCGCGACACGTGACGTGTGACTGAGGCTGGAGACGCTCACGCGCGACACCACTAAAAATGGTGATTGAATTGTAAATAATAGTAATGTTTGATTGAATTGGTGATTGTTGTAGCGCCGCTAGCCAGTCTCGCTCACGGACGAGTCGTGTCACGCGTCGCGCACGAACATTTTGTCATTTAGCAATTCAATAACCATTTTTTTACTGACTTTATATTAAAGCAATATTTTTCTAGTTGAATATAATTCGTTGATAGCCAATCTATATTTATTTTATATAATAATAATCATATCGTCGTATTCTTCTTCCTCCAATAGTAATTTGATAACTTGGCTTTCCATTGCAAATTGGAATAAAAAATTTCAACAATATAGGTAACTGACTTTAACGACTAAACACTAATATCATCTAGGTCTCGCGAGCGAACACCCCCCCGAGACCGCGAGGCACGACGCCTCGCTAGCACGCGCACGTCGCAGTCTTGCGGTTACGCACCTTTAGATATTCGGCACACACTTTATTGATGATGTGTTTCGCATTCGCTTCGGCTCTCATTTCTCTAGCTAGTGAAGTGATTGACGTTTACCTCAATTTCGTCGTATACAATGCCACTGTTCAGTATGACCTTTCTGGTTTTGGTTATCCTCAGGCTTGAGATGCGCAGATCACTTCTCTGCCCACAGATGTCAAGCATACGAGGCGATAATGCTGATGTAACCGAACTGTTGATATAGTGTGGCATGGCAGTGATATAGTGTGGCATGGCAGTGGAGGTGTTTTGTTAAGAGTGAAGTAGGTACCTTGACCGGGTATAAAAGCGAAAGTAGGTAAACGGTATGGCCGGGTGACGAACGCTTGACACATAATATTTATCTGGGATGACAACGCATCTGGGTTAAAGCCTCGGATTTACCGGTAACACCTAAGATTTACCAAGTCTAGAACGGAACGTAACGAAACATGTCTACGGCAAAACTTGAGTTTTATAGGACAATCCTAGGTTTTGCCGTAGTTCGGGCTTTTACAGTAACATACATACTTTCGTTGGTTTGGTACAATCCAGTTACGTTAGCCCGTGGTGCTTGGACAGTGTGTATCGTTTGGTGTAAAGTATCGGATGACGGATCGAGTCATGCAGCCCTAATTGCATACTACACTTAGGTAGAGCTCACACACAGGCTCAGGTGCGGGCAGAGGGAGAACAAAGCGAACCGGTCCGCGGGTCGCGCTTCTTGGGTTACACTCGCCGGGCGGCTCGGGCGCCGCTTCCCGCACCTCACTAGCTTGTGTCTGTCTTGTATTTGGGTCACCTATTTACATAATGATCCCAATAGCTGCCCCCCTGCCACTGACGCCTACAAAGCGCGCCGCGCCGGTGCGTGCGTGTGCTGTGCTGCGTGCGGCTGATGTCACCCACTATTATTAGTTGATCATGTGATGCGCCCCGCGCCCTCGCCCCCGCTGTAATGTTAAAAGGAAAAAAGATTTAATAAAAAAATAAACCGACTTCCATAAAACAATGCATCTTCATTCGTGTTTAGGCTTATTGGAATTGTTATGAGAAGCCCTCTGGCTATAAAATAAATGATTTTGGGAAGTAGTTCCCTCGATTTCCCCAGAATCCCATCATCAGAACCTGATCCTGATGACCATGGACCTCAACACCAGCTGGGCAGTATACCCTTTCAAACAAAAGAAGAGTTTTACAAATCGGTCCAGGCGTTTTTGAGTAATCAAAGACGGTAACAAAAGAAAGTCCCGGACCCAAAACCCCAAAAACGTTAAAATATAAGCCTCGTAGGTACTCGCGTCGGGGGACCCCTAAGTAATATAGAAAATCAAAATAACAACGTGCGTATATTAACTTAGTCGGTTTATTTCATAGCCTATACTTTATAAAATACATACATACACTTTTAGCTTCGATCGACAATCAATGGAAACACTCAATTGTGGCACGATATTTTATGAAAAAATACCGGCCAAGTGCGTGTCTGGCCACGCGGTAATAATAAGGGTAAGTAAAGTAATAGGGTTCCGTAGTTGCATAATAATGCGGACTAAGAAGAGGGTTTTTACATGAACATTCAAACGCTTTCAGCGGCTCACATCACAACGTCTAAAAACGGGCCCACATAGGACGATGGTAACTGAAGGAGTTATGATATCCAACTTCACAAGAGAATCCTCGCACGCACGCTCCTGGTTTCTTTGTCTTTCGGAATTTGAAAATGTTGAATTAATTCACTATTTCGTTCTCGAAAGTTCTTCGCTACTCAATTAGTGATGTGGTCGGTAGATGGATATCGATAAAAGCATAATTAAATTAGTACATCATTTCAAATTGATTTTCTTTATATATAATATATTTTTATTATATTTTTGGGTCACCAAGACTCAGGCTGTGCCTAGTTTGGGACCCATTGCTAATTGTTATGGTCATTGTTAGTCTTAATTTCTTACCACAGTCTATTGCCATCATGTTATAACTGTACACGTTAAATAAATAAATTTGAATGTAAGGCTTCAAATAAAAAAAGCCTGTGTTATTTTTTCGAATTAAGAATTCGGGTATCTATCGATATCGATAAAGTAATTTTAAATGCAATGTGTTATACTGCACTGACGTGACCTTAATTGAGTGCTAGTAGATATCGAGCTATAACACGAATGTCAGCCTTACGGCAAACGCAATTAATTTTATAATTGCCACCACTGAGAATTCTGCTATCTATGGTCGGGTAGCGGAATTAGCTTGGCAATCGAATCTAGTTTGACTTTAGATTACAAAACGTCGAAAATAATTCTGCACTAACACAAAATAACTTAATAACTTCCCCGCACGCATGCGCCGTACGGACCGGTACTGCCAATGCCAACGACTCCGCCCACTCCAATGTGCTTAAACATGATTAATTTACAAATAATTATGTCCTTTATTCAAACTATTTCTTATTATTTACATTTTTAAATATTTTTATAAAACATACAAAACAAAACATTATAAAGGATGTTATGATTTTAATTATGTATATTTTTACGTGGTTCATAGGCATATATTTACTACTATCTGTTTTAAACTACTAACAACGTTATTTAAGGGATTTTTAATGGCATTTGTATTTTTTTTTACTTTTCCAAGTATATTTTAAAAGTTGGCCGACGATGACTCGTAAACTTGCTAGCTTTCCTTTTAATTTCGTTATACATACTACTGTCGTGATTTTTCACATATCAAAAAGCAACCATTTCGCTGGCAGGGAGGGGGGACACTTGAATCTAACAAAAACTAGCAATTTAAAACTTAATTTTACGCAAACCGATCTCTGAACCGATTTTTTATTTAACAAACCCGTAATATTTTTGAATGGCCTATCCAACGATACCCCACACCATGGTTTAGAAGTAAACAAATCTTTCCCACTTTACGTCTATACCAACCAGATATATCCATGCCAAATTATAGCTTTATAGTACTAAGAGTGTCTGAGCTAAGCTGCGGACATAGCGCAGCTATAGGGTTCATTGTTGACTTCGAAACCCTAAAACCCTAATTCAAAGAGTTTAATTGTACTATTAATTATTCTGTGGATAAATGCGCATAACTTTTGAACGGCTGAACCGAATCAAACTTGGCTAAGAATAAGAACACTCTCGACAAAGACGCCTTCCAAGCAAAAAAAAACAAAATCGGTTCATCCGTTCAGGAGCTATGATAACACAGACAAATACATACGTCAAACATAAACACCGCTCTTTTTCCGTCAGGGGTTGAAAATTAGAACAATAAATGCTTGTTTCTACCTAGTTAAAACATTATGGCAAAGCAAACATTATTAGCTATTTGAACAGTTACGACGTACGAGGTAAAGGGCAAAATTTTGAAGTCCAAACTGCGGACCCTGAAATACACATTTTTTATTTATTTTAAGGAAAGCTTAACGACTAATAACAACATACAAAAAACCGGTCAAGTGCGAGTTGGAATCGCGCACCGAGGGTTCCGTACAAACAGCTATATTCACTTAACATAATTGCAACTAGGTCAACGGGAACTACCATATAGGTTTTCGACCCAAAACCTATAGGGTACTTCCGGTTGACCTAGAATTGTCAACTTTGGTTAAAAGCAATGTCTTACAGCACAAGTAAAGGGAAAATTCCGAAAAAAAAAAGTTGAAAATTAAGGTAAATTTTGGTACTTACAAGTTTTCGCGAAAATCGATTCGTGATTTTTATACACCTAATAGGGACTATAGACCTCAGTACCTTGTATAAATTTCAACTTGCTAGGTCCAACCCTTCCTGAGAAAATCGGTGGTGACACACGGACAGACGGACAGGACGGGTTTCTTTACCTTTTGAGGAACCCTAAAAAGAAATTGTAGGTAAGGAAAATGGCTAATTACAAGCTTCCACATGTATACATCGCGTCGCGTTACAATAATTTGCAATAATACAGCGATACACAGAATAAAATAATAACAGACAGATTGAAATAAATCGATTCGTACAACAATAAATATACAATTAATATGAACTTTACATTAAATAAATAAAAACCAGTTTGCACTCACTCCCGACTGCCGCGTAGACTGCCTTGGTTAGTAAGAAGGAATATTTGGCTGAGTAGTTCGGGACAATCTACCGAGCTATGTTTGCTAGGTTTGCCAAAAAACATATGTCAATGATAATACATCTTACGTGCAACGGTAAAAAATGGTATCGCTTACAACGGTGTTCTCGTAGTCGACTGAGAATTGCTGGTAACTCATACTTTTAGAAAATGAAAATCGAACAGCTGAACAAGCGAAGCATGATGGATGTGCGATATAGCGATAGCGATCGCAAGCTCGGATGCTGAGCGTCTTTGTGCGTTCGTCGGATCCGTTGCGAGCTTTTATAATTGCGCCCTTGAAAATACCCTGATCTTTATCCTATTCGGACAATAAAATCAGAAAGAAATAGGAGCCCTCTTACGACCGTAATTTAAGCCGACTACGTTAAATAAATTGAATAATATATGAAGCCTATTGCCATACTTTAACGCGGATAGTGTAACAATTATTTTCTTATTTCTATTTTACAATTGTTTACTAATCATATCGGCAAACGGTTTACCGCTTGTCCTTCGACAAAGGCCTCCTGTAAAGCCTTCCATTTAGTCGTTTATGTTGCAGTGCATGTCCATTCTGGACCGGCTATCTTTTTCATATCGTCTTCCCACTTTCCACTTCACACTTTACCTTTATTCCTTTGACTACATCGCGGGTACCATTCCGTTACCAGTTTCGTTTCGTTTCTCTTTATCTTCTCTTAACATGATGTGTCCTGTCCATCTTCATTTTCTGCGTTTGTAGAAGATATTATGTATGTTGTTAAATTTAGTTTTGCTCTTTATATCTTGTAATCTCATTTTGTATCTTCTTCTAATTGCAATTTTGCTTCTTTCCATTCTGTCTTGACATACTTTTTTTTGAGTTGTTGTTCAGTTAGTGCCCATATTTGACATCCATACGACAGGCATGGAAGGATACACGCGTTAGAAAATTTTCATTTTTGGGGTTCCGTTCCGAGTCAACAAGGAATCCTTATACTTTCGCCATGTCCGTCTGTCCGTCCGCAGCTTGGCTCAGAGACTCTTAGTACTAGGAAGATATAATTTGGCATATTAATCATGCCGCATACCTATTATTAAAATAAAGTCAAGAAAAACATTTTTTTTCACATTGGAGTGGGCGGCGGCGTTTGGCAGTACCGGTCTGTAATTTTTAGGGTTCCGTTCCTCAAAAGGTAAAAACAGGAACCCTTATAAGATCACTTTCTTGTCCGTCTGTCTGTCTGTCCGTGTGTCACCACCGATTCGACTCAGCAACGGATAGACCTAGTAAGTTGAAATTTATGCTAGATACTGAGGTCTATAGTCCCTATTAGGTGTATAAAAATCAAGGTCCTGAGTCAACGCGATAAAAATATATAAGCAAATTTAGATTTTCGCGAAAACTTGTAAGTACAAAATTTTACCTTAATTTTCAACTTTTTTATTTTTCGGAATTTTTCCTTTACTTGTGCTGTAAAACTTTGTTTTTAACCAAAATTTACATTTCTAGGTCAACCGGAAGTCCCCTTTAGGTTTTGGGTCGAAAACCTATATGGTAGTTCCCGTTGACCTAGATTCACGAAATTTGGTAAAAAGTAAGGTTTTACAACGCAAACAAAGGAAAAATTCATAAAAAATAAAAAAGTTGAAATTTTAGATAAATTATGGTACTTTGAAGTTTTCGTGAAAATCTAGATTTGCCCATATCTTTAAAACTTAACCACCAATAAAAAATATACCAATTTTATTATGGCGGTATAATTCAAATTCAAAATCTTTATTTCGAGCTAAGACTCATATAGGGTTAGTAACAATGTGCATTAAAACTAAGTATTAGTAAACAACACGATACGGTGACACATGTAACTGACAGCAGTGAACTATATACGGACAGTCCACTCTATCAAGTATCAACAATAATTTTCAGAACCCTGTTAGGGCTGTCCATAACTCGGACCACCATTGATGTTGCGCGCTTGCGCATTATCGCGTAAAAACAATCCATACGCGCCGCCGCAAACATTCCTGACGCACTACACCGCCAAAGCAACCCCTTCAGTTTTCTGAACGCGTTTTTATACTGGACACGAAGGGCTCCATACGACGCCCGCGAATACTTCTCCCACAGGCTGCAAGTGTAGAAGGTGGTACAGAATGCTCTAAAGAGCGTCACCTTTACTTCTGCAGTACATAGTGCAAACCTGCGAGCTATCATATTCGCACGCACGGAAAGAGCCCACCGTTCCGTTCCGTTCCGTTCCGTTCCGTTTTCAATGTCAGCATTGTCCTTTAAAGCTTATTATTGACACATAAATCAATCACAAATCGTCAATATGACAACCGTCATGTTGACTGCTAAGCGCCTCAATCAGGGTATTCATATACAAATTGAAGAGGGCAGAGGAGGGAAAACGTGTGCCCACCTTGCCACAACGGGGCTAAGCATCCAGCATCTCACAAGAGCTCCCTAGCGGTGACTTTAAAACAAACTGATTTCTAAAAACGTTTGCAATATCCTTCGCATCACTCACACCATTCACACTAAGAGGCAGGCCTGGCCGTATGCTCAATTTATTAGCGCTCTTCCAGAAACCGCGAAAATCACGCTTTGAATGCTTAAGGGCGCGGCGAACGAAGCTCGCAAATGCAATTCGAGGCGAGCGAAAAATTAGTTTGGAGTATTGCTATCTCTGTTTGCACGCACACGCGGTGCGCCGTACGTAGCCATGTGTGTGTGAGCAGATAGATATCGCTACCTAATCATTCTATCGACTCGAAAGCCGGCCGACGCGAATGGCGCCCGCGTCTTTTGTCTTTTTACCCGGCTGCAAGGAAAGGGTTATGTTTTTCGCGCGTATCTTGTATGTATGTTTGTATGTATGTAATATTCTTTATTACCTCATATCTTCCAAACCGCTAGATGGATTTTTATAATTAATACATCGTTAGATAGGGCTTGCCCACCCAAGTGTTCTTAGATAAGTGACGTTAAAAATAAACAAAAATGGCGGCTTTTGTGCGCCATATTGGGAGCGACTCAATATTTTTTTCTTCGAAACCCATCGAGTGGGGTATCAAAATGAAGGATTTTTAAAGGTGATTACAAAAATATATACCACTCATATGCCTCATGCGATTCGAAAAAAAAATAGGTAACTAAAAAGTTGTAAATAAAAAAAGTTAATTTAAAAATCAAAAACCCGACTGCGAACTAAAAAAATGTAAACAAGTAGAAAATCATGCTCTGCAGTCGGAGGATACATATTCGCGAGCTGGCTGACCACCTGATCCTCCGACTGCATAGCATGATTTTCTACTTGTTTACATTTTTTTAGTTCGCAGTCGGGTTTTTGATTTTTAAATTAACTTTTTTTATTTATGTAGGTATTCCTTCTACTTATCAAATATGTTTTGTTATAATAAATAATGAATGCAAGTAATGTATTACAAGTAAAAGACAAATATTCCAATAATGTATGCCTATTTACGCAAATAAGTAGGTACAGATAAATAACAGCGCTCTGAGCTAAGAATATTAAAAATAAAAACAAGGATTTTGAATAAAAATATATTATTTTGTTATGTTCTTACTTTATAGATCATCATTCATCTGTTTAAAAAATATAAATCGAAACTTGATAAAGTCGTGTAGGGTGACCATAATTATATTATCGACTGAACGAAAAACAAAATACAATAATGGTAATCAGAAAACATAGTGTCAAAGATTTACATTAAACACGCTTATTTTCTTTCTTTCTAGTGTTTCTTTCTGAAAACTGATGGCCAAAGGCGTTTTTTCCTTGATCGTCGTGGCTCTGAAAATATTTTTGCAGTTTATTATGAAGTCGATTAGCCAGCCAGTTACCAAAGATTATTAGATCCCCTCCAGGGTAAGGGTCACCGAAGTCCAGATAAAAAAGAATAATTAAATAAACTAGAACGAATTTGGATTTTTAGTTTTTTGTAAAAGGAATTTTACAAAAAAGTCCAGCAAAAACTGGAAGGAGGGCATAAAACCGCACTTGTGCATGCAAGTCCAATCGCATGGTCACCCTACCCTGGGTGAGCCGTAACGTCACAGTAAGTATAGAGGAGCAATGTAGGTAAGTCTTAGCGGTGTCCTTGAGATAATTACCTACGCCCGCTTTGTCTCATGACATGAATAAACAAACAAAAAAACAAAGCTTCGTAAGTTGATGGATAGATAGGTAGGTAAATACTAATTTATACAAAACTAGCTGTCCCCCGCGGCTTCGCTTCCGTCAACTGGCTACCTAACCTAATCTACATATCTATCTACCTACCCTATCTACATACCTAATCTATACTACATACATGATCGTACGCAAAGCACGCAACAAAAGCTCTCAAAAAGGAATATGTTGCCCGTTTTTGCAACATTTTTCATTTATGCTCCGCTCCTACTGGTTGTAACGTGAAGTTATAACCTATATCCTTCCTCAATAAATGGACTATCCAACGCAAAAATATGTTTTCAATTCCAACCAGTAGTTCCTGAGATTAGTGCGTTTAAACAAACAAACAAACTCTTCAGCTTGATAATATTAGTATAGAAGATATACTAAGGTACCTATTAATTTAACTTATTGTATTATGTCATTGGGAAATATGTACTTCCTGTGAGAAACATCCCAACGTTCGGAGACCATGTCGGCAACCGAACCATTTAGTAAATAATAGCAAAGTCCGTAAACAACGCAAAGTTCGTAAAAAAGTAGATTACTCAATACCAAAGTTCAAATCACAAGGCAAATCTAAATCCAAGTTCAAAGCATTATTCAATAGTGTCAGAAATATTAAAATAAGTACAATTTATAAAATAAATAAACGCGCACATAAAGCATAGTAAAGTAATCATCTAATAATGACAAACAATCCACAGAACAGTAGAACAAAAAACAGTGAAACACACCCGAAGCACACCCGAAGTGCCCCGAACAAACCCCACGCCGTACGAACGACACACAACCGTGAGCAGTGCGACCACGCACACATTGACATTTGCTTGACGCGACAGCAATACTAGCTATTGGAAATGTGTGATTAATTTGATGTGTTCCGTAATACCAAAAATTATGAATGAAAACTTAATGTTTTTAAAATTTTTTGTTCGATGATTTGTAATTTGATAGTATGAGCTATGTTCCTGCTACGAGATTAATAAAGATATTGTTTTTTATAATACAGAAATATCAAAATGAAAACATGTCATTTACGCTGTAAAAATATACAAAATGGAATTCGCTAAAACTTCATTTTAGGTAAGTATTTAGAAAAAAAGAAGACGTAGGGACCTAGATAAATACTGTCTTAATCCGAATATCTTCATAATATGGTGAAAATATGCTAAAATCACAAATGATTTTGGTATTATGTTTGTATGGACAATTGATGCTTCGCCGCGCTCTTAAAGGCAATTATGTCCATCTTCATCTGTATCTTTGCCTGTATAATAGGTAGGTACGGAACCCTCGGCGCACTAGTTCGACTCGCACTTGGCCGGTTTTTTATTACACGCGGTGCACCGCTCGTGGTCGCGGTGCTCGTAATAGACGAGCCAAATATATAATAACTTTTCTAACTTCACTTGTGAAGTATTTTTATAACTCCTCCTTCAGTTACCATTTTTTTTAATTTATTTTCGATAGACACGCGTTTGACCACTACCTCGCCTGATGGTAAGCGATGATGTAGCCTACGGTGAAGCACGCTTGCCTAGAAGTAGCCTATTCACTCTTGACTTAAAGACCCCAAGGTTGTAGCTATCAGGGAACAAATACTCCGGAAGGGAATTCCACACCTTAGTTGTGCGCACAATGAAAGTATTAGCAAAACGCTTTGTGCGTATGGGTGGGATGTCTACCATGTACCGATGGCGCATGGCTGTACGTATTGTAGTCCGATGATGGAAAGGGCTAGGCGGAATCAAATTGTGTAACCGGTAAAAAACTGACAGGCTGGCAACTCGGCGTCGATGTTCGAGGCTCTGGAGCTTTGACGAGACCAGTGCATTGTTGCCAATAAGCCTCTTGGCCCGTCTGTCAATGGACTCAAGTGCATAAAGCTGGTATTTGGCAGATCTGTCACAGAGGTGAGAGCAGTACTATATGCACGACCGAACTTGCGCTTTATACATGTTGAGCAGCTGTTCAGGTGTGAAGTACCGTCTCATCTTTGCAAGAATCCCTAAGTTTTTTTTGCAGCCAACTCAGCTTTCGCCTCAATGAATGGATCGAAATTCGAGATGGTCCGTTAACGGCACGGTTACATCAAGGAAAGATGGAGCCGGGTGGAATTGGCTCTTTTTAGCAGAGAAAAGACACGCCTGGGTCTTAGTAGCATTGAAACTGACCAGACTGGCATCACCCCATTCGGAGACCGTCTTCAAGCATAGATTCTAGCGTTCAACCATGGCCTCCCGGAGAGAACGAATCTGAGGCCTAGTAGTCCGTGCGTCGGACACGTATCTCTCAGCAACAGTGCTGTCATCTGAGTACCCTAAAGTTCCGGGTTTTAGCAGATCATTAAAGTGCAGCAAAAATAATGTTGCCGAGAGGGATTCCGGCGTTGATATCTAACTGACCGGACGAGCAGCCAGCAATAACCACTCGGATGGATCGATCCCTCAGGAAGTCCGCAATCCAATTACACAGACCACTAGGCAGACCGAAGGAAGGAAGCTTACCAATGAGGTTTTCATGCCAGAGCCTGTCGAAAGCCTTCGAGATGTCGAGGGAGACGGCTAGCGCTTCCTCATGTTTCTCGGTGGCCTCCAGACGTGAACGG
Organism: Orthosia cruda; assembly: GCA_964057195.1. NCBI lineage: Eukaryota > Metazoa > Arthropoda > Insecta > Lepidoptera > Noctuidae > Orthosia > Orthosia cruda. The sequence goes on from OZ059844.1 coordinate 29,395,121, forward strand.
CATACGCTAGAAGATCCCCAGTGGACCGATTTCGGCGGAAGCCTTATTGGCGGTCACTGAGAATGTCGTTCGCTTCTAGGTATGCCAGGAGCTTACCGCAGAGCCCACGTTCCATACTCTTACAGAGGAACGACGTGACAGCCAACCTACAGCCTGTGCCCTTCTTGGGTACAGGCTGTAGATTGGCTTGCTGCCAAGCCTTCGGTACTTTTGCAGTCTCTATCGAAAGGCGATATAGGCGTGTCAAGATTGGAGACAATTCAGGTGCACAGGTTTTAAGCACAATTGCTGGTATTCTATCGGGGCCACTCGCTTTGTTCACATCAAGGCTATGCAGCACCCTACGTACGTCCTTTTGATGGATGCGAATATCCGATATACTCGTCACACATCCATAAGGAGAAGGAGGAGGCTGCGCGCCATCAGAATTCAGATGCGAAGATTCCGCAAAAAAGGAGGCAGATAGTTTGCCTTCTCCTCAGTGGAGTGGGCCAATGACCCGTCAGGTTTCAGCAGTGGTGGTAGTGAGGGGCGACAGTGATTCGACCGACTTAGCCAGGGACCAAAACGCTTTGCTACCGGCTGGGTATGAAGCTAGTTTGTGCCCGATTCTGCTAATTTGGTAAAACCGTGCTCTTCGCATCACCTTTTTGCAGGAATTGGCAGCCTTGTTGAAGGCTCTCTTCTTCTGACTCACGTCATTAGCCTTGCGTGTTCGAGCGTCGACCCATGCCTGGTAAGCCTTGTGTTTTACCGCGTCGGCGCGGTTACACTCGGCCCCAAATCATGGTCTGTCGACGTTAGACATTGCTACGTCAGAGAATGGAATATAGTACTCCATTCCCCGACGCAACACATCTGTCACAGCGACAGCGCACGACGATGGATCGTCCGAAGAGAAGCAAGTGGGCTGCCAAGGATAGCATGCGAAGAAAGATCGTATGCCATCCCAATCTGCTGACTTGTACCGCCATACCCACCGGGTGCCTCTTGGGCTGGGATCGGGCGGTGATTAGACGTACACAGACTTCACCAGGCAGTGGTCGGAACTACCCAAAGGTGAAGACATTGACACGGAGTATCTGTCTGGATCTGTTGTCTGCAGAAGGTCCAACCAATTAGCTGTGTGGAAATCAAAATCTGGCTCCCTCGGTGCCCCCTGGACCAGCCGGGTGAGATTTAGCGCTAGCGCAACCTTGCGCGTCTCTCACCCAGCATGATCAGTGCACCAATATGGGAAAAGCCACTCCTGGTGGTGGGCATCAAAATCCCCCGTAGCACTAATTGGGTGGAAGGGTGCCGCTGCTGTGCCGCATCAGCCGCCTCACTGAGGTACTCTGTGAGCCTGGTTGTCTCCTGATCTCCGCTGTGCGAACGGTAGCCACAGGCGTAGATAATCTTATCCAGCCCTGTGTCCGCTAGAGCCCACAGCAATGGGACCTGGAGTCTTCAAGGTTACGGAGACGTCAATAGCAAGTGTCGTCTCGGGCATACACGCATACACCCGCGCGCACTAAAGTGGTGCTCCAGGGTAAACCCTGGGTAGGAACGACACGTCTGACGGAATTCCTATCTGCGTCTCCGTAAGGAAAAACAGTGCTGGCTTTTCAGTCTCCAGGTGATGGTGGACTGAGTTGAGATTGGAGTGCAGACCTCAAATATTACCATCGTACGTAATACCATCGTCCTATGTAGGCCCGTTTTAAGACGCTATGAGCGCCGAAACCGTTTAAATTAAATGCTCATGAAACATTAATAAAAAACCCTCTTCTTACAAATAAGCACAATAATGCGGACGCATTATTGTACAACTACGGAACCCTATTACTGCGCGTGGCCCGATACGCACTTGGCAGGTTTTTCTTTGAATCATGCTGTGCAGTCGAAGGATACATATAAGCGAGCTGGCTGACCAAAACCAGATGTACCCTCCGACTGCACAGAAAGGTTTTCTTCTTGTTTACGTCTTTTTAGTTCGCTTCTAAAGCAGTCGGGTTTTTTGATTTTTGGAATTAACTATTTTTATTATAACTTTTAATCTATACTAATATTATAAAGCTGAAGAGTTTGTTTGTTTGTTTGTTTGTTTGTTTGTTTGAACGCGCTAATCTCAGAAACTACTGGTTGGAATTGAAAAATTCTTTTTGTGTTGGATAGTCCATTTATGGAGGAAGGTTATAGGCTATATAACATCACGCTACGACCAACAGGAGCAGAGCATAAATGAAAAATGTTGCAAAAACGGGCAAAATTATTCCTTTTTGAGAGCTTCCGTTGCGTGCGCTGCGTAAACGGTTTAATTACACAACAATCATGTATGTAGAGTAGGTAGGGTTGATGGGTAGGTAGGTAGCCAGTTGACGGGAGCGAAGCCGCGTGGGACAGCTAGTAATAAATAAAATAAAAACTTCGTTTTGAGCTGATATCAGTAGATGTGTGTGCTAGTCCGTATCTGTGCTGAGTGTGGAGTAGTCGTCCGCCATCTCGCACTTGACGGAGAGCGGCGTGAGCAGGCGGCAGCTCGAGTCCGGCGCGGCCCGACTGCGCACCTCCTTGATCACCTTCAGGATGTCCATCTTGGCGGACAGCTTCTCGTCGTCACTCATGCGCCGGAGCGACGGCAGCAGCGACAGGAGGAAGTGGTGGTCCTCGTCCACGTGCTCGGGCGCGGGCGGGGGCGGCGCGGGGCTGGGGGCGCGCGTGGCGCGGGCGTCGCGCTCGTGCCCCTCCGGCGCTGGCTGCAGGTGCGGCAGCAGGAAAGACATGTGCTTGAAGTACACGTACTTCCTCTTCTTAATGTCCTGCCCCTGGCGCCTCTTCTTCTCTACTAGCACTTGTCGTTTGAATGTGTCTTTTAGATTTCGCCATTTTTTCTTCAAGTCCAGAACTGCGAAGAAAAAGATGTAGATTCAAATGTCAAAAAGTGTAACATAGTATGCCTTGAGGCCTTAGCAGAGTAAACCAGTAACCATTTAAGGGGTTTTGGTACCGTACACGCGCAAGCGGACAGCTTAGGGTAAATTAATAGAGTGCGAGGGCAACTTTTAGTTTTTTACCGACTTACAAAAAAAGAGGAGGTTCTATGTTCGACTTTATGTTTGTTATTATATTTATTTAATTTTTTTAGTGTGTTCACCGATATCTACGTCAATTGTGGACCGGTTTTGAAAATTATTTTTTGTTTGAAAGAGTATGTTCTGAAATTGGTCCCATTTTTATTTGGTGACGAACTTCGGAGGACGGAGATATACAAAACTAACGGCAAATCTCTCGGGATTGCTGCAACCGCATGTCTGTTTATTATAATAAATATACCCTAAAATGTGAAAAATAAAAAAATAAACACTTTTTCAATAAAATACTACCGACTTCCAAATAAGAAAACTACAAAGTGAAAAAAATTACTTTATTTTTGGGATTCGGTGTCCACAACGCAAAAAACTAAAAAAAACTTTTTTACAAAAAAATACTACAGACTTCCAAAAATAAAGTAATTTTTCACTTTGAAGTTTTCTTATTAGGAAGTCGGTAGTGAGGTCGGTAGTATTTATTTGTAAAAACAAAACGTTTATTTTTATTTTTAGTGGTCAAACGACGTGACTAGCAGTAGGTAACCTATTCACTCTCAACTTAAATACTGGGGGTATTTAAGTTGTAGCTATCAGAAAACAGACTCCGGCAGGGAATGCCACTGCTAACCATAATACTGCATACCTAGCTGTAGTATATGTGCGTGTGTTACTGTTGTTCAATGAAAGTATTCCCAAAACGTTTGGTGCGTATGGGACGTAGTAACTTCTCTAATCTGTGGTATGGGTGAGATGTATCTAGCTTATACCTACTAGTTTTGTTTTTACCTAATAACATGTAGTAAAAAAAAAACACATATTTATTAACCCACTTTTGCATTCCTTCTCTGCCGGTGAAAAAGAGTCCCAGTCTTCGATAAGTGCTTTAGCAATTTCGATCCAAACTTTTTTCTTAAAGAGTGGGTTTTCCTTGGGCGCCTCGGGGCAGTCGCGCATGTACAAAACCGGCCATTTCTCTACTTCCCGTATGATACGTACCGGGAGAATTTCTTCTAATATTTTCTTTTTCGGCCAAGACATCTTATTTTAACATAAAAATAAAAACATTTGTTTAACGAGTGTCATAGCGTCGCAATGGCGCTAGTGAAAATGTGACTCAGGACTCTGCAAAACCCTCGTTTCTATTTGGCTGTGGCTGCCTGCTCACCGCAAGGTACGTCACGTATTACTCCGAACGTTTCCGACACTTCACGAAGTCGCACGAAGCACGAGTATGCCGGGCGTCACGCGATACGAACGTGAATGGAATGCCACGAAACGCGACGATCACTAACGAAGACGCGACTCAATTTTGTTTTATGATCACAACGCAATCACAACAATATCCATTCGTTTAACACAAACTATGTCTTTAGGAGTTTAGTATTACCTAACTTAAATTTTGGGCGTTAGGTACTCTATAACAACAGCCGAACTAGGTAATGGCACGGACGAGTATTGCGGACTTGCGGTCGAGTGCGGACTGAGCAAGTGAGCACGGAATCACGGATCGCGTGTGTCCGCGCCGCGTCGGTCGGCGTCGCACGGCGCGGAAGGCAGCTATCTCGTGAAGCCGTCACTAAATATATTAGTGACGGCTGTGGCTTCACGAAAACAGTCTTCACAGAGTTTATAGTCACTCACACAAACATACAGTCAGTCAACCTTTATTTATTTATTTATTCAATAAGGCATGCCAACAAGATATTTACAAATTCATTACAGAGTCAATGACATACAAGATGGTCCTGTACAAAGATGTAAGTCAGTAACTGGCGTGCACATCATTTAGTCTTTATTTAAAATATTGTTTTGTTCGCGAATATGAAATTAATTGAGTATTTTGTGTACTGATTAAGTTTAATTGAAATGAACTACAATAATTGCACTTAAATTAATATAGAATTGAATTGAAGTTGTGCTAGAATATAAAAATTAAAATAAATTACAATTACATAATAAATTAATTACTAGTAAGGTCAAAGATACAATTAAATTACAATTAGTTAGATCACAATAACATATTAGTGAGTCAAGGTTAAAATTAAATTAAGTTAAGTACAAATTGTTTTATATAGAAAATACCAGTGAGTCACAGATAAAATAAAATAAAATTACATCACAAAAAAGTGAGTCAAGGTTATGCTAATATAAAATAATGTCAAAGTTAGTTGTATGATCATCTTAATATTGAGAGTACACAATAAAACAGAGCAGGCAAGCATAGTTATAAAAAAACTAAAAACACGCTTAAATAGTAAGCTAAACTAAAAAGTGGAAAATAATTTTCAATTTTAATTTAAGCATAGTTTGATTAACAAAAAAATATTGTTTTATTATAATAAAGCGTGGGGTGCTTTTTAAGACACTTTCAAACTTTTATCAATATTTGACAATAAAATATTATAACAATTAATATCAGAAAGCCACTTAACCCTGGTTAATTAGTTTACAGATAGGGCAAGTTTTGCCCTTGATCTAGATAATATTATCGACCTTAAAACTTCGATAAAAAAGCAAGATCAGCTTGACTCAGAAGTAAACAAATATATTGTTAATATCCAACAATGTGCGTGGAATAACACACCGCAATTAAAACTTAAATATAAGGGATTTATCTATCCTAAGGCAATTGTAGATTTACTATCTGAGAAAAGGAAACAAAGGAAACTGGCAGCAAACAAGGTGCCCGCGAATAAAACATCACTAAATAACCGATTAAAGAGGAAAATTCTACAGTTTGAGGATGAATGTCTGAATACAAACCTTTTGCAGCTTACCAATGACAAATCAACGTATTACTCCCTTTGGAAAGCTAAGGTCCATTAATTGAGTCGGAAAGCTCGGTAGGCTGCAAAAAAGTTGGGGATCCTTGCAAAGGTGAGACAGTACTTAACGCCTGAATAGCTGCCCAACTTGTACAAAGCGCAAGTTCGGTCATGCATGGAGTACTGCTTTCCCTCTGGGACGGATCTGAAAAATAACAGCTTGTTGCATTTGAGTCGATTGACAGACAGGCAAAGGCGCTTATTGGCAACAATGCACTGGTCGCGTCAAAGCTCCAGAGCCTTGAACATCGACGCTGAGTTGAGAGCCTGTCAGTTTTTATCACGCTTTTATTAGCTCGGTATGTATTTATCTATTTATCTAGTATCAATGTAACGGAATCTTTGAATGTGATTTTCACCCCTCCAAAACGTCAGATGAATTTGAAACTTTGCACACTTATCACCGATGAAAACCCATTAATTTTAATAGTTTGTCCCATTATCCTAACTAAGATCTTCAGGATTAGAGATTGAAATAAAAAGTAATAAATAAATAATAGTTAAAAAAAACTAAAAATCACGCTTTAATAAAAACCAAACTAAAAAGTATAAAATTAAATTTGATCAGTGTCAATCAATCTGCCTAGCCTTTTCCCAACCATGTTGGAGTCGGCTTCCAGTCTAACCGGATTCAGCTGAGTACCAGTGTTTTACATGGAGCGACTGCCTATCTGAACCCCACAACTAGTACCTGGGTAACACGGTACCCCTTGGCTAGAATGGTGTTAGATCTCAAGCTTCTGACTACTCGTAACGACTGTCAAAGATCTTCAAATGACAGCCGGGACCGGCTTAGTGGGCTTTCTGAGGCACGAACAGAGTAATACAAAAAAAGAAAGCGGGTGCTTGATATCAATTGTTATATTTTATTGACGGATATTAGTAAAAGTAGAGCCATTTTAAAAATATCTTAACAGCTTCGCTGCCAACCCCGCATATATGCGGAGTGCGTGGTTAGCGCTGAGAACCGACCCCGCAAATATGCGGAGTAGCTCCGTACAGTTTCTATGAATCAGTACGCGCTCCGTATCGGCTCTGCACTTGGTGACAAATTTCTAGACTAGCACTACACTTGAATATTGTAGGTTTTTAACGCAAGTTGTGGTTTTTAAATATTTGCTTTTATTTCAAAGTTATTAAGGTTTAAATATGGATGATGAAGCCGGGTCGTCAAGACCAAAACGAAGGAAAGCGCAAGTGGTATAAGACATGACTGATACTGATATTGAAGACCAGCTCTATGGGAACAATGGCAGTGATGATGAGTTTCATCCTGGGGACTATGATGACTCATCAGATAATGAAGAAGAGGCCGCCAAGCGACGGCTTATTAGGCAAAAAGCAGCTATGGATTTGGTTCAGTCATCGCAACCTCTGAGCCCATCCAGTATTTTTATTGCAATTTCTTAGTCATATTTAATTATTTTTAATAGTTAAACTTATTATTTATTAGTTAAATTATAAGAAGTTTTTTTTTTATTTTAGATTATTTTGTAAAAGACTTTAATATATGTTACCAAAGGTCTTAGAATTAAAAAAGAGACAATTATTTGTGTTCAAATGTCTTAGGTCCTATTTAATAAACCATAATACGTAAAAAAAAACTTTTTGCAAAAAAATACTACCGACTTCCAAATACAAAACTACAAAGTGCAAAATAACTTAATTTTTTGAAGTCGGTGTCTTTCGTAGATACCATTTTTTTGCATTATGCGAGTGCCATTTTTCGGTACAAGCGTAGCACGTACCGAAATAGGTGGGCACGAGTTATTAAAAGACCAATAACGTACAGTTGCATACAAGATTTTATCTACGAAGGAAGGAATAAAACACAGATATAGACAAATAAGTATTTCAGGAAGTGTGTTTTAGTATTTCATTTCTCATATGCATGTCTTGATTTTTCTGGTAGTAAATTATTTGTAGCCGCACCTGCTTTATTTGTTATATCTGGTGGTGTATTTTTAATATCACTTGATGTTGAAGACATTTTTAATAAAATTTGGAACAAAATTTCACTCAGATTTTTTTTACCGCGCCCACTTTTTATTTTATTTTTTTATTTAGTCATTATTAGGTATAAGGCAAAGATCTTGTAGCCGCAACAGCCAAATAGTATACGATACTTTTGTTCTAAACTTGTTCCATTTTTAAAAACATCATCTACATTGTCTCGATTTCGAAGTAATATTATAGGTACCTGGCTGTATGTTCAGAATGTCTTTGCTTGTGTTTAAGAATTTATGACGATTCACATAATGCAACCCGATGTCGTTATGGGTATCATAATGAAACCGCTGTCAATTTTATAATTGGAATATAACGAAACCGGAGTAGATAAATAAATAAAATAAACTACTCAACCAAATTGCGGACTTTGGCACTGAGGTTGTAAATTTAAATCACAGTGCAAGGTCCGCAAATTAGGGGGCTTTTTATTTAAATATATTCTTAGTAAAAACTACTAAATATATTATATTATTTTCTAAAATGCATATTACAACAATAATCATTCGTCTATACCAATATTATAAAGAGGAAAGATTTTTTTTTTGTTTGTTTGTTTGTTTGTACCGAATAGGCTCCAAAACTACTGGACCGATATCAAAATTTATTTCACCGTTGGGAAGCTACTCTATCCCCGGGTGACATAGGCTACTTTTTATCCCTGTATTCCCACGGGAACGGGAACTACGCGGGTGAAACCGCGAGGCGTCCTCTAGTATTTTACAAAAAAACAACGTCCGGCTTTCCCAAGAACACAATCTATCCCAGGTGGCAGCGAAGCTGTTAAAAAAACGATTTTTTTTTAGTTGTACCTACGTAATAGGCAAGTTTGTAAGGTAACTATAATGTCAGTATAGATTTCATGTAACTTGAACATAACCGGTGAAAAGAGAGATCTGCGTACCCCTTCAGAGCGTACTGGCGTGATGTTATGTTATGAAATGGTATAAACAATAAACAGACATGCGAATGCAGCAATCCCGAGAGATTTGCAGTTATTTATTGAAGAGTTCTGTTGTATATCTCCGAAGTTCATCATCAGATCTTCACCAATTTAAAATGGGACCAATATCGGAACATACTTTTTCAAACAAGAAAGAATTTTCAAAGTGAACATAAAAAAAACAAACATAATATCGAACATAGAACCTCCTCCTTTTTGGGAAGTCGGTTAAAATAATAATTAATGCGCTCGCACGTAGCAAGTTGGAAACCAGTTCTTGAGTGTGGAATCCACACGAAGTTACATAAGTATCTTTATAAGCAGAAATATTGCTATTACCCTCACCTCTACCCGACTAATTTTTTACTGGGTTGCCTCTGATATAACTCGCCAGAGGCACATATCATATAATATACTACTAGCATACCAGAGGTAAGGCGAGCACAATAGCCTGTAAGACGCTCCGTGGCACTATTGACGCTATTGATCTGCTTGATGTGCTGGCTCGCTTCTCTAACCTGGACAATTAATGCCGGGGCAAAAAGTACAGGCTGCTAGCCGTGCCTCCGTGTCGCACCGTCCGCGTCGTCGCACGTTCTAAGTCCCCATCAATACCTCGCTCTCTGGCCGCGCTTAATATCTCTTTGATTCTAATTCATCAAACCATCTGTTAACGGAGTCAGGTCAAATGATACTCAAGTCTTCAATTTCCTGAAATGTTTTTAATCAATACCTACTAATTTTTCTTACAATTAATATGTTTACAACAGTTAGGCCTAACGTTTCCATTGGCAATGGCCGCCGGCGCTGTACCACAGACTATCTCACAAATCAACAACTTGTTTTTTTTTTTAATTATTAGTTAGAATGTGGGTATCGCTAACAGACGGCCATTCTGCAATAGGAATGTCCCCATTTCAAAATTCCATCGGCCATTCTCTCATATGGGTATGACCTCATACCAAAACAAAAATAATGTGTAACAAAAAAAATATTAATAAAAATAATAAAAAAATACATCCAACTTAGTAATTAACAATTCGGTTAAATAGGTTTAATCCATACTGACTATACATTTCATAAAATAAATGTACTTTTATCTAGATATAATCCGAGTTTTACAATAGTTACAATAGCAATTTAGAATGTATTTCTACTCAGGAGATATTAAGTATATAATTCTATGTTGTTTCATCAAAACCATTAGTACAACTGCGCAACTTAAGATGCACAAACTAATTCACAACTATGAAGACTTAAATTACTAACAATAAGTCGTTTTCTTCATGTGAGGCCATCCGAATGCCCATATAGTTACGTAAGCACAATTTGTAGGAAGCTTCCGTTTAGCCATCCGAAAGCCACGGTCTGCTCACCTTCTTGGATCATCACATGTATTAGGCATTAATCAATAATCTGCCGTTTAGCCACCCGAGAGCCACGGTCTGCCAACAGCTCATCCGCATCAGCGCTGTCTCATCAGGCTCTCAGTACTAATAACCGGATTGTGCCGATTCTCCGTTATCGACACCAATCTAGGCTATAAATGACATGGAAATTGGTTTAAGGGGCTACCGGCCATTACCACTATAACTACTACTTTACTTCTGTCTACTGTAGTATCCTTATGTATATGCAAATGCATAAATAAATAAAATACATAATGCTTTTCTACTATTCGTCAAGCGATTCCGAATCGCTATTATCACTTTTCTCGCTAACTACCGGTGATAAACTGAGATTAATCCACGGTTTTAACTGATCGGACCTTTAAACTTTGCAGCTAACTTTTTGCTTTTGCTCCGGTCTGGATTGTTATTAGGAATCATGACAAGATCACCTTCTTGAAACGTCTTAGTTGGAGCCCTCGTTTTATCAAAATATTCTTCCATCTTTTTCTGTCCTTCTATATTTTTTCTTCCACCGATTTCCTCAATTCATCTCTATCAGTATTTGAAATCTGTGCGTCTATATCTAAAGCCCTTTTGATAATTCCTTCCGCCTGGCATGTGGTTCTATGCCCAAATACCACTTCAGCTGGTGATTTGCCAGTACTTTTATTTATTGTATTATTAAGGCTCCATTGCAATTTAGCAACATTTGTGTCCCAGTCTCTCTCGTCTCGTCCAACCCATGGTTCATAGCGGCTAGCGAATTCAAAATTGTTCGATTGTAGCGTTCAATTTGCCCATTTGCTCGAGGTGTTGCTACTGCATTTAGAACATGTTTAGCTCCAATCGACTTGACAAAACTTTTGAATTCGCCAGACGTAAAACTCGTACCTTGGTCTGATATAATTATTTTTGGGCATCCAAATGTTGCGAAAATGTCTTCGAGGGCTTTTATTGTTGTTTTAGATCTAGTATTCTTAACAAGTCTAACAAATATGAACTTGCTGAACCCATCAATGACACCGAGAATATATGCGTTTCCTCTTTTACTTTTAATAAATGGACCCAAATGATCCATGTGTATTGTATGAAATATTTCGTTTACCTTGGGTATTGGGTTTAAGTACCCTGACTTTTCCCAGACATTTCTTTGTTATAGGCACAATTGATGCAAGCGTTAACATACTTCTTGACAAAGCGGTTCATTTTTGGGAACCAATAATCGGCTCCTATTTTTTCAATGGTTTTTTCAGTTAAGAAATGACCTGCATCGTCATTTTTTTCATCGATTAAGCTGGCAAATTCTCCACCGCGCCGAATTAGGTACCACCCATTTTAATTTGGATCCTACGCGCCTATATATTTTACCATTTCGCAATACGTAATTATTAGATATGTCCTTTAAATCATGCGCACTAGTTTCTAAAATAATTTTAATATGTTTTAACCGCTGATCTGTACCGTGTGAAGCCAGTCTTCAGTCGTAATAGTGAAGACTTCCAACTCCTCTAGGTTATTTTCTCGCGAGATGGGGTTCCGGCTCAAAGCATCGACATGCTGCATGTTTTTGCCGGGCCGGTATTCAATAGTAAAGTTATATTCCTGCAGCATCAGCCACCACCTTGCAATCTTAGGAATTAAATCTCGCTTTACCAAGGTGGTGCGTAAAGCATTGCAGTCTGTTATAACTTTAAATTCTAAACCAATCAAATATACTCTAAATTTCTTTAAAGTAAGTACCACTGCCATCGTTTCTAGTTCATAGGAGTGCCAAAAAGCTTCCTCGCGGGTCGTTTGAAATAAGCAACTGGCCTAAAAGGGACCTCATACTGGCCTCATTAAGTCTCTGTAATAAGATACCCCCAATTCCTAATTTACTGGCATCACAATGGACCTCTGTGGCATAATCTGGAATGTACAGCGCTAACACAGGTCTAACTACCAATTTAGATTTTATGTCTTCGAATGCACGATCTTGTTCGTCACCCCAATGCCAAGGAAAATCGGCTTTGGTCACTTGAGTAAGTGGTTTCGCAATGGAAGCGAAATTTCGAAACTTCCAGGTTTAAGACCAGCTTCGGAAATCTCATAATCAAGATAGTCGATTTCCGATTAGAAAAAGAAACACTTTTGTAGATTAAGGGTGAGATTGGCATTACGTAAAAGATGTAAAATAGCTTCCAACTTACCGAATGCCTCGTTAAATGAATTACCCGTAGATAGTAAATCATCAAAATAAGGGATAGCCAGCTCGAATCGTTGGGCTCCCAGTGCTTTATGTATGATCAATACTCTGAAAGACTGCAGGAGCATTCACAAGACCAAATGGCATTCTCATATACTCGTAGTGGCCGTCAGGAGTCACAAAAGCTGTTGCATGACGTGCCTCCTCAGCCACTGGGATCTGGTGATAACCTGATGCCAAATCTAAGCTTGTGAAGTATGATTTTCCGCTTAGACGATCGAGCTGGTCGTCAATGACTGGCATCGGATAGCTATCTTTTACTGTCTTTTTATTCAATGTCCGATAGTCTACGCAAAGCCTGTGTTCATTATTCTTTTTCCGAACCAACACTATGGGGCTGGCATAAGCCGACTGTGATTCTCTTATAATATTATTAGCTAACATATCACCTATCATTTCCCGTACCTTTGCGCGCTCAATAAAAGGTAGTCTATAAGGTCTATAAATCACAGGCGTATCGTCGTTAAGACGTAATGTCATTTCGGTTATTTGAGTCAGTCCAAGCTCCTGCATATTAAACGCAATACAGTCCCTAAACTTGTTAAGGAGGTCTAATAACTGTTCCCCTTCAGTGTCAGTCACTTTGGGGCCGATATGTAACATATCCAAAGTAATAGGTTTCTTTATGAGGTTGGATTTATCACAATTATCAGACAACCCAGTATTTACATGAATAGAATTCACATCTAAACGGTCATGGTTTGATGTAAATGAACTTTGATCGTTTAGTTTTATTGCCCGTGATAATAATTTAGAATTGGTGATAATAATTGGATTTTTAGACAAATTCATTAGTAAACATCGACTCTTTCCGTCATGAAATTGGTAGACACCTTGCAATAGAATGTATTCGTTACCGGGTTTCATGCATGCACTGCCTGGGACAAATAATGGTCCTGAGAACGTATCTGGTGTATGTACTTGTATGTCCTGTAACCCTTTGATCGAGATGTCATTGATATTGTAAATATTCATCCTTTCTACATCGGAATCATCACAGTAAAGAACTAGTTTAGTGCAAGTCTTATGTACGGTGACAGTGGGCAGCTCTGTTAAAGACTGCCCAATCAGAACATCGTCTTAATTAAATGATCCGGTACGATAAATGCTTCTATATCTGCTTGGACCGCATCTATTTTTTTTTTTTTTTTTTTTTTTTTTTTTTTTTAATGCGTGGCGTCTCGCAGTTCGGCCAAAGTAGCCGTCCTCTGCTTAACCGGACTAACCTGTGGAGACTAAGCTAAGTAGCCTCCGGCCAGGCTTAAAGTTTCTAAACCTAAAGCGACAGCACTAAGGGCTACCCCAGTTGGGGTCGGACCTCGGCTCAGGGCGTCGCTTGGGGGATGGCAAAGGCCGGATCTGATAAAGTGATTCTACCATCCGTTCGGAAAAGCCTACGTGGAGAAGAACGGACAAGAAACTCCAATAATATCTGACTGGTATTTAACTATGGCTCAGCACGCGGGCTAGCTTATAGAATCGAAAAGGATTACGCGACGAGCCTCTGCGGTGAGGACGGAACGAATATGTAACTTAATTTTGTATGAACGGCGGGTTCGTACTATTTACGAACCCACTGACCGTCCTTGTAGATAAGGCTATCGAGCTCCTCAGTGATGGACTCATACCTCTTAAAGAGGTTGGCGCATTCAGCGGGAAGGAGAGAGCCCGCATTCCGGATTTCAGCATCCAGAGCACGGGCTTGAGGGGTCATAAAAATGGAGTACGCGCTAATTATATTTATACCAACGCATATATATGGCTTTTGCCCGGAGGGGGCGACAGGGGGCTGGCACTTAGCAGCAGGGGTGGTGGAAGCCACCTTCTGGCTTTGTGCGGTCATAGGGGCGGCCATAGGGGCGGCGGGGGGCATTGAGTCGGGGATAATAATTGGCGCTGCGATGGGAGTAGCCATCAGCGCTGGAATCGGCTGGGAGCAAGACTGAGGAGCCACACTTTGGTGGTTCAGCTTGCCCCAGGGTGAAGGCCTCTGAGGGGCTAGTCTGGGGGGGAGTTGAGTGGTAGGGGCTTGACGCGCTTGGCGCGCGTCATTACGCCTGGCCATTTTAGGCGCAAGCTTAGGGGCTCTTGGGCAACCACGGTAATTAGCCGGGTGCCCGACTTGTCCACAAAGCACGCAGCTGGGAGGCTCCGTGCATTGTGATCGGTCTTTAGGACGGGAACAGTCCTTGGTATTGTGCTCTCCCAAGCACTTAACGCACCTGGGAGGAGCGAAACAATTGGTCTGAGAGTGACCGTAGAGTTGGCAGTTGTGACACTGACCAACGAGATGGGGACGGTATGGCTTTTCAATAGAAATGCCTGATAAGTTACATACGGTCCGGACATTAAATATGGGATTGTGGCCCTGGAAGGGGAAACACACGACTAGGACCATGTCGTAGAGATCTCCGCCTCTTGCTTTATGCAATCGGTGGACCTCTGAAACGGGGACTTTTTGCGCTAACAAATCCTCTCGGATTGCTTCCGTCGGGATTTCCTTCGGAACGCGCTTAATGACGACTCTAGTATACTTTTCCTCCGGAAGGGAGTAAGTATGGAAAGATACTTTCCTGTCTTTTAGAAAACGAGTCAAAGCTCGATAATCATTGGGAGTGGGGACCTGAATTCTGATGCCTTGTTGGCATGCAGTGGCCTTGGTGAAATTGATTTTCCGCGCTACACAGGCGCTTGAAATGTCGCTCCATTTCCCTTTATCTTGAAGATAAATGGGTGGTGGAGGAGGAGGCTTCCTAGTGGTAGTATTATTTACTACTACCATAGGGCTAGGCGAGCGGTTTGACCGCTGAGAAGGACTAGCGGGGGCGGGGGCGGGGGAGGGTTGCCTGTCGGGCAAGGCCGGCGGCAGAACTGGCTGGGGAGAGGTCTTAGCTACTGGCTTTTTGGCCTTGGTAGCGTGAGGGGGACTTTTCCTCATCTTCCTCTTTCCACCAGAGTGGACAGTGAATTCTCTGTCATCAGAGTCAGAAGAAGAGGACATGGTGGCATAGTCCTCTGATAAATCGGGGTTATTAGGGTCGACTGGGGGATTATCTAAAACCTGATCGACGTGGACAGCTACTGCTGCCCATTCGTCGTCGGTACTAAGGGCTACGTCCATATCGTTGGGAGAGTCACCTTCCTCATCGACCCAAGATTTGGATTTGGACTTGGACTTGGAGTCCGCGTGAAAAGCGGCTATGCGCTCCTTGTACTTTTTGTACTGGAGGCGATCGGACTTCCTACGAGGAGGAGGCTTAGTAGCCGAAGTCTGGGGCTTTAAAGGGCTACGGTCTCTCTCAGAGGGAATTTTGTCTGACTTACTAACCTCACCCTGGGAAAGGGTGGGTGATCTAGGCCCGGAAGTGGGCCTGACGGGTGGGGTGGGTGATCTGGGAGAGTCCTTCTCCTCACATGGCACGGGGGCCATGCTAGGTTCAGGTTCCAGTATCGGATCATCCACGACCGGAACCCTGTTTGGTACTAGTGTATCTAACACTGTGCCAAACAGAGTGGCGAGTCTAGCTCGGAGATGAAAGTCCTGAGCGAACCTCTCCTTAATTGTTTTAATGGCATATTGCGCATTTTCGGGGAGCTGACTAAAGTCAGAATAGGGCGGGGGGGCAGGGGCACTGTAAGGTTCACATCTGGCAAGAGATGAAAGAATGATCTTAAATCGGGCCTGGTTTTCATGACGCGGACTGGGATTGTCCGACATCAAGTCCTTGACGAGCTCTATCAACACCTCAACGGGATGCATCGTTGTCGATAGAGTCAGAACAAGGAGAAGAGAAAAAAGACTAAAAACTACTAAGGGGCTGATAACCTTATTCCCCGGGTGGATGGGCCCGGGGATGTGTGAATCCTACCCTCCCAGCCGGGTTAGACTGGGAGGTGAGTATCTGGTGAGACCGCATCTACTACAACAGTTACAAATATCCTAGCAATTGGTACGATACTTCCTAAACCAAATCCCCTAATAATGGGAAGTGCCATCTTATTTGGGACTACGTTAAGATTTTTGACAACCGATTCTCTGATTAAGGTACATTGACTCCCGAAGTCTATATAAGCTGAGACCGATATGTTATTAACAGAAATAGTTTTAAAATACTTACAATTTGATTTTTCGGTTGTTGCTATTTGTAGAACGCTTTGTGTAGAATTATGATTCGTATTTTCTTGTGTTCGATCAGCTTTTGGTCGAGAACCTAGCAGCTCACAATTTTGTGTCATATGTCCTAGTCGTGAACACTTATCACATCTTCTTAATGGTTTACTACAGTTACGCGCGGTATGCCCAGTATCACCACAATTATAACATTGAAACGACCTATACTTTGCCCGGCTAGTTGTGGGTATAGATCTTTTAATTGGGATATAGTTGCGATTATTGTCCGAATCTTTTATATTTTGCCTTGTTTAGGAAGTAATGAGTCTCTCTTTGAGATAAGATTTCGTTTTGATATTCGGCGTAAATATTTTAGCAAGTCCGATGTCCTCTTAAAACTGGCTACTTGGGCGTTTAACCTCACGCCATTATCAAAGATACCGCTAATTATGCAATCCACAGCATTTCTTTCTTTAATGCCACACATTTTCACCAAGTGTCGAGGGGTTAGATAAGGGGACGTTATTTCCCCGAAATTGTTTAGCAACGCGCTGGAGGATATGTTTAGGACGCTGGACTGGGAAGGAAGCGGCATTAATATAAATGGCAAGTACATCTCACACCTGCGATTCGCGGATGACATCGTCGTAATAGCAGAGTCACTGCATGACTTGCAGCTGATGCTGAACGGCTTAGCTGGTTCTTCTGCACGCATCGGGCTCCGGATGAACTTGGACAAAACCCAGGTTATGTTCAATTCACACGTCACTCCGGGACCGATTGTGGTCAATGGCGGTGCTCTCAAAGTTGTTCGAGAATACGTTTACCTCGGGCAAACTCTGCAGTTTGGTAAGAACAACTTTGAGAAGGAGGCTAATAGAAGAATACAGCTGGGCTGGGCAGCGTTTGGGAAACTTCGTCGAGTCTTCTCGTCACGTATCCCACAGAGCCTGAAGACCAAAGTCTTCAACCAGTGCGTCCTACATGTTATGACTTACGGCGCCGAGACGTATCGGCAATGGTAATCCTGCCTTGGTACCACTTTTTGGCATGGCCAGAAAGTTTCGGTATAGCCTAATAGATAATTTGCCTTTCCGTCCAACCATAAATTCTTGCCGTTTCGTCCACCTTACGAATTCAGTCTTCGGCCGACTGTGAATGTGCGTCAGGATCGAATTCTGAGATCACATTTTGCGATCCTTCAAAACGATTGCCAGTAATTACTCTAGAGATTTTTTTTAGAAACTGTATTTCTTTGTGAGCACTAGATCGACTTTTCCAGTGAGAGCGAATTCTCGAACGGGATCGTTTTCGTTTTGCGAACGAAGAATTATCTGACAGGTCGGACGAATCTAGCTTTCGCTTATATCGATTGTTGTGTTCAGAACCGGAAGAGCTGGTATCATCACTGTGATGACGCGATGCGCGAGATTTACGTTTCCGGCACCGATAACGTCGGGTGGAACGAGACCTGACATTCCGTGTATGATAATCGGAAATGCTGCTTTTTGTAGCCGTACTACTGCTACTATGGCGCCGATATGATGACGAGGATGAAGAATCAGATGCCGTTCTGCGACGAGATCGGTTGCGGTATTTATCACGTTTACGTTGTCTTTGATGAGGTCTTGTCGTGGAACGTCTATCTCTTCTAGGCTCCTGGATACGCTCAGGATTGCGTGATGATCTTTTACGTATATTCAGTTCCAAAGGCTGAGTATAATTAGACCTACCACTGGAAGCCATTGTTCAGAACTATGTTTATTGGCGGAGACTATGACAACCAATAAATAAATATTCAAAGTATATATTTTAATTATGTATTTATTTAGCCCATGGTGAAGTGGATACGTGGTTTAAGTTAGTATCGTGTGGTAGGTGTTAGTAAGGAAAAGAGAAACAGAGAGGAAAAAAACAATAATGAGTACTTAATCTTACGGCAGCTGTTTCGCCGTATTGTATCTATAGAAATGCACATAAAATTACTCATTTCGCCTCGTAACTGTTAAATCACAGAGTTCTTCGATTAAAAAAAATACTCAACTAGGTAGGTAGGTACTTAAATCAAATAATTATAAACAGCAACACTATTGGGATGTCGTACTTATAAATAACATCAGATCATCTATAAGACGCGTAAACATAAATTACTTATGAAAACCTACCTAAACCTACCTTACCTAGTCAATGTTCGTACCTGCTACCTTAGAATACATATTAACCTCATATAAACGGTTAATCTGTTTTGGAAGAGGTACCTATGTAGGTGATACATAAATCAATCATAACAATCATACATAATCCACGAGAATCCAATAAATAGTTTACACTTTGATTATATATTTGTCTATAATCAAAGAGTTTACAGTTTACAAATCATTTAAAAATGTACGATCTCCGTGATCAGATTTCCTCAAATTCATAAATAAAGAACGAAAATATTATAGTCTATAATTAATGATTAAACGAACTTACCTGTACGTGAAGTTCTATCATAATTATACGAGCGCCGAGTCCGAAGAGATTAGTAATTTACACATGTAGTTACGCTAGTTGTCTGTCACCACTCATGAACTTAGTTGAGAAAAAAAATATAATATAAAATTTTTCGTTATCTATGGCAATTCAGTTTGACATACCCACAAATCTTTTATTTTATTTTTGGACATGTGGGTACTTAGTCCAGTTCCGCTCGAAGACGATGTCACCTATCATTTAGTTTAGAGAAAAAGATCCTGTAGTTCATTGATGTACTCGTATTTCCGAGACACTATAGATAATGTGGGGTATATGTATAGCACTGGGAGGGTGGGATTACTAATCTCTTCGGACTCGGCGCTCGTATAATTATGATAGAACTTCACGTACAGGTAAGTTCGTTTAATCATTAATTATACTCGCGCCTCGTCCTCGAGATTAGTAATTTACACATGTAGACTTTGAGAGTATTTTTGGAAATATCATCAATTTATAATACTTAATTTTCGTAAATGTAAACATAATTTTATTCATCATCATCATCATCATCATCATTTCAGCCGAAAGACGTCCACTGCTGGACATAGGCCTCCCCCAGGCGTCGCCACATTGACCGATCCCGTGTGTCTCGCATCCAGCGCCTTCCCGCAACCTTAACCAGGTCATCAGTCCACCTAGTGGGAGGCCTTCCAACGTATCGTCTTCCGGTTCGCGGTCGCCATTCCAGAACTTTTCGGCCCCATCGGCCATCCGTTCTGCGAGCAATGTGCCCTGCCCACTGCCACTTAAGTTTGGCAATTCTTCGGGCTATGTCGGTAACTTTGGTTCTCCTGCGGATATCATCATTTCTGACGAGATCACGCAAGGAAATTCCGAGCATAGCCCTCTCCATTGCCCTTTGGGTGACTTTGAGCTTTCTGATAAGGCCCATTGTGAGCGACCACGTCTCGGTCCCATAGGTGATCACTGGCAACACACACTGGTCATAGACTTTTGTCTTGAGACACTGCGGTAAATTGGACGAGAAGATACCACGTAACTTCCCGAACGCCGCCCAGCCGAGTCGGATTCGACGGTTGACCTCTTTCTCGAAATTGGACCTACCCAACTGGACCGTTTGTCCCAGGTAGACATAATCGTCTACAACTTCGAGAGTAGAGTCTCCGACCTTGATAGGAGTGGGTGTTACATGGGCATTCACCATGATCTTGGTTTTGTCCATGTTCATTTTAAGACCCACTCTTTCGGAAGCTCTACTGAGGTCATCGAGCATTTTACTGAGGCTCTCCATGGTCGCAGCCATGACCACTATGTCGTCGGCAAACCGAAGGTGAGTAATGTACTCGCCATTAACGTTGATGCCCAGCCCCCTCCAGTCCAGAACCTTGAAGACATCCTCCAGCGCAGCAGTGAACAGTTTCGGAGAAATGACGTCTCCCTGTCTCACGCTTCATTAGCCGAGTAAGTTGGTCTAGCAGGGAGTGTATGTTGTACAACGGGTGATGTAAATAGTATTTTATAACCTCTTATCCAAGATAGTATAGTCTGATCGTTAGTAATTGCAGCCCATTGATGATAGAATTTAGATAAGCGGCCTGCGTACTTAACTGTCTCTAGAAGCGGCGACGGGGATACGTCGACTGATGGCCCCGCGATGACGTCTTCGATGAGTGCGCGTGCGGTGGCATGTACTGCGTCTGCGGCGGGGGAAATTGCACGCGCGACGCTGCAGGCTCGCTGGCGCCGGCCCCGCGGGCGGCCTGCGCGCCTGTGGGGGAGCTCTGCGGTTTAAAGCTCTCGATGCTGGACCTTTATAATAGGTATTCGCAGTCTTGCTGCTAGATTCGGCTTTCAGTCCGATTCCTCATTTATTTACAGCCTTTGCTGATCTTAATGTCTCTGCTAGATTTTCACCGAACAGATATGTGTCTATCTTGGTGTTTTTAAGATGTTCCTTCATGTCATATTTGAGGGCAAATAAAATGAAATTTTTACGTGTGATGGAATCTGCATGTTGTAAATCGCATAAAATTTTGCTTATATCCATTAATTTTTGCAGAACGTCATTGGTTATTGTTTTGGCATTTAATTGGGTATTTATGATATCGGCCAAACAAGCAATTGCACAAGACATTTGTTTCTGTTTGTTTTCTATGCCTTTATCTCGTTTAATTGCGGTATCAGCAATTGCCGCCTTAATTTCCAAATTTATTTTAGGGGCATCTAGTTGTATACAATTTTTAGGTAATATATATTTTGACATCAAGTTTTTACGATTTTCCTTATTCAGACCATCTTTCGCAATGTGTAATAAACGATTTGCAACTTCGTTGCGTATTTCAGGCCCGTATTTGTCAATGTTAGTAGGATCATCGCCTAAGATGTCTAGAATTTCCGTATCCAGATCAGGAATATTAACATCATGAGCAATAGGCTCTTCGGAGGGTACATCCGTGGCAGTACTAGGGCCTGGCTGAGGTTCACAGGTTTCGTTCGAATTCTGAACTAGTGATGCTTCATTTTGAGGTGGCCATTCTAATAACCAATCATCTGGTCTCAGTGCGGGTGTGTCTGAAAATTATCATAAACTAGAGGACGCCTCGCGGTTTCACCCGCGTAGTTCCCGTTCCCGTGGGAATACAGGGATAAAAAGTAGCCTTTGTCACCCGGGGATAGAGTAGCTTCCCAACGGTGAAAGATTTTTTGAAATCGGTCCAGTAGTTTTGGAGCCTATTCGGTACAAACAAACAAACAAACAAAAAAAAAATTCCTCTTTATAATATTGGTATAGATATGATAATTTTTAAAACGTAAGTTAAATAACTTACAAACATTAAAAAGTGGACTTAAATAAGTCCATGATCAGTACTGAAATTTCAGCTTATAGCTTATTTCAGCTTGTAGATTGGACATAGTCGTAATAATTATAAGGTAAGGTTACAATCCCCAGCGGAAGGAACGCCAACCATATTTTAAATGCGTTGAATCAGCCCCAGTGACTGTTCAGGTTGCATCCAAGTAACTTAAATACGTAGATACGTAAACAGGGCCGTAAGGAAATAGTTATCACTTTAGATTGAGCTAGTAGGTAAATACCTGCACCAATATCTTCATCGTGTAGCACAGCTATCTCCAAGTCTGATATACTTTCCGAAGCACTAATTTGTCTATCACGGATTTTGCGTTCTAACTTTTTAATTTAATTTTTGTAATGGTTAATGTCTTCTTCGCGAGACCTAGAACTCTTACGTTTCGGCATTTTTTAATAAATTTGTGCGAAGACGCGAAATATATCGCACCTACGCTGCAAAAACGTCACTTATGCAAATGATGTAATTTTTCAGGAGAAGCGTTTGAAAATTCGACATCCTCTTATAATGTATAGTTCTTCTTTATTAAAGAAATGAACTGGTAATATTTAAACTACAACTTTGAACTTCATATTAAAGTAAAAGCAAACATCTCACAATTTTGTAATAAAAAAATATAAACGTTTAAAATTTACAACCCTCCCAGTAGTGACGTTGTGGCACTAGAAAACAATTAACCGGGCAATTGTGTCATAACAATGAAAATACGAAAACATACTTTTTTAAAGTTTTATTCAGGAAATTAAAAATAATTATAACAATTTCTACTACTTAATAATAAGTAGGTACCTACTCAGACTTTTGATCACAGTTATCTTCTTAATATTAATGCGACAAATCAGTCTTTGGTATTTAAATAATTGTGTTATTTAAAAACCAAAGACTTTAAGAGTTGGGGAAACAATGTCACTGCGTACATAAGTGTCATTGTTATTTCAATAAACAAATATCACAACTAACTTATGTGTCGTTATTGCTCCAAGAGACTGCTACTCGTGCGGGGGGCCGCGCGCAACTGGCCAATGAAACGTTGTTTCTCCTAGTGGCGGCTTGATTCGCGCCAAAACAATAACGACACAACTGCCCTCACGCGGAAAGTATACGCACTACACAAATGACAATTACTCACCAGGTAAAGGGGTACATCAGCTACTTTTTCTCATACTCAGATCAATTTTGACAAAAATTGCATAAGTGACGTTTTTGCACCGTAGGTGCGATATGGTGAGTGGTTGAGCACTAGAATGCGAATGGTAGGTGACATCGTCTTCGAGCGGAACTGGACTAAGTACCCACATGTCCAAAAATAAAATAAAAGATTTGTGGGTATGTCAAACTGAATTGCCATAGATAACGAAAAATTTTATATTATATTTTTTTTCTCAACTAAGTGCATGAGTGGTGACAACTAGCGTAACTACATGTGTAAATTACTAATCTCGAGGACGAGGCGCGAGTATAATATCTAAATATCATATTCTAGGTAGGCATAATATCCTTTCAACGCAAGTTAATATCACAATGTCTCATTAATAAAACTCAAACATAAACAAACCGGGCGAACCTGTGACCTACTTTTAATTTCTACCCACAAAGTGAGGTACGAGTACCCACGCCACGCAGTATATCGGATGTCGCATCGTCGGTGTTGAACATCAAACCTATGCATGTTATTATTGCTGCAGTTCTTGTTGTTACGAGTAAACAAATCACATTAAATTGTTTATTGAATAATGTATTCGAATGTCAAATACTTATTTCATTTCAACCATTATATTACGTGACGTCATCTACCGTTAGTTATTTTAAATAAAATAGGTCAAATAAAATTACATACCTGAGAACTTCTCCAACACTCTTAGTTCTTACCGCTTCTGACTGTTAACGGAGTCAGGTCAAATGATACTCAAGTCTTCAATTTCCTGAAATGTTTTTAAAAAACCTACTAATTTTTCTTACAATTAATATGTTTACAACAGTTAGGCCTAACGTTTCCATTGGCAATGGCCGCCGGCGCTGTACCACAGACTATCTCACAAATCAACAACTTGTTTTTTTTTTAATTATTAGTTAGAATGTGGGTATCGCCAACACATCTGATTACGGATCAATGGACGAAGATTTTATTAACATGTCAGAAGTACAGTATAATACTACCCAAACTTCTAGGCCGCCCTGAACTTGGCTTGCCGATGCGCAAGGCACGGCGCGGTGCTGCGATCTAAAAGAGAGGGTTATGTTTTTGAAAGGTATGTGTGTGTATGTATGTATGTTCATCTGTTCCCTCATAACTTCTAAAATTCGCCCCGCCCCATCATGGTGTGGTATCGTTGAACAGGGATTTCAAAAAGAAGATAAAGGTTTGGTACATCATGTTTTTAACAAGCGCACATAGCATAGCATAGTATCACCTTGTATGATAGAGGTCAGTGCATAGTATGCATTTATTTTCATTTGTTTTCTCATTAATCTCTCAGATTTCGAATCATAAACCTATGTGTATGTTTCGTTAGCTAACATAACTACACGCACATAGCACATACCTATACCTATCCCTTAGTAAATAGTACCTAAATCAACTACGTGATCGTTAGATGTACGTTATTTAGAGGCCACTCTTGTAACGTATGCATTATCTAGATACATGTAAAAAAACAAACCCTAAACATTAAAAAAACAAATGTATTTATGTATCTATTATTTTATTTTGTTTGTTTGTATTTTGTATTTAGTACCTACTTTCTTAATAAATTAATTAATGGTTGTAAAATTGGCACCAAGTGCAACCCCATATTGTGTCCAGGCTGTCTCTTTCCATTCTAGGTTGCCTGGAAGAGATCGCGGATCGCGATAAGGCCGCCTGTTGTATGTTTGTTTTTGTTATAAGATGTCATTTTGATGATTTTTTATCTTGGTGTACAATAAACTATATAGTAAATAAATAAAACAAATGTGATGTGGCTGTGCAAAAGCCCCAAAATACTTTAAAATCTTTAAATAAAAAATAAGGTCTAAAAACTAAAACCCGACTACTGCAAAATCATTAAATGCTACTTTACAGAATGTATTGTAGATGGCATACAACCACGGTTATCCTCTGAACACCACTATGAATATGTATGAAATACAATAAATTATTTTACAATGCATGTTCTCGAAAAGAGCGTTTTCCAAGCAGCCAAACTGTGCGGAAAGTGTCACTTTTTTACCCGACTGCCAAAGGAGGGTAATGTGTTTATCAGTCTATGTATGTAGGTATGTATGTATGTGTGTTTTCGTACCACTTGCTCAAAAAAGTGACATTCTATTCTATGCCACAAAAAGCGAACATAACAATAGTCATTTTAATCTGTTAAAAACGGAAAGAAAATTGTACTGAATTTCATTCATCCTCTAGGGGGAGAATGTGATTTAAATTTGGAATACTTACCGAAATTTTATACTGAACTACATCTGTGTTTACACCATTGAGTTTGTATATAAATCATTATACATCTTTTTGAAAAAGGAATACGCATTTATTATGCAGTTATACCAACCCCACCACTCGGAGCCCCATGGTTATGGAGATATCCATGGTTAAAGTTTTTAGGTTAGAATCAAAA
Source organism: Orthosia cruda (assembly GCA_964057195.1). NCBI lineage: Eukaryota > Metazoa > Arthropoda > Insecta > Lepidoptera > Noctuidae > Orthosia > Orthosia cruda. Next base: position 29,420,667 of record OZ059844.1, read on the forward strand.
TTTCCATCAAAGTCCATCGATTTTTGGGGCGGGAAGGGGGGTAGAGAAGTGGGGGTTAGTGGGGCTACCCCACTGTACCATCCCAACCCCGCGGAACCCCATGGTTAAGGAGATATTCATGGTTAAAGTTTTTACAATTACTATTTAACAACAATGTCGACGGAGCCTAACTGCGCTCCTATTTCTGTCTGAAGGGTCTAAAGTAACCTAACACGAAGAAGATGACGGGAGCTGAGTTCGCTCGCTTTGCTCGCTCACTTCAGCTCCCGTCATCTCTTCGAACCTAACCTGTCCGTGTCGGGGTGCCCTAAGCTCCCGAGCTCGCTTCGCTCGCTCCTGGACCAATTCTCATATTTTTACCTCACGAAAAACATACAAAAAAACATAAAATTTCCGAGTCTTGTAAATTTGTAAAAAGCTTTCTATTTATGAGTACAACCTATAAAAAAAAAATGAACTTCCAAATCAACGGCCCATAATGGAAATTTTATCCTTGTCGGATTCCATCAGTGCAAATGCTGCCGCAATTATAAATAATTTGCTTCCAACCTCAGATCAAATAAAAAGTCAAGATGGAACGTTGCAAACAACAAAGTGAAGCCGGTTCAAACTAAGCCTTGCCGTACAAATACACAATTACACGCAGTCACTAACAACGAAATTACGCCTTAGCTTGTCTTTCGAGCTTACAGATCAAATAATAAAGGTTAGAAATTCCGAGCATAGCCCTCTCCATTGCCCTTTGGGTGACTTTGAGCTTTCTGATAAGGCCCATTGTGAGCGACCACGTCTCGGTCCCATAGGTGATCACTGGCAACACACACTGGTCATAGACTTTTGTCTTGAGACACTGCGGTAAATTGGACGAGAAGATACCACGTAACTTCCCGAACGCCGCCCAGCCGAGTCGGATTCGACGGTTGACCTCTTTCTCGAAATTGGACCTACCCAACTGAACCGTTTGTCCCAGGTAGACATAATCGTCTACAACTTCGAGAGTAGAGTCTCCGACCTTGATAGGAGTGGGTGTTACATGGGCATTCACCATGATCTTGGTTTTGTCCATGTTCATTTTAAGACCCACTCTTTCGGAAGCTCTACTGAGGTCATCGAGCATTTTACTGAGGCTCTCCATGGTCTCAGCCATGACCACTATGTCGTCGGCAAACCGAAGGTGAGTAATGTACTCGCCATTAACGTTGATGCCCAGCCCCCTCCAGTCCAGAACCTTGAAGACATCCTCCAGCGCAGCAGTGAACAGTTTCGGAGAAATGACGTCTCCCTGTCTCACGCTTCATTAGCCGAGTAAGTTGGTCTAGCAGGGAGTGTATGTTGTACAACGGGTGATGTAAATAGTATTTTATAACCTCTTATCCAAGATAGTATAGTCTGATCGTTAGTAATTGCAGCCCATTGATGATAGAATTTAGATAAGCGGCCTGCGTACTTAACTGTCTCTAGAAGCGGCGACGGGGATACGTCGACTGATGGCCCCGCGATGACGTCTTCGATGAGTGCGCGTGCGGTGGCATGTACTGCGTCTGCGGCGGGGGAAATTGCACGCGCGACGCTGCAGGCTCGCTGGCGCCGGCCCCGCGGGCGGCCTGCGCGCCTGTGGGGGAGCTCTGCGGTTTAAAGCTCTCGATGCTGGACCTTTATAATAGGTATTCGCAGTCTTGCTGCTAGATTCGGCTTTCAGTTCGATTCCTCATTTATTTACAGCCTTTGCTGATCTTAATGTCTCTGCTAGATTTTCACCGAACAGATATGTGTCTATCTTGGTGTTTTTAAGATGTTCCTTCATGTCATATTTGAGGGCAAATAAAATGAAATTTTTACGTGTGATGGAATCTGCATGTTGTAAATCGCATAAAATTTTGCTTATATCCATTAATTTTTGCAGAACGTCATTGGTTATTGTTTTGGCATTTAATTGGGTATTTATGATATCGGCCAAACAAGCAATTGCACAAGACATTTGTTTCTGTTTGTTTTCTATGCCTTTATCTCGTTTAATTGCGGTATCAGCAATTGCCGCCTTAATTTCCAAATTTATTTTAGGGGCATCTAGTTGTATACAATTTTTAGGTAATATATATTTTGACATCAAGTTTTTACGATTTTCCTTATTCAGACCATCTTTCGCAATGTGTAATAAACGATTTGCAACTTCGTTGCGTATTTCAGGCCCGTATTTGTCAATGTTAGTAGGATCATCGCCTAAGATGTCTAGAATTTCCGTATCCAGATCAGGAATATTAACATCATGAGCAATAGGCTCTTCGGAGGGTACATCCGTGGCAGTACTAGGGCCTGGCTGAGGTTCACAGGTTTCGTTCGAATTCTGAACTAGTGATGCTTCATTTTCAGGTGGCCATTCTAATAACCAATCATCTGGTCTCAGTGCGGGTGTGTCTGAAAATTATCATAAACTAGAGGACGCCTCGCGGTTTCACCCGCGTAGTTCCCGTTCCCGTGGGAATACAGGGATAAAAAGTAGCCTTTGTCACCCGGGGATAGAGTAGCTTCCCAACGGTGAAACAGCCCCAGTGACTGTTCAGGTTGCATCCAAGTAACTTAAATACGTAGATACGTAAACAGGGCCGTAAGGAAATAGTTATCACTTTAGATTGAGCTAGTAGGTAAATACCTGCACCAATATCTTCATCGTGTAGCACAGCTATCTCCAAGTCTGATATACTTTCCGAAGCACTAATTTGTCTATCACGGATTTTGCGTTCTAACTTTTTAATTTAATTTTTGTAATGGTTAATGTCTTCTTCGCGAGACCTAGAACTCTTACGTTTCGGCATTTTTTAATAAATTTGTGCGAAGACGCGAAATATATGGTGAGTGGTTGAGCACTAGAATGCGAATGGTAGGTGACATCGTCTTCGAGCGGAACTGGACTAAGTACCCACATGTCCAAAAATAAAATAAAAGATTTGTGGGTATGTCAAACTGAATTGCCATAGATAACGAAAAATTTTATATTATATTTTTTTTCTCAACTAAGTGCATGAGTGGTGACAACTAGCGTAACTACATGTGTAAATTACTAATCTCGAGGACGAGGCGCGAGTATAATATCTAAATATCATATTCTAGGTAGGCATAATATCCTTTCAACGCAAGTTAATATCACAATGTCTCATTAATAAAACTCAAACATAAACAAACCGGGCGAACCTGTGACCTACTTTTAATTTCTACCCACAAAGTGAGGTACGAGTACCCACGCCACGCAGTATATCGGATGTCGCATCGTCGGTGTTGAACATCAAACCTATGCATGTTATTATTGCTGCAGTTCTTGTTGTTACGAGTAAACAAATCACATTAAATTGTTTATTGAATAATGTATTCGAATGTCAAATACTTATTTCATTTCAACCATTATATTACGTGACGTCATCTACCGTTAGTTATTTTAAATAAAATAGGTCAAATAAAATTACATACCTGAGAACTTCTCCAACACTCTTAGTTCTTACCGCTTCTGACTGTTAACGGAGTCAGGTCAAATGATACTCAAGTCTTCAATTTCCTGAAATGTTTTTAAAAAACCTACTAATTTTTCTTACAATTAATATGTTTACAACAGTTAGGCCTAACGTTTCCATTGGCAATGGCCGCCGGCGCTGTACCACAGACTATCTCACAAATCAACAACTTGTTTTTTTTTTAATTATTAGTTAGAATGTGGGTATCGCCAACACATCTGATTACGGATCAATGGACGAAGATTTTATTAACATGTCAGAAGTACAGTATAATACTACCCAAACTTCTAGGCCGCCCTGAACTTGGCTTGCCGATGCGCAAGGCACGGCGCGGTGCTGCGATCTAAAAGAGAGGGTTATGTTTTTGAAAGGTATGTGTGTGTATGTATGTATGTTCATCTGTTCCCTCATAACTTCTAAAATTCGCCCCGCCCCATCATGGTGTGGTATCGTTGAACAGGGATTTCAAAAAGAAGATAAAGGTTTGGTACATCATGTTTTTAACAAGCGCACATAGCATAGCATAGTATCACCTTGTATGATAGAGGTCAGTGCATAGTATGCATTTATTTTCATTTGTTTTCTCATTAATCTCTCAGATTTCGAATCATAAACCTATGTGTATGTTTCGTTAGCTAACATAACTACACGCACATAGCACATACCTATACCTATCCCTTAGTAAATAGTACCTAAATCAACTACGTGATCGTTAGATGTACGTTATTTAGAGGCCACTCTTGTAACGTATGCATTATCTAGATACATGTAAAAAAACAAACCCTAAACATTAAAAAAACAAATGTATTTATGTATCTATTATTTTATTTTGTTTGTTTGTATTTTGTATTTAGTACCTACTTTCTTAATAAATTAATTAATGGTTGTAAAATTGGCACCAAGTGCAACCCCATATTGTGTCCAGGCTGTCTCTTTCCATTCTAGGTTGCCTGGAAGAGATCGCGGATCGCGATAAGGCCGCCTGTTGTATGTTTGTTTTTGTTATAAGATGTCATTTTGATGATTTTTTATCTTGGTGTACAATAAACTATATAGTAAATAAATAAAACAAATGTGATGTGGCTGTGCAAAAGCCCCAAAATACTTTAAAATCTTTAAATAAAAAATAAGGTCTAAAAACTAAAACCCGACTACTGCAAAATCATTAAATGCTACTTTACAGAATGTATTGTAGATGGCATACAACCACGGTTATCCTCTGAACACCACTATGAATATGTATGAAATACAATAAATTATTTTACAATGCATGTTCTCGAAAAGAGCGTTTTCCAAGCAGCCAAACTGTGCGGAAAGTGTCACTTTTTTACCCGACTGCCAAAGGAGGGTAATGTGTTTATCAGTCTATGTATGTAGGTATGTATGTATGTGTGTTTTCGTACCACTTGCTCAAAAAAGTGACATTCTATTCTATGCCACAAAAAGCGAACATAACAATAGTCATTTTAATCTGTTAAAAACGGAAAGAAAATTGTACTGAATTTCATTCATCCTCTAGGGGGAGAATGTGATTTAAATTTGGAATACTTACCGAAATTTTATACTGAACTACATCTGTGTTTACACCATTGAGTTTGTATATAAATCATTATACATCTTTTTGAAAAAGGAATACGCATTTATTATGCAGTTATACCAACCCCACCACTCGGAGCCCCATGGTTATGGAGATATCCATGGTTAAAGTTTTTAGGTTAGAATCAAAATTTCCATCAAAGTCCATCGATTTTTGGGGCGGGAAGGGGGGTAGAGAAGTGGGGGTTAGTGGGGCTACCCCACTGTACCATCCCAACCCCGCGGAACCCCATGGTTAAGGAGATATTCATGGTTAAAGTTTTTACAATTACTATTTAACAACAATGTCGACGGAGCCTAACTGCGCTCCTATTTCTGTCTGAAGGGTCTAAAGTAACCTAACACGAAGAAGATGACGGGAGCTGAGTTCGCTCGCTTTGCTCGCTCACTTCAGCTCCCGTCATCTCTTCGAACCTAACCTGTCCGTGTCGGGGTGCCCTAAGCTCCCGAGCTCGCTTCGCTCGCTCCTGGACCAATTCTCATATTTTTACCTCACGAAAAACATACAAAAAAACATAAAATTTCCGAGTCTTGTAAATTTGTAAAAAGCTTTCTATTTATGAGTACAACCTATAAAAAAAAAATGAACTTCCAAATCAACGGCCCATAATGGAAATTTTATCCTTGTCGGATTCCATCAGTGCAAATGCTGCCGCAATTATAAATAATTTGCTTCCAACCTCAGATCAAATAAAAAGTCAAGATGGAACGTTGCAAACAACAAAGTGAAGCCGGTTCAAACTAAGCCTTGCCGTACAAATACACAATTACACGCAGTCACTAACAACGAAATTACGCCTTAGCTTGTCTTTCGAGCTTACAGATCAAATAATAAAGGTTAGAAATTCCGAGCATAGCCCTCTCCATTGCCCTTTGGGTGACTTTGAGCTTTCTGATAAGGCCCATTGTGAGCGACCACGTCTCGGTCCCATAGGTGATCACTGGCAACACACACTGGTCATAGACTTTTGTCTTGAGACACTGCGGTAAATTGGACGAGAAGATACCACGTAACTTCCCGAACGCCGCCCAGCCGAGTCGGATTCGACGGTTGACCTCTTTCTCGAAATTGGACCTACCCAACTGAACCGTTTGTCCCAGGTAGACATAATCGTCTACAACTTCGAGAGTAGAGTCTCCGACCTTGATAGGAGTGGGTGTTACATGGGCATTCACCATGATCTTGGTTTTGTCCATGTTCATTTTAAGACCCACTCTTTCGGAAGCTCTACTGAGGTCATCGAGCATTTTACTGAGGCTCTCCATGGTCTCAGCCATGACCACTATGTCGTCGGCAAACCGAAGGTGAGTAATGTACTCGCCATTAACGTTGATGCCCAGCCCCCTCCAGTCCAGAACCTTGAAGACATCCTCCAGCGCAGCAGTGAACAGTTTCGGAGAAATGACGTCTCCCTGTCTCACGCTTCATTAGCCGAGTAAGTTGGTCTAGCAGGGAGTGTATGTTGTACAACGGGTGATGTAAATAGTATTTTATAACCTCTTATCCAAGATAGTATAGTCTGATCGTTAGTAATTGCAGCCCATTGATGATAGAATTTAGATAAGCGGCCTGCGTACTTAACTGTCTCTAGAAGCGGCGACGGGGATACGTCGACTGATGGCCCCGCGATGACGTCTTCGATGAGTGCGCGTGCGGTGGCATGTACTGCGTCTGCGGCGGGGGAAATTGCACGCGCGACGCTGCAGGCTCGCTGGCGCCGGCCCCGCGGGCGGCCTGCGCGCCTGTGGGGGAGCTCTGCGGTTTAAAGCTCTCGATGCTGGACCTTTATAATAGGTATTCGCAGTCTTGCTGCTAGATTCGGCTTTCAGTTCGATTCCTCATTTATTTACAGCCTTTGCTGATCTTAATGTCTCTGCTAGATTTTCACCGAACAGATATGTGTCTATCTTGGTGTTTTTAAGATGTTCCTTCATGTCATATTTGAGGGCAAATAAAATGAAATTTTTACGTGTGATGGAATCTGCATGTTGTAAATCGCATAAAATTTTGCTTATATCCATTAATTTTTGCAGAACGTCATTGGTTATTGTTTTGGCATTTAATTGGGTATTTATGATATCGGCCAAACAAGCAATTGCACAAGACATTTGTTTCTGTTTGTTTTCTATGCCTTTATCTCGTTTAATTGCGGTATCAGCAATTGCCGCCTTAATTTCCAAATTTATTTTAGGGGCATCTAGTTGTATACAATTTTTAGGTAATATATATTTTGACATCAAGTTTTTACGATTTTCCTTATTCAGACCATCTTTCGCAATGTGTAATAAACGATTTGCAACTTCGTTGCGTATTTCAGGCCCGTATTTGTCAATGTTAGTAGGATCATCGCCTAAGATGTCTAGAATTTCCGTATCCAGATCAGGAATATTAACATCATGAGCAATAGGCTCTTCGGAGGGTACATCCGTGGCAGTACTAGGGCCTGGCTGAGGTTCACAGGTTTCGTTCGAATTCTGAACTAGTGATGCTTCATTTTCAGGTGGCCATTCTAATAACCAATCATCTGGTCTCAGTGCGGGTGTGTCTGAAAATTATCATAAACTAGAGGACGCCTCGCGGTTTCACCCGCGTAGTTCCCGTTCCCGTGGGAATACAGGGATAAAAAGTAGCCTTTGTCACCCGGGGATAGAGTAGCTTCCCAACGGTGAAAGATTTTTTGAAATCGGTCCAGTAGTTTTGGAGCCTATTCGGTACAAACAAACAAACAAACAAAAAAAAAATTCCTCTTTATAATATTGGTATAGATATGATAATTTTTAAAACGTAAGTTAAATAACTTACAAACATTAAAAAGTGGACTTAAATAAGTCCATGATCAGTACTGAAATTTCAGCTTATAGCTTATTTCAGCTTGTAGATTGGACATAGTCGTAATAATTATAAGGTAAGGTTACAATCCCCAGCGGAAGGAACGCCAACCATATTTTAAATGCGTTGAATCAGCCCCAGTGACTGTTCAGGTTGCATCCAAGTAACTTAAATACGTAGATACGTAAACAGGAAATAGTTATCACTTTAGATTGAGCTAGTAGGTAAATACCTGCACCAATATCTTCATCGTGTAGCACAGCTATCTCCAAGTCTGATATACTTTCCGAAGCACTAATTTGTCTATCACGGATTTTGCGTTCTAACTTTTTAATTTAATTTTTGTAATGGTTAATGTCTTCTTCGCGAGACCTAGAACTCTTACGTTTCGGCATTTTTTAATAAATTTGTGCGAAGACGCGAAATATATGGTGAGTGGTTGAGCACTAGAATGCGAATGGTAGGTGACATCGTCTTCGAGCGGAACTGGACTAAGTACCCACATGTCCAAAAATAAAATAAAAGATTTGTGGGTATGTCAAACTGAATTGCCATAGATAACGAAAAATTTTATATTATATTTTTTTTCTCAACTAAGTGCATGAGTGGTGACAACTAGCGTAACTACATGTGTAAATTACTAATCTCGAGGACGAGGCGCGAGTATAATATCTAAATATCATATTCTAGGTAGGCATAATATCCTTTCAACGCAAGTTAATATCACAATGTCTCATTAATAAAACTCAAACATAAACAAACCGGGCGAACCTGTGACCTACTTTTAATTTCTACCCACAAAGTGAGGTACGAGTACCCACGCCACGCAGTATATCGGATGTCGCATCGTCGGTGTTGAACATCAAACCTATGCATGTTATTATTGCTGCAGTTCTTGTTGTTACGAGTAAACAAATCACATTAAATTGTTTATTGAATAATGTATTCGAATGTCAAATACTTATTTCATTTCAACCATTATATTACGTGACGTCATCTACCGTTAGTTATTTTAAATAAAATAGGTCAAATAAAATTACATACCTGAGAACTTCTCCAACACTCTTAGTTCTTACCGCTTCTGACTGTTAACGGAGTCAGGTCAAATGATACTCAAGTCTTCAATTTCCTGAAATGTTTTTAAAAAATCTACTAATTTTTCTTACAATTTACAACAGTTAGGCCTAACGTTTCCATTGGCAATGGCCGCCGGCGCTGTACCACAGACTATCTCACAAATCAACAACTTGTTTTTTTTTTAATTATTAGTTAGAATGTGGGTATCGCCAACACATCTGATTACGGATCAATGGACGAAGATTTTATTAACATGTCAGAAGTACAGTATAATACTACCCAAACTTCTAGGCCGCCCTGAACTTGGCTTGCCGATGCGCAAGGCACGGCGCGGTGCTGCGATCTAAAAGAGAGGGTTATGTTTTTGAAAGGTATGTGTGTGTATGTATGTATGTTCATCTGTTCCCTCATAACTTCTAAAATTCGCCCCGCCCCATCATGGTGTGGTATCGTTGAACAGGGATTTCAAAAAGAAGATAAAGGTTTGGTACATCATGTTTTTAACAAGCGCACATAGCATAGCATAGTATCACCTTGTATGATAGAGGTCAGTGCATAGTATGCATTTATTTTCATTTGTTTTCTCATTAATCTCTCAGATTTCGAATCATAAACCTATGTGTATGTTTCGTTAGCTAACATAACTACACGCACATAGCACATACCTATACCTATCCCTTAGTAAATAGTACCTAAATCAACTACGTGATCGTTAGATGTACGTTATTTAGAGGCCACTCTTGTAACGTATGCATTATCTAGATACATGTAAAAAAACAAACCCTAAACATTAAAAAAACAAATGTATTTATGTATCTATTATTTTATTTTGTTTGTTTGTATTTTGTATTTAGTACCTACTTTCTTAATAAATTAATTAATGGTTGTAAAATTGGCACCAAGTGCAACCCCATATTGTGTCCAGGCTGTCTCTTTCCATTCTAGGTTGCCTGGAAGAGATCGCGGATCGCGATAAGGCCGCCTGTTGTATGTTTGTTTTTGTTATAAGATGTCATTTTGATGATTTTTTATCTTGGTGTACAATAAACTATATAGTAAATAAATAAAACAAATGTGATGTGGCTGTGCAAAAGCCCCAAAATACTTTAAAATCTTTAAATAAAAAATAAGGTCTAAAAACTAAAACCCGACTACTGCAAAATCATTAAATGCTACTTTACAGAATGTATTGTAGATGGCATACAACCACGGTTATCCTCTGAACACCACTATGAATATGTATGAAATACAATAAATTATTTTACAATGCATGTTCTCGAAAAGAGCGTTTTCCAAGCAGCCAAACTGTGCGGAAAGTGTCACTTTTTTACCCGACTGCCAAAGGAGGGTAATGTGTTTATCAGTCTATGTATGTAGGTATGTATGTATGTGTGTTTTCGTACCACTTGCTCAAAAAAGTGACATTCTATGCCACAAAAAGCGAACATAACAATAGTCATTTTAATCTGTTAAAAACGGAAAGAAAATTGTACTGAATTTCATTCATCCTCTAGGGGGAGAATGTGATTTAAATTTGGAATACTTACCGAAATTTTATACTGAACTACATCTGTGTTTACACCATTGAGTTTGTATATAAATCATTATACATCTTTTTGAAAAAGGAATACGCATTTATTATGCAGTTATGATTATTAAATAAAATTACGAAAACCGACGAGGCCGTATGAACTTGATGCCTTTGCTTTTCCGACAAAAAAATATTAGTCTAGGAATTTGCCGCGTTTTTGTTTTCTTCAAATACATAAACGTTAAGTTTATTTTAATTTATTTTTATAAATAAGTTAATGTTCTAAAAATACGTTACGATGTTAAATCAAAGCGACAGTGACAGTGAATTGTCGGAGGTTAAAATTTCCTTTATGGGCCGCTGATTTATGGCACGGGGGGAACGGGGGAGGGTGGGGGGAGGGGTTTTATCCCCCCCTTACCAACCCCACCACTCGGAGCCCCATGGTTATGGAGATATCCATGGTTAAAGTTTTTAGGTTAGAATCAAAATTTCCATCAAAGTCCATCGATTTTTGGGGCGGGAAGGGGGGTAGAGAAGTGGGGGTTAGTGGGGCTACCCCACTGTACCATCCCAACCCCGCGGAACCCCATGGTTAAGGAGATATTCATGGTTAAAGTTTTTACAATTACTATTTAACAACAATGTCGACGGAGCCTAACTGCGCTCCTATTTCTGTCTGAAGGGTCTAAAGTAACCTAACACGAAGAACATGACGGGAGCTGAGTTCGCTCGCTTTGCTCGCTCACTTCAGCTCCCGTCATCTCCTCGAACCTAACCTGTCCGTGTCGGGGTGCCCTAAAATTTTTTTAACATAAAATTTCCGAGTCTTGTAAATTTGTAAAAAGCTTTCTATTTATGAGTACAACCTATAAAAAAAAAATGAACTTCCAAATCAACGGCCCATAATGGAAATTTTATCCTTGTCGGATTCCATCAGTGCAAATGCTGCCGCAATTATAAATAATTTGCTTCCAACCTCAGATCAAATAAAAAGTCAAGATGGAACGTTGCAAACAACAAAGTGAAGCCGGTTCAAACTAAGCCTTGCCGTACAAATACACAATTACACGCAGTCACTAACAACGAAATTACGCCTTAGCTTGTCTTTCGAGCTTACAGATCAAATAATAAAGGTTAACTGACAAGCTAAGGGGTAGTTTCGTTATACGTGTGCGCGTATAATTGTGTTTTTATACGGCAAGGCTTACTTTGAACCGGCTTCACTTTGTTGTTTGCAACGTTCCATCTTGACTTTTTATTTGATCTGAGCTTCCAACAAAAACCAAGGAAAATTATTTAAAAACTTATGAAGAATTTTCAACGTGGAGAAGTGCGAAAGGCCTATCAATTTCAGAATCAGTAGTTCTTGTCTATTTTGATTATTTATCCAAGACAAAGAATCCGAATACACTTTGGTGCATATACTCAAAACTGAAAGCTACAATAAGCATGAAATAAATAGATTCACGAAATTACTGGCTTTTTTAAAAAGAAAATCAGAAGGGCATTGCGCAAAGAAGTCTAAAATTTGGAACGATTCAAAATGTGGAAAAATTTCTTAATGAAGCTCCTGACGAAATTTTTCTGGTCACAAAAGTAAGTATACATGATTTAACTATGAATATTTCGTATCTTAGTAATGGTAATTATTCTATATATTTACCTGTTTTTTATCTTTGTTATAGGTGGCCTTAATTTGTGGACTCAATGGTGCTTGCCGCGGATGTGAACTTGTAAACTTAAAGGTGGAGGACGTTGAAAATCATTCCAATGAGTTACTGCTGATTAATGTAAAGGAAACTAAGACAAAGAAAATCGGTCATTCATTGTACAAGGACAATATACTAAAATCATTCATAAATACCAAGAATTACGTCCCACCAACATGGAAAACAATAGATTTTTATAAACTATCGGAATGGGAAATGTACTCGACAAGCCATCGGCAAAAATAAAATTAGCAATATGCCAAAGGAAATTGCTAAATATTTAAAACTTAAAGATGTTGATCTCTACACTGGTCACTGCTTTAGAAGAACTTCGGCGACTTTCTTGGCGGATTCAGGGGCGGATATTACGTCAATAAAAAGACACGGTGGTTAGAGCTCTGATAGAGTAGCTGAGGGTTATATCGAAAGCTCAATGGCGAATAAAACCATATTAAGCAGTCAAATTAACAAAAATATAAAACTTAATCCATCAGGGCCACAACCATCAATTTCCGGCATCTTATCTTCGTCCGTAACTCACGATGGACCACCACCACTATCTCCGACGTATACTATCTACAATGAAACAAGTTCCTCAGACGCAAGAACAGAGAAATACTCAAATCAACTCATCAACAATAGATGTACCAAACAAAAATGTAACTCTCTCTATCAATAATTGGACCAATGTTTCGAATGTTAACTTTTACTTTTAATTGTCATTGTTTTTAATAAATGCTTATCTCATATTATTATTGTGTTATTTTTTTCGCAAATGGTACGAAAAATAGGGTATTTTCCTCGGTGATAAAGCTGTCTTAGTCTTGGGTGAACTTAAATCCCTCGCTACACTCAGGACTCGTCTTAAATCTCTCGCTTCGCTCGTGATTTAAGTTTTTAACACCCTCGCTACGCTCGGGAGTAAACCTCGAGTCCTTCGTTAAGCTCGCGATTTAAATCGTCACCCGCGACAGAAGACACTGCTTTATCCCCTTGGTTAATAATCTACTATTGTTCCTACGTGGCGTACCAAAGAGAACTTAACACATTTTGTTTTTTTTTGCATTTAGTAAAAGATTGTAAGCTGCGAACCATTTTGAGATAATAATTAGACTTTCGTTTACATATTAGTATACAAGTATGACAGTGAGTGAAAGGTGTAAGTGTGTTGCAGATTCGTTTGTGAGCATACCTATATGTGAATGTTAGTGTAAGAGTGAAGATTTGAGTGAGTGCAGATCTTTCAGATCATATACGGGCCGAGCCTACAACGTCCTGCGCGCACAATACAACAACGCTTTTAGGATGCTATTGCGGTTGCCGCGACGTTGCAGTGCATCGGGAATGTTTGCTGCTGCTCGTACGGATGGCTTTTATGCTATCATGCGTAAGAAAACGGCTTCCTTAATGCAACGCTTGCGTGGCACTCGGAACGGCATCCTGAAAATGATTGTTGGCAGAGTAGACTGCCCCATACAAAGACACTGGGTGGAAGTAGGTATCACATCACATCATCAGCCTATTAAAGTTCCTACTGCTGGGACACAGACTTCCTCTCTGTGAGAGGGTCATGTGGTCCCAATTGTTTTTGGAAATTCCACCCTCAAGGGGGTGAAAAAGGAGTTTGAACACGTGAAATTTTAGATTCATGCTGTTTTTTTTAAAGAATTTACGTATTCATTATTAGTTTATTGTTGTTTATTAGATTTTCAAAACTACACTGAGATCGGTCGTCAAGACCGGCATTACTGAGAGCCCAATACAAAGGTCTATTACATACAGGTAGTTTCAAAACAGCTTTAATAAGAAAGAATATTATGCATATGGAACAAGGTATCTACAATAAAATACCTAGTGACATTAAAAATTATACATCTCATTTTTTAACAGACTTACCAAAAAGGAGGAGGTTCTATGCTCGACTTTATGTATGTTTTTTTTTATGTATGTTCACCGATATCTCCGTCAATTGTGGACCGATATCGAAAATTATTTTTTTTGTTTGAAAGAGTATGTTCCGAAATTGGTTCCATTTTCATTTCATCAAGATCTGATGAAGAACTTCGGAGATATACATCAGAAATCTTCAATAAATAACGGCAAATCACTCGGGATAGCTACAATCGCATGTCTGTTTATTGTTTACATCATTTCATAACATGACATCACACTAGCACGCTCTAAATGGGTACGCAGGTGTGAACAGTTCACCCTGGTATACTCTTATTACACCGTTTTTGGCTAAGTTGCATGTTTCTGGGTTAATCTATTCTGGCTTCACTTTGGAGAATTGGTCCATTATGTACCACAACTAAAAAGTGAAAAATAAAAAATATTTTAACAAAAAATACACAGATAACCGTAATCTGTGAAAAAATACAATCGACTTCTGGTAGCGCCATCTCTTGTAAATGTCATAAATCAATGACCGAAAACACATAGACAAACGCATTTGAGATTTCGCGGGCGATCGATATCCTAATTATCTCGTTCCTTCCTCATTCCTTTTCCCTTTATGTACGCCTTAATGAGAGGTCGCCAGAACGAACCGAAACTTCAACGTGAACGGGCCTCGTATCTCAACCGCCAGCTTTCCAAGCCACCTGGCTGGAGACTGATGCATCTAATTAGTTAGATTGCAGAGAACCTTGTGAACCGTGTCTATTAACCCGCCTCGCGGATATAAAACAATTGTGTGAAGTGTGTGGATCCTGAAGGAGCCACACGTGGTCTGCCATCGACCACTACAAGGTAAGGCGTACTACTTCCCTCATTTCCATACAGTGGTCGCTGCCACACGTGGGCTGGCATCGACTACTACAAGGTAAGGCGTACTACTTCCCTCATTTCCATACTAGATCGCCCGAATTGATCCGTGAATATTTTCCCGCTTATTTTCAACGCACTATTGCCAGAACCCTTCAAATACAGTCCACTTTTCATGATAGATACAAGGATGAAGAGGTTTCTCAAACCGCTATAACATTTTTGGTCCTTCGAGCCGGATATATTACTATAATATATCCATTTTCCTTTATTTCTTACGTAGGAATCAATTATAAATTCCTACTAGGGTCGTTTCACCTAGCCGCCTACCCACATAATCAAGTTGTAAACCCAATACGTGGTTCCATCAACGCCGCTATAGCAGGTTCATAATTACATATCTGCTATTATTAAAAATAATTCTTATTTAAAACTAACTTGTCGTATTGTAAATTTCCATATTTCAAGCGTCTTTTAGTTTAACCGCCCTTATAGGAATCACCTACCTCCAATTATAAAGTGTTAGGAATAAGTTATTTTCCGAATACCGCGGGGTAGACATTCATTCTATAAGAGAAAAATAAAATAGGTGTACTACTTGTAGGTACCTACGCAGTATAAATATCATAACTTTACCGAATACGTTTAGACGATTGCGGGCTATAAGTTGCATATTTATACCTATTCATTTATCTTAAACAATATTCAAACTTAACAATAAAACTGTTTAGGATAGTAATGCTATTAACATTTTGTACTATATAATTACTTTGGTTAGTGGGTACTACGAAAAAACTTATTTCGTTATTACGCAAATATTGCGAAACCCGTTGTCACAGTACAGTCACAATCAGTAGTATTACTTTTCTACATATAGTTGTTCGTTTAAATAATTACCGTACATTGTTTTGTTTGTGTGGTTATTTGTAACTACATAACATAACAATGCCGCGTGATGCGAAAGCAATCGCTTCTTCGGAAGATCAACAGTTGGTGATTTTAGAAGCTAAGCGTAACATACTTTTCGAGCGTATTCAGTCAATTTATGATCGCTCTAAAGTCGCTAATACTTCCGAATCGGTGAGAGAAGGCTTTCTCAGTTCTTGTGTAACAATAGATGATATTCGAACGGACTTTCATAGATTATTGGATGATTATAATGGCTGTATATCCCGATGCGAAGCCTAGCTATCAAGCCTACGCCTCATTCGAGGATATGTATTGTTCCGTGAAACGTGTGATGTCTCAATTGGAAGATAAGCCGTCCGGGAGGCACAGTATGAGTGATTCCGCAACATGTAGACCAAGGTTGCCGCCAATTTAACTCATGTCGTTCGACGGTGATATACGAAACTGGCCATTATTTTATGCAAGTTTTAAATCTACAGTTCATGACAATAAGTCGCTGACGGATGCAGACAGGTTGTACTATTTAATAGGTAAGCTGTCGCCGAAGGCACAGTCTGTGTTCGCGGGAGTCACACCGTGTGCTGAGAATTACCAAGTCATATTCCAGGCACTCCTCGATAGGTACCAGGATATTTGTGTCCTCGCGTCTACCTATTTGGATCAAGCTTTAAATCTTAAATTGTCCGGTGCCGCGTCTCTTTCGAATTACCAGCTATTCGTGGACAAGTTCATCACCGCAATTAATTCCCTAAAGAATCTAAAATTAGTTGACCTTCTGGATTTCATTTTATTACACCTCGCAATAAAAAAGTTTGACACTGAAACTATTCGCGCTTTCGAGATGACAGAACGTAATCGTAAGATTCCCACTCTAGATAGTTTTGTCAGCTTCATCAATGATCAGTGTCGGATATTCCGTAATACCCAACCACCCTTAGCTAACAATAATAAGCCTAATAGTTCAGACAATTCACATAAGTCTAATAAATCGCGTAGTTTTAATAATAAAATGACCGCTCCTAATCCACAATCCTATGTAGCTTGCTCTGAGTTAAATAATTCAAACAAGTGTCTGTGCGAAGCATATATCCATGAACACTTATATAAATGCCCCGCTTTTGATAATTTGACTCAGACTGCTCGTTTCAAATGTGTGAAAGACAACAATGCTTGTGTCAGTTGTTTGAGTATTAAACATAAAACGGTTAACTGTTCTTCTAAATTAAAGTGTCGCGCATGTAATCAACGTCATCATACATTGTTACATTTTAATAAAAACCCGCAATTATCAACTGTAGTGACGTCACAGCCGAATCCGGTCCCAACGCCTATGCCGACTGTACCTTCTATTACCTCACAAACTGAGGTATCGTTGTGTACGACCTCTGTCGCTGGCGCCGCTCGATCGCGTACGATTGACACTCGGTGCGTTGCGGCGTCGCCGTCGGCGAGAGATAGCCCGCAATGTACGGCGTACACAACCGTTCTGCTCGCTACTGCTCAAGTAGTTATGTACGATGCAAATGATAAGCCCCACATAATACGTTGTTTACTAGATAGCGCTTCGCAAAATAATTTTATTACTTCTGAATGTTTTAAGCGTCTAGGACTTTGGAAGAACTTTCATACTTCTAATTTAATAGTTAAAGGAATCGGTGGGTCGGAAAAACCAGTTAAAGGTTCCGTAGATATTAAATTATATTCTCGTTTTAGTAGTGATATTAATTTTAACGTTTCTTCGCTTATTGTTGAACGTATAACGGAGACATTGCCGACCGCTCTCGTCGATGTCTCTAAACTTACACATCTCAAAACATTGCCGCTCGCAGATTCGAAGTTTGCGGAGCCGAGCAGTATCGATGTTTTGATTGGTGCTGCTATATTCCCGCGCTTGCTTTTGCCTAACATAGTGCACAGCGAGCAATATAATATACCTCCCGCTATTGAAACTGTGTTGGGGTATGTGGTTATGGGTTCCGTACCTACGGCACATACTTCACACTGTACGAGTACAACTTCATGTTGTTCTGTTCTTCAAGATCCCAGTTTAGATTCGCTTCTCAAACGATTCTGAGAGCTTGAAGAAATTTCCGCCTCGCCCTCGCAGAGCCGTAAGGATCTCGAGTGCGAAGAACATTTTCGCGCTACCACTGTTCGCGATGACAGTGGTAGATATATTGTGTCGCTGCCATTTTGCGACGACCCTTATTCGCTAGGCGACTCATACGCTGCCGCACTTAGGCGTTTTCATTGTTTGGAGCGCAAACTTGATGCGTCCTTAGAGTTACGCAGCGCTTACAATGACGTCATGCGGGACTACATAAATAAGGGATATTTGAGTCCGGTTTTAAAAGATGACAACGTTTCTAATCTGTCATATTACATTCCGCATCACGGTGTCGTTCGCGAAGATAAGACTTCCACTAAACTTCGCGTGGTTTTAGACGCTAGTAGTCAAACTACATCGGGACAGTCGATCAATGACATTCTACATGCAGGCCCCAATCTACAGGGTGATTTATTTAATATTATAATTCGTTTTCGACTCTTTCAAATAGCCCTGTCTGCTGATTGCCGCCAAATGTTTCTCAATGTCGGCGTTCGTGAATCGGACCGTAGATTTCATCGCATCTTTTACAGATTCAGTAAACATGAACCTATAATGGTCTACCAATTTAATCGTGTTTGCTTCGGATTTAAGTCTAGTCCATATCACGCGTTACGTGTAGTCCGCCAGTTAGTCGCTGATGAAGGCGATAATTTCCCTGCAGCGTCTGCTGCTGCTTCTTCCGCCCTATATATGGATGACATTGCCTGTAGTGTCATGTCCATACCGCAAGCAATTTCGCTTTGTGATGAGCTTATTCAGCTCTTCAAGCGAGGCCAGTTCGACCTTGTCAAATGGACAAGTAACTCGAAAGAGGTTCTCGCACACATACCTGATACTCATAAGGCTTCGCCCGATATCGAGTATGAGAAGGCTATACCGCATAAGGTCCTGGGTTTACACTGGGACAAGTCTTGTGACAGTTTCCGCTTTGACGTCACCACACCAGATGATAAATGTACCAAGCGAACCATGCTTTCCACAGTGGCTCGGCTATGGGACTTAATGGGTTTTGTCGCCCCCACTATTCTGTACGCTAAGCTCTTAATTAAGGAACTTTGGCTAGCAAAGTGTGACTGGGACGACATACCACCTGAACATATAGTCACCGCTTGGAAGCAGTTTTGTACTGAGCTTTCTACGCTTAATGAAATTATTATCCCGCGTCATCTGGGGTTGGTCGACGGATGCACCATGAATTTAGTAGGTTTCGCTGACGCCAGCGAGCGTGCTTACGGTGGAGTCGTATACATGCAAATATACAATGGTTCTAACTACTCCGTGCAGTTAGTAAGTGCGAAGTCTAAAGTCTCACCTGTGAAAACCATTTCGGTGGCTAGACTAGAGTTGTGCGCGGCCCTACTGTTGTCTAAGTTGCTTCGCAAGGTACAAGACACAATATCGCCCCACTACCGCATCCATAAGGTATACGCGTTTACTGACTCTAAAGTAGTGCTCGCCTGGATAAATTCCTCACCGCACCGCTGGCAAACTTTTGTTGCCAATCGGGTTACTAAGCTGATAGAGCTTATACCCGCTAATTGTTTCAACCATGTCGCAGGTACTGAGAACCCCGCTGATTGTCTGTCTCGTGGTATCACGCCAGCTAAGCTCTTGCAGCATCCATTGTGGTATCGTGGACCATCGTGGGTTTCTCATGACCCAGCTGAGTGGCCCATACATACTTTCGAACACAATGCACTGCATGAGGGCGTACCCGAACAGAAATCAGTCGCTCATGCCGTGGTTTCTGAGGTTACGGAATCACCAATTTACGCGCTAGCACTACGTGTTTCGTCGTGGTCTAAGTTGCTACGCGCTATTGTTTACGTCTATAAGTTTTTAAGACAACTGCCTAGTGCACGTACTGTATCAAGCTCTGATCTGAAATATGCAGAAATTAAATTGCTGCGAGCTGTACAGGATGTTCATTTCCGTAACGATATTTTAAATTTAAAAAACAATAAACCATGTACTCCCGCCATCCATAAGCTTAAGCCGCTTCTCGATGAGCACGGCATCATACGAGTTGGTGGTCGTCTCACAAATTCGGACGAACCCTACGAATATAAACATCCCTGTATTCTACCACGTCATGACCATATTGTTGATCTTCTTGTTGACTTTTGTCACAAGAAACATCTTCATGCCGGTCCGGAGTTGCTTATGTCCTTACTCAGGCATAATTATTGGATTTTAGCTGCACGTCGAATAATTCGTCACAGAATCCACAACTGTAACACTTGCTTTAAGTTCCGCCCGCGTCCTATTCTTCTACTTATGGCAGATCTACCTAGCCAGCGTGTTAAACCAAGTCGACAAGGCGTTCACTCACACCGGCTGTGACTATGCAGGCCCGCTACAGTACACACCATTTCGTGGTCGAGGTGTTAAGAGCCGTAAGGCTTGGCTCTGCATTTTTACGTGTTTGACGACGCGTGCCACGCACATTGAAGTGGCAACAGATTTAAGTACAGTGACTTTCCTTGCAGCCTTAAAACGTTTTCTTTCGCGACGCGGTCCTATTAAATGCTTATATACCGATAACGGTACTTGTTTCGTAGGTGCAAGTTCTTATTTACGCGACCTTCACAAATTTCTTAAAGATTTTCGTCCTCATCTTGAGGAAGAACTTTCCTTCAATCATATAGATTGGAAGTTTATTCCGCCTGCTTCCCCACATTTTGGAGGATGTTGGGAAAGTATGGTTAAGGTAGTTAAAACTCACCTTTTTAAAGTTATAGGTCAACAAATCCTCTCCTACGAGGAACTTATAACTGTCCTTAGTCAAGTTGAGGCTCTAGTTAATTCGCGGCCACTTACTGCTTTGAGTAGTGACCCTACTGAACCATCAGCACTGACCCCTGCGCATTTCTTGCACACCGCGCCATTGTTGTCCCTTCCCGCTCCTGAAGCAGACTCGCTCAGCTTGCTTCAGCGAGATACTCTACTTGACAAACTGGTGCAGTCGTTCTGGCAGCGCTGGCGTTCAGAATACTTACATCAACTTCAGGCTAGATCCAAATGGAATAGTCCTGCACCTTCTATACAAGAGGGTACTATTGTAGTTATCATTACTGATAACTCTCCGCCCCTTTCATGGCCGTTAGGCATTATTGATAAATTGCATACCTCCAAGGACGGTACAACCCGTGTTGTTACTGTGAAAACCGCAAAGGGTAGCTATGTGCGCCCTGTTGTGCGTCTGTGTCCATTACCGACTCAATAAGGCCTGGCTTGATAGTTGGGTCTCTTAGTTTTAGTTAGTTAGCGACGTAACATAATTTTCTATTAAAATTTAACTATAGGTATGCAACTTAATGTATTATGCAACTCGCAGTATTTATCTTAAATCTTAATAATTGAAATGTAAAAATCCGCATCTTAGTCCGTATTGCTGAATAGGTATACGGTAGTACACCTCTTAAGTTAGGTTAAGCTCTGGCTAAGTTTAATTTTCATTAAAGGTGACCCTTTAAGGCCGGGAAAATGGTAGCGCCATCTCTTGTAAATGTCATAAATCAATGACCGAAAACACATAGACAAACGCATTTGAGATTTCGCGGGCGATCGATATCCTAATTATCTCGTTCCTTCCTCATTCCTTTTCCCTTTATGTACGCCTTAATGAGAGGTCGCCAGAACGAACCGAAACTTCAACGTGAACGGGCCTCGTATCTCAACCGCCAGCTTTCCAAGCCACCTGGCTGGAGACTGATGCATCTAATTAGTTAGATTGCAGAGAACCTTGTGAACCGTGTCTATTAACCCGCCTCGCGGATATAAAACAATTGTGTGAAGTGTGTGGATCCTGAAGGAGCCATTTTGGAGTAGAAGAACACCAGCTCGCTGCCACACGTGGGCTGGCATCGACCACTACAAGGTAAGGCGTACTACTTCCCTCATTTCCATACTAGATCGCCCGAATTGATCCGTGAATATTTTCCCGCTTATTTTCAACGCACTATTGCCAGAACCCTTCAAATACAGTCCACTTTTCATGATAGACACAAGGATGAAGAGGTTTCTCAAACCGCTATAACAACTTCCAAATAAAAACACTACAAAGTGAACAATAACTAAAAAACGAAGAAACCAAAATAAGAACACCGCCTTTGTTTCTGAGTCAGATTTCGCTATTTGTATAAAAGAAGAAACCGACTGACCGACTGATTGATCAACGCCCAGCCAAAACCGCTAGACCTAGAAGCATGGAATTTGGCAGAATGGTTCCTCAAGTAACGTAAGTGAGCACTAAGAAAGGATTTTTGGAAATTCCACCCCAAAGGGGGTAAAAAGGGGGTTGAAAGTTTGTATGTAATTTCTACAGTTCGTAAGTTGGACACGTGAAATTTTAGATTTACGCTCTTGGTTGTTAAAAAAAATTAATGCATTTATTGGTTTTTGTAAATTCGACCCCTAAGGGGGTAAAAAAGGGGTTAAAAGTTTGTATGAATTTTTTACAGTTTGTAAATTGGACACAAAAATATTACATTTGCGGTCTTGGTTGATAATAAATAATTCATTTATTTATTGGTTTTTGGAAATTACATCCCTAAGGGGGTAAAAAGGGGGTGGAAAGGTTTTATATATGTATAGTAATAGTATAGATAAAGTCCCGCGCCGCGTTTGTTCGCGATGAACTCAAAAACTACTGAACAAATTTTCATGCGTGTTTCACCAATAGAAAGAGTGAGAAACAACAACGAGGAAGACTTTTTGTGTATAATTTGTCACGGGCGAAGCCGGGGCGGGTCGCTAGTCACCTTATTATAATGTGAGGAACATTACAGTTATGACTCAGCGCCCTGCGCTTAATTTATAGAATACATCTCAGGCACAGTATAAATATATATATATATATACACTCACATAAACATGCGCATCGACGAGACCCCTAAGCGGTTGTCGCGATGCTGTCAGTGTCGATGCGCATGTTTGCGTGAGTGTGCCGTTTCGAGTGTTTGTAGGTAGTTGCCGTACTGTTCGTCCATATTTATACTGTGTCTCAGGCATCGACTTGTTTCAGTAAAAATTCAGCGATTAAGGGGTCATAAGTCATAATCAAAATCCAAGACAGCGCCGAAAAAATTTGTAAAATTTTCGTCATGGGTGTCGTTTTCATGGTTTTCGGGGTCGCGAATAACGAGTAAGGGGTCAAAACCAAAATCAAAGATGGTGCCGCCGAAAATTTGCCGTTTTAAATACACTTGGTAGTCTTCTTGTCTTCTTCTACTAGTCTAATACACCACTTGAAACTTAAACAATCGGCCAATTGCTAGATAGTTCAAAACTTGCTCAATGAAGACTTTATTTATAATTCGATACCGGAAATTTCAATTGTAGTAAAGGACATTTTGGCGTAAATGAGTTATATATATATTTGGAATCAGCGGTGCGAGCTCTATCGATTGGTATAAATTTAAAATAATTCTATCTTTTTAAAAAAGCCCTTTACGACCTGGATTTTCAACAGCTCTAGCTCATTTTTTTTTACTTTTTGGGATGTATCCTAAAATATTTTTTAGTAGGGAGCGTAAAGTCATGTTTTAATTAATTATGAGGTCGTAAATCTCATTTTTGCATTGAAATTTGTTATACGACATTATAAACAATGTCGATAACGGAATTTTCAATAGTCGTAAAAGACAAATAAACACGAGTTTTCAGTAGAATAGATAGTAAATCTAAGTGAAATAAAAGGTTTTATTTTTATTATCTATTATTTATTAATCAACATTTATTAAGTAAAAAGGTGACAAAAATGTTATTCTAATAGGAACTCAAAATTTAAACAAAATGTGATGCCATTTTTTATTTAAATCGCCAGTAATCGGTGCCAAAACTGAAAAACAACTCAACTTTTAGAATAATCAGCTAATAAACTAATCTAGTAACTAGATATTTTATTTAGTTTTTTAAATTCAAAGAATATTATTTTATCAAAACAGTTAATAATAAAATTAAAATAAAAACTTCTTACATCCATTCTGAGAGTAAAAATTGATAAACACATTGAAGGTAACTCAATAATGTCTACCTCTCAGAATGGATGTAGGAATGGGTCCCGCGGCACTAAGGAGCTACTCCTCATTGACATGGCCATAAGCCAGCAGGTTCGTCGTTCCCGCAAGGATCTGTCGACATGCTGGATAGACTACAAGAAGGCCTACGACTCTGTGCCACATACATGGCTCATGAGGGTGCTGGAGTTGTACAAAATAGATGCAACTCTATGCACCTTCCTTGAGTCATGTATGGGGCAATGGAAGACAGTCCTTCGATATCCAGGATGTCGACCGATTCAGGGGGATGATGTGCCTGTATGGATTAAGCGGGGGATATTTCAGGGCGACAATTTGAGTCCACTTTGGTTCTGCTTAGCCCTGAATCCTCTAAGTACACTGCTGGAGGATTCAGGACTAGGCTATCGGTTGAGAAGAGGTGGTCAGGTCATATCTCACCTACTTTACATGGATGATCTGAAACTCTTTACCCCCAATAAATTCCAACTGACGGAGCTACTGAAAGTAACTGAAACCTTCAGTAACTCCATCAGGATGGAATTTGGTGTGGACAAATGTGCAGTCATGCATGTAAAGCAAGGGGAGATTATGGAATCCGAGGGTATTCAACTCTCTGATTCCATACACCTTAGACACCTCTCCTCGACCGAAACTTACAAGTATTTGGGTATGTCGGAAGCGCTGGGAATCAATAGTACTGACACGGAGCTACTGCTGAAGGAGTGTTTCTTTGGCCGCCTGAAAAGGGTATTAAATAGTCTTTTGTCGGGCGGAAATAAGGTGTGCGCCTTCAACAGTTGGGTCATGCCGGTTTTGATGTACTCTTTCGGCATACTCAAATGGACTCAGACCGAGCTCGACACCCTCGATAGGAGGGTCCGGACACTGCTGACCGCAAACAGGATGCATCACCCACGATCATCGGTGATGAGACTGTACATTCCGCGGAAGTGTGGGGGTCGAGGCTTTTTAAACGCCAAGACTCTTCACGGCCGCGAGGTGTGCAGCCTCAGAGAATACTTTTTAAAAGCTGAAGTGGGTATGCACCGGGATGTGGTCGCAGTGGACAAGGGTCTCACCCCGCTGTCCATGGCTAAAGAGAACTGGCGCAAGCCTGTAGTACTATTGACGGATGAACGCAAAGAGGTATGGCAAGGCAAGGAGCTACACGGGCGCTTCTATCGGGCTCTCCATGGGCCCGATGTAGATTTCCCAGCGTCCGTATCCTGGCTACGTTTCGGCGACCTTTTCGGGGAAACTGAAGGCTTTGTCTGTGCAATTATGGACGAAGTTATCCTGACGAATAACTACCGGAGACATATAATGAAGGACGGGACGGTTGACATATGTCGGGCATGCCACCGTCCGGGTGAATCCATCAGACATATTATCTCTGGTTGTTCTCGTCGGGCTAACGGCGAGTACTTACACAGGCAAACCAAGTGGCCAGAATTATTCACCAGCAACTTGCATTGAAGTACAATCTAGTAGAATCGGAGGTACCGTATTACAAGTATGTGCCCGACCCAGTTCTCGAAAATGACCATGTCACGTTGTACTGGGATCGGTCTATCATCACTGATAGGACTATTGTTGCCAATAAGCCGGATATAGTGGTGATAGACCGATTAGCGCGCCGCACAATGATAATCGATGTCACCATCCCACATGACGAGAACCTCGTGAAAGCTGAGAAAGAGAAACAAATCAAGTATCTCGACTTAGCACACGAGGTTGTCGACATGTGGAATGTGGACTCGGCGATCATTGTGCCGATTGTCGTTACGGCCAACGGCCTGATGGCCAAGAGCCTCGACGACCATCTGTCGAGGCTGTCATTGGGCGGTTGGATCAAGGGTCTGATACAGAAGGCAGTACTCCTCGATACGGCTCGCATTGTGAGGAGGTTCCTGTCTCTGGCCCTAACCACCGGTAGCTTGGACCTTGTTCCCGATGCCGGTTGGCCTTTATTTTTAATATTATTAAATGTTTTTAAGTTTTCTTTTTTTTAATATTTAAAAATGTATTAAATAAGAATATAAATGAATAAAGGATTAAAAATTAAAATAACCAATATAATAAATTTTGCCCACCAGAACTCAAAAATCAAGCAAATGAGATTCTAAAGACAGTGCACTTGGCTTCAGTCTTTTAAAATTATTAGTAAGATAATGAAACTTATTTTTTCGCCTTCTTTTATGATACAAAATTAAAATAACCACTAAATTATGTTATTGAAAAATCCTTTTTGAGCCAAAATTCAATGCTCCCAGCGGGGTTATGGATTCGTGTCCTGCTGGGTAAATTGGATAAACATTTTGAAAGTAAAATCCTAAAGTGTCGATATCGTCTTCTTCTTTAGTTTCAGGAAGAATGTCTTTACAAGTTCCTATTGTTAATTTAATATTGTTAATTTATATGGATAGAACACGAAAAAAATAGTTAGTGTTTCTTTTGACATCATGCATATAGTATTTTGTTTGAAAAAGGTATTAGACAATAACATTTTTGTTTTGTTTTTGGCTCTACCTACTGAAAACTCGTGTTTGTCCTTTACGACAGTTGAAATTTCCGGTATCGAATATTCTTCCGTGTTGCATTCATCATTACAGGATGTGCCAGGTCGTGCACGTTATTGTTTTGAGTTAGTACTTAATTTTGGTAATAGCTTCCTAGTTTATAAAGTATTCTCAACTTGTAATTGATGGCATGATATAATTTCGAAGAATATTCTAAACGGAATCAAACTATTGTAATTTTAAGTGTAGAACCATTAAATATGTTTAATAGTTCTGCACTAAAAACGAATTTTTGAGCCAAAGATCCAGATTTCAGACATTAACTAAATGTCGCAAATGATATTGTCCCGAACAGATGTCGAAGTAGCTCACAAGTCACAGGTCAAACCGGTGCGCGGAGGTTAGTGAGTAATTCATTGAGACTTCCGCGAGACCTCGACGGCGGCGGCGGCGCGCAGGCGGGCGGCGAGCGCGGCGGCAGTTCCACTCGGCCACCGCCGCGGGCCGCACGACACACGCACACCAGTTAGAACCCCATGGGCTGAACTGCGACGAGCGTCTCGCGCGCACTCTACCGCTACCCGCTACTGACTTACGAGGCTGACTCGTGTTTCTGCAAAATCCCTCTTGGGAGACGAACACGATTCTACTCAAAACTTGACAGACCAAACTTTTAAAGTCAACACAGCCTCAGCCGCTCCAAGTTCCATTAGTGCCGGCCGACCTAGTTGACTTTAGCCACTAAACCGTCCAGCAGTGTGGCGCTCAGGGCCGAACAGGTCATCCCGCATACAGTCGCTGCTCGCCGCCAAATCGTCGACTACGATAAAGTTAGTATCGATTTTCCGCTCCAGCCGTTTGTTGTTTACGTCCTGAAAGCTATCAAGTTATATTATGCATGAAGTATGTAATAATGGTGCGCGGCGATGCGTCTTCGCGCGGTGTAGTAACTAGCAGCACTAGCACTGTGTGCCGGTGTGACGCATGTGGGTGTGCGGTGTCCGCATCGCACTGCCTAACTTTAGTGTTTACGTCGCGGTTTCCCTGGCACCCCTGCCGCAGCCGCTAGTCGGAGGGCGGTTAAACTTTGTTGTTTGCTTGGTTTCATTTAACACAACACTACTTTAACAAGAAACAATAACCTGAGCAAGTAAGAGTTTAATAATATTGTGCTTACGAGTATGTGCGTTTGGCTCGCGATTTTAATTTTGTTCATTATCAATGCTTGCATATACCGGTGCATGCTAGTGAGAGTATTTGTACGCTATTGGTCAGCGGACTAACCAGCACTTGAGTAGCCACAACAGTGGGCAAACGACGACGTCACTGTCGATGGAATTGGAATTATTTCAAATAGCGTTATTACATGTTTGACCTTGCTATATTATGTTATGACGTGGGCCAAAGCTTGATAGCACAGATTTCTGTGCCAGTGGTTTGTGTACAGTGTTAAGGAGCTGATTCTGTTTTTGTACTCAAGTTGCTGAGTACATTGCATTTATTGCGATAAGTGGCTGAGCAAACAACGGATTCCTTACGGCGATAACGACTGTGAGTAGCGATAACGTGCGCTGCGCTGGTGCGCTCAGCACTTGACAATCCCCAGTCTATGAATTTTATATTACCGTCGTAACGACCACCACTACTACTTACATTCAACTATCATCATATATCAACTGATGCTCTATCTGCCATTGGAATTTCACATAACTTTATAAACTAGCTGTCCCCCGCGGCTTCGCTCCCGTCAACTGCTACCTATGTACCTACCCTACCCTTTCCTAGCTATCTACGCTACCCACCTACCTACCCACCTGCCCTAAATATCAACCTACCTACCCTACCTACCATATCCTACATACCTCCCTACCCTACCCTATCCTCTACGAATTTGTTAAACTACCTATATATTGATACGAATGTATTCAACTTTTGTTTCTACCGGCAATATAATTAAATTTTAGAACACAAAAGCTGCTATTGTGATTTGTGACTTAAAGATGATAGAGATATATACCCTCACGGACCTTTTTTGTGGGTATTAGCGAGTACTTTATATTCATATTCTTAAAAGTCAAATTCACTGGAACAATAATAGTATTAGTATATAAAATTAGAATAAACAAACTTCAATCTGCCTAGCCTTTTCCCAACTATCGGTCGGGTCGGCTTCCAGTCTAATCGGATTCAGCTGAGTACCAGTGTTTTACATGGAGCGACTGCCTATCTGACCTCCACAACCCAGTAACTGAGTAACACGGTACCCCTTGGCTAGACTGGTATCAGATCTCAAGCTTCTGACTACTCGTAACGACTGTCAAAGATCTTCAACGGACAGCCGGGACCAACGGTTTAACGTGCTTTCCGAGGCACGGAGGAAACTCGGCATGTTGAAATGGACACCCCCGTCCACGGACCGACCTTGTCATGCGTGACCCGTGTGGCTTAGCCACGACCTCCTCAATATAACAAACTTAATAAATTTAAATATTATTGAGCAATTTCATAGGGTGTTATCATTTAAAAACCCACTGACAGTGTAATAGCATTTTTCAACTGGTGGTTGCGTTATCTTCTTTTTGAAAAAATGAGATGTATCATTTTTAATGTCACTAGGTATTTTATTGTAGATAACTGGTTCCATATGCATAATATTCTTTCTTAATAAAAACTACCTTTTGAAACTACCTGTAAGTAGTAAAGTAGACCTTTGTATTGGGATCTCAGTAATGGTCTTGAAGACCGGTCTCAGTGTAGTTTTAAAAATCTAATAAACTAATAATGAATACGTACATTCTTTTTATCAACCAACAGCATAAATCTAAAATTTGACGTGTTTAATTTACAATCTGTAGAAATTTCATACAAACTTTTAAACCCCCTTTTCGCCCCCTTACGGGTGGAATTTCCAAAAACCAATAATTACATGAATTATTTTTATCAACCAAGAGCGTAAATTTAAAATTACATGTTTCCAATTTACAAACTGTAAAAATTTCATGTAAACTTTCAGCCTTTTTATGGGTGGAATTTCCAACAACCAATAAATACGTCAATTATTTTTATCAACCAAGAGCGTAAATCTAAAATGTCATGTGTCCAATTTACAAACTGTAGAAATTTCATACAAACATTCAACCCCCCTTTTACCTCCTTAGAAATCAAAATATTTTTTTTTATTTCACATAGGCCTACATGGGCACTTATAAAACGTCGACAAAAGGTGCACGGTTCGGGTTGGTCGTTTCCTATGGAGAAGAACCGGCAAGAAACTCCATGGTTACTCTTTTAAAAATGGTTTGGTTTTACAATATTTCCATGTTACAGCATTAGTACTTAGATATGGGGGGACAACGTAGGCCCGACATAAGACAATAAGTCGTAAGACACTAAAAAAATAAAATAAAAAGTTTAATATTTTATAAATAAAGTTAACAAATGTTAACTAGCATCTAGAAGGCCTACAATGTTCACATATTCACAAAACAATCGGTAAAAAAATCTATACAAAGGTAAATAAAATAAGTATAACAAGACTAAATTTAACATGTGCACAAATTTTGTTATCAGTGCTGTAACTATTCTTAGCAAAGGGCTATAAAGATGATTGAAAACCATTGTAAAAAGTCTAATTAAAAGAAGGAAAGAAAAAATGAGATTGAGAATAGTTAGAGACATCCACATATTTGTGCCGTTTACAAGTTACCAGGGAAGCTGCATGCGCAGAAGGAGCTAAGGCCAAATGTTTTTATCTTCAACGTAGTCCTTGATTTTATAATATGCTTTTTTAATAAGGATACGTTTGATGTAGTTTTTGAACCTTCCATCGGTCAGTTCTATAACTGACTTTGGCAACTTGTTATAAAAGCGTATACTGTTTATAAGAAAAGACTTGCTAGTTTTCGTTAATCTGAATTTGGGTATTACAATTTCGTGCTTACTGCGTGTATTTAAATTATGGAAGTCGCTTCTAGTTTTGAAAAGCCCCCAATTTTTACGGACATACAAAATACATTCCAAAATATAAAGTGAAGGTAGAGTCAGTATATCGATCTCTTTAAATTTTTCTCTGAGGGACTCGCGAGGACCCATTTTATAGATTGCGCGGATTGCCCTCTTTTGTAGGATGAAAATTGAGTTAACGTCTGCTGCTGATCCCCACAGCAGAATGCCATAAGACATAATACTGTAGAAATAAGCATAGTATACTAACCTAGCTGTAGCTACATCGGTTAGCTGCCTTATTTTCCTTACTGCATATGCAGCCGAACTTAACCTACCCGAAAGAGTTCTAATGTGCGCGCCCCACTGCAATTTTGAATCGATAGTAATCCCTAAGAATACAGTTTCCGTTATAACTTCAAGATTTTTGCCGTCAAGATTTAAGTTTAGGTCATGTTGTGGTACATTTGGTAAAGAGAACTTTAGACATTTTGTTTTTTTCGCATTCAGTAGAAGATTGTTAGCTGCGAACCATTTTGAGAGAACAATTAGACTTTCGTTGACATTTAAGACATCCGTATCTTGCCTATCTATTTTAAAAATTAGCGAAGTATCATCAGCAAATAGAATTATATCCGATAATTTGGCCATCATAAAAGGGAGATCATTAATGTAAACAAGAAAAAGGAAAGGGCCGAGAATTGAACCTTATGGCACGCCCATCTTGACTAGAGACCCGGAGGACGTCGCCCCATTAACATTTACTTTTTGCTGTCTGTTTGTTAAATAGGAAAGCACGAGATCAGCAGATTTGCCACGAATTCCGTAGTGGTGTAATTTACAGATCAGTGTGTTGTGGTAGACGCAGTCGAAAGCTTTTGAGAGATCACAGAAAATGCCAATGGCATCCTGGGACCTCTTCGAAGCTTCCAAGATGTGGCTGATGAGTTTTACTCCCGCGTCCGTTGTCGACCTACCTTTCGTGAAACCAAACTGTTGACTATGCAGGATCCCATTTGAATTGAAGTGAGACAACATCTGTCCCAGCATGATTTTTTCATAGATTTTACTCAATGCTGGAAGCACGGATATAGGTATATAATTAGAAGGATCACTCTTACAGCCTGATTTGTAAATTGGTACTACTTTACTGTGTTTCATTAAGTCAGGAAAAGTGCCGCTGTCCAAACATTGATTGAATATGCCTGTTAGGACAGGAGAAATTGAGTCAATAATATCTCCAAGAACCCTAACGGATATCCCCCCCAAGTCTTCAGTATTATTTATATTGAGACTTTTGAACGCGTTTTTAATTGTATCAATACATATTGGTTTAAATTTAAAAATTGGTATGTCTTTAGTAAAGTTTTCTTTAAGAAGAGCTTCAGCTAATTTAGATGAGGAAGGAAGAGACTTCGTAACCTCTAACGGAATGTTGGTAAAGAAATTTTCTAATGTCTCAGCGACTTCTTGCCTATCAGAAATGGTTTGATTAGTTATTTTCAAAGACAACTCATTCAGATCGCGTTGTTGTATCTTTCCAGTTTCTCTATTAATTAATTGCCACACAATTTTTATTTTATTATTAGAAGCACCAATTTTGTTAATTATTATTTGAGATTTTGCTTGAGCGCAGACTCTTTTGAATATTTTGGAATAGTTTCTAACATAAGTGTGAAAAACTTGATCGGAAGTCAAAGATTTTTCGTAATATAAATTATATAAGATATCTCTCGGCTTTTTCTTATGCCCACAGTGGCCCATTCACTAAATTTCGATTTGGAATTGTTGACTTTAACTGTTTTTACAGGACACGTTTTATTGAATTCTTGGCAAACTGTTGAAAACAACGTCCCGTAATTAATATTGGGGTCGTTTGAATCAAAACTGGCGTTACAAAGGTTGCTAAAAACATTATTATTAAAAGAGATTAATTTATTTTTAGTAAGTGGTCTTATTCGAATTGATTTAGCTAGGTTATTTTTTTTATTTGACTCAAAAGATACTAGTTGACCAGTATGGTCTGACCTAACGCCACTAATTAAAAACGAATCTTTTACTTTACAATTAGTGAATACATTATCTATGCAAGAAGCTGAAGTTGCTGTTATTCTTGTTGGTTCATTAAATAAATATTTTAGGTTAAATGTTTTAAATAATGAAATGAGCTTACATTTTTCAGGCGAGTTGACTAACAGATCTATATTTAAGTCACCACAAACAAAAACTAACTTATTATCTCTGAAAAGTTTACTTAATAATTCTTCCATTGTAATCAAAAACAATGACAAGTTTGATGCTGGTGGTCTGTAAACGCACAAGACAGTATGCCCCTCGACCTCTGCACATGCTACCTCACATAAGCGATCAACAGAGTAAGCAGTGATATCCTTCCTTTCCTTATATTTTAAATGACTATTACAAAGTATCAGGGTACCACCACCCACTGTGGATCTGTTGTACGCGCTGGCAACTGAGAAATTATTTACATTAAACAACATCCTATCTGGTTTTAACCAAGTTTCACAAAAACATAGAGGTGGAGTTCACTTCACTTAAGGAATTGCCTGCCAAATTTCATTTTTAACCCCCGACGGAAAAAGAGGGGTGTTATAAGTTTGAGGTGTGTTGCTGTGTATCTGTGTGTCTGTGTATCTGTGTGTCTGTCTGTGGCATCATAGCGCCTCAACGGATGAACCGATTTTGATTTAGCTTTTTTGTTTGAAAGGTGATTGTATCGAGAGTGTTCTTAGCTATGTTTGAATAAAATCGGTTCAGCCGTTCAAAAGTTATGCGCGTTTTACTGTTTAGATCGTGATGTTTTCGGAAGATAAATGTGTCGGGGGTTTTTTAAATTTTGAAATTTTACTTGTTATACATGAAGCGGTTTTCGATATTTCGTGATGTGTGAGTGAGTTACCTTTCGCTTTTATATATAGTACCTATAGGCGACCGAGCTCTGCTCGGTTGAAAATAGGTAGAGAAGACGATGTTATCTAAAAAATAAACCTAGCTAGATCGATTTATCGCCCCCGAAACCCCCTGCATACTAAATTTCATGAAAATCGTTGGAGCCGTTGTCGAGATTCAGATCATATTATATATCTACATATATACAAGAATTGTTCGTTTAAAGGTATTAGGTAGGTAGATAATTATGTAGTACATATTTTTTACGTATAATCAATAGTTTTTTCAGCGCACGCCAAATAATGAGTTTTTCAACACACTTGCTCATAAAGTGGCTCTAATTTCACCGCAATTAGGCACATAATGATATCTGTTATCAAACTGTGACTTTTTCATTACTATTATTCACAGGTGAGGCATGGAGTTATTTTTAAATTTATTGGTTGAGTTGCTATGTTCTTAAAGAAGTTTCGATACAAAAAAGATCGTGCTCAATAGTACAAATATATTGATGTATCTACCTATTTCTTGCTCATTTCATGCAACTTCGTATTTAAATAGATAATTTCAACTTTTACGTGTTTAATAAATAAAACTTTCACTCAATTAGAACTTTTGTTTATCTCTGTATTAAAGAAAACTTGAAATTCCTCATTTTGTACGTGGCTAAAACGCGATCCGCGAAAAGCCAAAAAAAAAGAAACCTCATTCTTTTAGTCTATGGTCGATCGCCATTGTTAGATAGGAAAACAGATTAATATTTCCCACCCTTGCGAAAAAAAATCACATTCAAAATTCCCTGTTGCAAATTATTTTTTTGTATTATTTTCTTCACAAGTGTGTTGATAAACGTCGTATTATACACGTGTGTATTGATGATTACCGTCCTCGGCTCTCTTAAGACCCTCACCTAACGGCTCGGGTCTCAATGGCGCCTTAGCGGTAATCACCAACATTACACACTTGTACCATAATGTACTAATAGACAAAAGTTTGCTACTTTGGGTTACATTATCTCAAATAAATAAAAAATATAGCCTATGTTACTTCTAGATAATTTAGCTTTCTATTGGTGAAGAAATGGTTAAAATCGGTGCAGTAGTGTCGGAGCCCATTCGGTACAAACAAACAAAAATGTATTTTCTCTTTATAATATTATTATACTTAATGATTATTGTATAGTACTGGCACTACGCTACGCCCGCGGCTTCTTGCCCGTGATCCGTATTTTATCCTCTTAAAGACATGTTTAGAGTAATCGTTTTAGTTAGTTTTATCACATTTGTATCATTAGCTAGCTATATTATTATCATTTTACTAATCACAATACCATTTTACTTGTTTCATTACTTGTAATTATCAGCCCATCAATCATATCAGTTGTCTCATTTGGGCGGGCAGGATGTACGGAACCGCACATTATTTTACAGACTCACGTGCCGTGCATTCTGTATTCAGCATCAGCATTTTGTAATTTGTATAAGTTATTTAATTCAATAAATCAGTGTTCAACGGATATTCACGGTGGTCGGATTTATTTCATCATCATCCCCATAGAATCACCCCGGCATCATCATTAAGTGTAGGGATCCCCTACAATATATATAGTATAGTATAGATTGGTCAAGAAAAATACCTGCCAAACAATCATGACTCTTTTTCACTAAGGAAAACGGCGGGCTTATTACGCAAGGAACAGCAAGCAGCAATAATTGTACAATTATTGCGCGATCAATTTAATGACCTGGCTACTGAGGCCTTTAAGTCAAGTCTATTTTTTGACAGTCACTTTTATCAGAAGCTATTAAACCTGTCCAATGGTTTATAAAATTTATAGTTTGATTAAGTAACCAGCTTATGAAAATACAACACTTCGTGGACGCGGTTTTTTTCAATTAATTACTATTTAGCTCCAATATTCCGTTAAATTAATATTTGCAGATGTAAAGTATTTGTAATAGTAAATATGGCAGTGAATATTGGATATTTTCATTTTATTTACATAATACTAGCTTCTGCCAGCGGCTTCGCCAGCGTGTAAAAAATAGATAGTAGTCGATTCTCAGATATACTAAATATGCATATAAAATTTCAATAAAATCGGTCAAGCCATTTCGGAGGAGTATGGTAACTAACATTGAGACACGAGAATTTTATATATAACATAATAATTAATTGGAAAAAGAACAATGGCGAAATCTTGACTGACTTAAATTCGAGCGTCTGAAAGTGAGTTATGTACGAAAGAAATTTCATTAATTGTATACGTGTTTTCAAATTATAACATGAAGTGGTGCACCACGTATAAAAATAAACATTATAAATGAAAGTTATTTGATGTTTTCATTAAATTTCATTAGCTTAAGTAAGAAAGAAAGAAAAATGTATTTATTGGCATTAAAACAAAAACACTTTAAAATTAAACAAAATAAATAATTAAAACTATTAATGCCAAAAGGGCCTCAGCTCAGCATAATGCCAAGTGGTAATACAGTACCACCTGACGCTGATTTTCAGCTGCAGCCCACGAGTGCCATACGCTCGAAAACACAAACAAACATTTATAATATACAGTTTTTTGTTTTAAAAATTACCTAAAATAAAATTTTGCGACTCTTAATTATAACACAACAAATTTAAAAGTTCTATGTGCCCATTAACAAAAGAGAACAAATAAAATAAGTATTGTATTACGTCATTAAAGCGGGGGCAGGTCACTGAACTAAAATAAATTAAAAGACAATAATAAAAGCACAAAAGATAAAATCTATCAATGTATAAAATTGATAAAAATTGTTTAAAATTTATAAATTAAAATATAAACAATAACAAAAATGAAAACATGATAAAAAGTATACAATTAATAACATTGGTAAAATTGAAAGTCGTATAAAATTTAAAAATGTATAAAGCTGATTGATAACAATGCCAACATTGAGAAATGCATAGGATACTATGATAAACTCAATATACCCTGTTGATAAAAATAAATAAGAATAATAACAACAGAAATATATTGTGCTTTAAATGGCTGACGTGTCAGCACGAACATCTTTAAATTCATTTTGATGATTTAATAAAAAACTTTAATTTTAATTTGAATGTCGAGCAACTTTTACTATACTATACTGTCGGCAACATTTTCTTCCCTCACCGATTTTGTCTCTACTAGTCCATGACAGCCTAACGTATAAGTAAGAAGGGGTTTGAGACTTGATTACTCCAAAAAGTAGGGTCGCCAAGTGCAGCTTACGTCTAGCTTTCATTTTTAGAATGTTGTGCTCATTCAAGAAAGGTGTAACATGACCTCTAAAAGGAACTTTAAAACAGAAGCATGCACAGGCGTTTTGAAGTCTTTGGATCATCCTTTCGGTTTTTGACAAAAGTCGTTGACCATACACTGTTTCCGCATAATTTAACTTTGATAAAACCAAAGACTCCACAAGCAAGACTCGCAATTCCTCGCTAAGATACGGACGAGCTTTGTATAGAATCTTAAGTCTATAATAGCAATAACGGATACACTCTGTCACGTGTTTGTGAATACGAAGTTCCGTATCCATAATTAGACCCAGATTACGTGCTTCGTAGACCCGTTCGGTAGGCTGACCCATAATTGTTACACAACTGGCACTAGGTTCAATTTTATTTAGCTGGTTTACGGTGCCAAATAGCATATATTTTGATTTCGTAGGATTCAACGCAAGCGTGTTGGCATTAGACCACCGAACAATACTTTCAAGATCTGCATTAAGATCAATTAAAGCTTGCTCGTAGTCTTCCGGCTTAAATGATATATAAACTTGTGTATCATCGGCATAAATATGGTATTTACACTTATTAATCACTTTAATCAAATCCGCACAATACAAAATAAATAATATTGGCCCAAGGATCGAGCCCTGCGGAACCCCTCTTACAACTGAGCATCGCCTGGAAACAACTGTCGATCCGTCCGCCCGGCATATTTCAACGAATTGCGTACGATCGCTAAGATAGCTATCAAACCATTTTACTGTGGCCTCGTCAAATCCATAGAAAACCATCTTCAACAATAATAAAGGAACGTTAATACAGTCAAACGCGCGCGAAAATCAAGCAAAACCAAGAGTGTGCACATCCCACTATCTTGAGCTGACAAGACATTGTCAGTCACATCCAACAAAGCGTGGCCGTACTACAGCCCTTCCTAAACCCTGTCTGAACATCCGGGAGGATTTTATTCAAAAATCAACCAATTGCGCGCAAACCACTTTCTTTAAAACTTTAGAAAGTACTGGCAGTATACTAATAGGCCTAAGATCCTTCATGTCTAATGCATTAGGAGTCTTCGGCAATGGGTGCACTTTGGCAATTTTCCATGAGTCAGGGAAAGAAGAGGACGTGATAGATGTATTCACTAAGGCGGTCATGACGTCCAAAGTCACCGGTAGTGTTAGAAACAGCATATTAATAGTAATGCCATCGCAACCTTCAGCATTCGATTTAATAGTTCGAAGTACGTTCGCGCTCTCCTTGGTAGTTGCGGGTGACAAGCCAAACGTGGAATCATTACTTCGAGTGGATTCATAAAATGCAAGCATTGATTCACTAACCGTATTCGTTCCTGGCACACTCAGAAAACAAATTTTATTGGGTTCGTTAAAGTGCAAAGGCAATTCCTTATGTTTAGAAGGGAGAAGGTTGGACTTTAAGCTTTTCCAAAGCGCTATGGAATCATTTATTTGGCTGTTGATTTTGTGCTTGAAGTATGGCGACTTTTCATAAAATAGAGACCCAGAAACCAGTGACATTAATTCTTTGTAATATTTAGTTTTGTGATCGTTTTCTTTGTCCTTTAAATACTCTGCATGAGCTTTATTTCTCAAATGCATCATCAATTTAACATTGTCAGTAATCCATGGGCAACAACACTCCTTAACAATACTAGTTTTTAGAGGTGCATGGACATTCAATAGTGTGAGCAGGTGCGAATTAAATGCATTTACCATAACATTAACATCTTGCAGCTCGGTTATTGCTTTCCAGTTCAGGAATACGAGATCATGTTCAAAATATTCCCCAACTATATCTTTAAGTGGTCGATACGTAATGGTTCGGATTGGAATTTTTGGTCGTTTGAAACTAAATTCGCCCGAAACCAGCGCGTGCGCCCCTAGATCCGGTATTATATCAACTAACTAACTATACAGATCGAGGACTAACACTTGTACAGATGATGTCAATCAGAGACACGCCGTTTACTGTGAAATGTGTGGGTGACTGCACTAATTGCGTGAGACCAATGCAGTTCAAAAATGAGACTAACTTGTCCGTCTTTGAATCCAAGTCGTTGAGCACGTTTATGTTGAAATCACCCATTAATAACGTGTACTCACATTGCGTTAAGGAGTTCACTGAACTAGATATAGCGTCTAGGAAAAGGTCAACATCTTACCAGGCAGGGCAGTAAGCAGTGCCTATTGCTAGCTTTATGCCGCGAACACTAATTGTGACCCACATCTGGTCGACCGTGGTGTGAGATGTACTAGCTGAGTGCGAGTGACTTCGAACATTTATTCCGTGTTTGAAATAAAAACAACTCCACCACCGCGTCCCTTCTTGACAGACAAAGAGCGTGGTATATGCCGCAGCCTATATCCTGGCACGGAGGGCGCGCGCCCTTCTTCGCCTATTCGCAACCACGTCCCATTTATGGCCATAATATCTACGTCCAAACCTAGTAGCGCTGCAATAAATTCATCGTGTTTTGTGCCCAAAGAACCCGCATTCCAGAAACCAACCTTAAGTTATTTAGTAGACATAATTTCATATATAATTTACTAACAATAAATAAAATAACACAGTAAATAAATAGTAAGTAAAAGAACTCAAAGATTAATAAAAGATGCATGTATACATACTTGTTTTGGAACATAAACAGTGAGCAATGTAAACAAATAATTATGAGCGGCATAGGAAAAGCAAATGTATGTAGAAGCTTAGTGTTGCCATCCTACACTTATTCTGCCAAGTGACAAGTAGTGACTGTAATAAATTAATCACTATTGTATTTATTGGTTCCCTATCCATTTGCATAAAAACTTTAGACATAATATAACATGGCATACTTTTGTTTAGCCTAATTATATTTACGCATAACATTATTTTCGCATAACAGCTTACGTATATTTTTTTTAGTATAATTACTCTTATCATAATAATGTTTAAGCATAACATTCTAATGCATAAATTTGTTTACGCATAATGATATTAAAACATATTTTTTTAAGCATAAAAAATACCCATAATAAATATTTCCTAAAATTTCAAACACTAATACACATTTTTATATATTATATATTCTCGTTCTATGATTATATGTTCTTTTTCTGGCTCCTCGAAGCCGGCACGCTCGCGCTCACTTCGCTCGCATTTTAAATTTCCTCTCGTTTTCTGTCAAAAATGTCGCCGCTCGCGCTATACTGCGCTCGCTCCTTTCTGTCAGCTAGGTTATTGATACCCTTTTTTTTTTTTTTTTTTCTTTTTTTTGGGTGGGAAATCATCCAATGACTTCTCCCGCTCTGGGTGAAGCAGGAGGGCGTGTCAGACTTTTACTGACTAAAACCCACCCGTGTTCCTTCAGTTGCTTGAGCCAGGGCCGCGGTAACTCTCTTTCAAATTTATCCGCGACCCAGACAGGCATCGGCCCTAATGGACCCCGTCAGTTTTGCTGACATCTCTTTGAGGCGCGCGTGGAACACTACGCGCCGTCGACTCAGGCCTGGTCCTTATCGGACGGCGAGCTACCCATTACTCGCCGTCCGCAAGCCCGCGCCTACGGTGGCCGGGAATCGGCTTGCGACTCCCGACGCCCAGGGCGTCTCCTGCGGTGGCTAGGGGCGCGAGGGAGTCTCCGTTGCGTCTCCCTCACGCGTTCCGCCTCCTCCTTCGCGAGCATTACTGCTTCGCAGAAGGAGGTGACAGCTTCCCATGCCCTCTCGCCCCGTACCATGGACTGAACCAGGGCCGGACGCGAGAGGTCGCCACCGCTTATCGCCTCCACGAGGACACGGCGGTGATCCGCCCAAGCGGGGCAGACCTCCACCGTATGCTCCACCGTGTCCTCCGGGCGATCCACACAATGGTGACACCCGGGCGTTTCCTCCCGCCTTATCCGGAACAGGAAACTCCCGAAACAGCCATGTCCGGTGAGGACCTGCGTCAGGCGGAAGGTGAGGACGCCGTGGCGCCTCTCAAGCCACTCCTCAAAGAGGGGCCTTATCGCCGCAATTGTGGCGTGCCCAGCATTAGGTTGCGACAGTCGCTCTCTCCATGTCGCCATGAGATCCTGCCGGAGCTCTGTCCGCCGAACCGCGATTTGTCGTGGCAGCGGAGTTATTCCCCGGCGTTTTGCCTCCTCGCGCCACTCCCAAATGTGCGCGAGGATTTTTGCCTCCAGATCCCATGGCGGCAATCCGGCAAGGAGGCTCGCCGCCTCACCGGAGACCGTGCGGTATCCCCGGACCAGCCGGATGGCCATGACCCTTTGGGACGCGTTCAACGAGCGGGCTGGTCGCCGCCTCAGGGAACGCGCCCACACCGGTGCGCCGTAAAGGGCCATGGACCGCACGACC
The DNA here is from genome assembly GCA_964057195.1 of Orthosia cruda. Lineage (NCBI taxonomy): Eukaryota > Metazoa > Arthropoda > Insecta > Lepidoptera > Noctuidae > Orthosia > Orthosia cruda. The sequence continues at coordinate 29,461,711 of OZ059844.1, forward strand.
CCCGCATAGAGCCTCCGGCAGGAGGCGTTTGGACCCCCTAGATTGGGCAAAAGACGCTTGAGGGCAGCCCCGGCCCGCTCCAGTCTGGGCGCCAAACGTCGGAAATGCTCCACGAAATTCCACCGGCTGTCGAGGACGAGTCCCAGGTACTTCATTGTCAACCCGACGCCGATGTGAACCCCTCCTACCGTTATTTCGGAACCCGGCGGTGGCGCATTCCGAGGACCATGAAAACACATGGCCTCGGACTTGTGCAGGGCCACCTCGAGTCCCAATTGCCGGATCCTCTCGACGACTATCGCAACCCCGCGTGTCGCTAATTCAGCCGCTGCCTGGTGTGACCTCCCCTGTGCCAGGACCAGCGTGTCGTCAGCGTAGCAAATTACGCTGACGCCGCTAGGGAGGTCGGCGCGCAGCACCCAGTCGTACCCGATGTCCCACAGATACGGCCCCAAGACCGATCCCTGTGGGACACCGCACGACATCTCTCGCCGGTTCCACTCTCCCTGGTGACCGGGGTAGATGAGGGCCCTGTCCGTCAAATAGGCCTCGACCACGCGACAGAGGTAGGGCGGCATCCGGTGATACCGGAGTGCTTCCCTGATGCAACTCCAGGGCAGGGTGTTGAAGGCATTGGCGATGTCTAGAGACACCGCCATGACGACCCCACCCCGGGCGACTGCATCCCCCGTCGTGAGGGCTCGCACGCGCATGATTGCGTCCACCGTAGAGCGCCCCCTGCGGAAGCCAAACTGGGTCGCCGCCAGATCCGGCCCCACCCGCACTAGCTGCCCAACGAGGCGGTCTGCAATAACTCTTTCAAAGAGCTTGCCCACCTCATCGAGCAGCCACAACAATGGGCCGGTAAGCGGACGGAGAGTCCGCTGGGCGCCCCGGCTTCTTAATGAGGACCAGTTTCCCCGTCTTCCAGCGAAGTGGGAACTGGCCCCTCTCCAAGCATGCGCTAAGGAGCCCCCTTAGTCGAGGCCCGAGAGCCTCCAAGGCCAGAACCCAGGCTTTCCCAGGTAAGCCGTCGGGTCCTGGGGCGGTATTTTTGGCATTCAGCCTACGTACCGCCACTCTCAGTTCTACCTCGGTCACCTCCGGAGCATTGTCGTCGTCGTCGGCGGTGTGTTCCGCATCGGGCACCGTAAGAGGTGGAGCCATTGGCGGGGGAGTGTGTTCCCCTTGCGAAGGGAACAGAGTGCTCACCACGCCCTCCACGAGCTGCGGCCTGAGACTCTGCGTCAGCGGAGGCGCCCATGGGCGGAGTTTATCCCGCACCATTTTGTAGGGGCGCCCCCACGGATCCCTGTTTAGAGTCCTTAGCGACTCCTCGCGGGCCTAGGCCTTGGCTCGCTTGATCTCCACTCGGAGGGCGCTCCTCGCCGCTCTGTACCCCTCGTACAGCTCCACTTCAATGGTCTCCGTATCCGGAGGACGGTTACGGAGCCTGCGGTGCCTTGTGTACCGGCGTCGCGCATCAACGCACGCCTGGCGCAAAGCCGTAAGTTCTGGCGACCACCAGTACACCTGGCGCTGGGCGCGTTCTGGCTGGACCCGGGGCATTGCCACGTCACATATCTCGGACATGGCCTCCCGGAACCACTCCGCCTCGTTGTTGATGTCAGCAGGCCTATCCGGTGATGACACCCAGGCCTGTACGATCGAGGCTTCCAGGAGGAGCTCCCGGTCCAGCTGTCTCAGCGCCCACCGTGGACCGCTCGGGGTCTGTCGGACCGGCGCGCTCGAGGTCTGGGTGGAGACGTCGAACCGGATATACCGGTGGTCGGAATAGGTCTCCACCTCCTCCATAACGCGCCAGTCGATTACACGCGGTGACAGAGCGGGGCTGGCGAATGAAATATCCACCACCGATTCGCCCTGCATCCGCACACACGTAGGGACAGAACCCCGGTTGAGGATGACCAGGCCTGTCTCCAGAGCCCAGTCCTCAACCATCCTGCTCCGTGTGTCCGTATATCGGGAACCCCAAGCCACATTCTTGGCATTGAAGTCCCCGAGGACGAGCACAGGGAGGGAGCGGTACCCGACGACGACGATTTTCAACTCCGCAAGGGAGTTGTGGAACTCGGCGAGAGTTCGGTTCGGGGAGAAGTATACCCCCACCACGGCTATTTCCCCGAACCGTGCTGCCACGCAACCCTGTCCTCTCTTGACACCCTCGAGGGACGGTGTGCCGGTGGCGGCCGACGAAATTAGGGTCACTAAGCCGCTCAGGTCCTCCACCCAGTCGTCCCTGAGCGGGACAAAATACGGCTCAGCGACCACGGCGATGTTAATCGACCACTGCGCCATGCTTTGGAGCAATAGATCCTGAGCAGCGGCGCAGTGGTTGATGTTCGCCTGGAGGAGGCGTAATGGGGCCGTTATTGGCACTCCATTTCAGCCCCCTCTCGAACCCCCGTTGAGGGTCCTGCCGCGGTGGTTTCGGCGGCGACGACGGCAGTGGAGGCGGCAGCGGCGGCGCAAGTGGCGTTGGCTGCGGCGGTGACGGCGGTGATAGTGGCCGCGGTAGTGACGGCTGTGGTAAAGTGCTTGCCCCTGCGCCTGGCCTTGGCGGGTGGAGCGCAGGTCTTGCTCCCGGCCCGGTGATCGGCCGGCTTGCCAGCTGCTGCACATACGAAGCAGTGTGGCATGGCATTGCACGTACCAGCCTTGTGACCGGGCTGACCACAGCGGAAGCAATGGTCGCTGCGGTCCACCTCCGAGGTGCATTGAGCTCCCACGTGATTGCCTACATGGCAGCGGAAGCACCTCAGAGGTCTGGCTGCCAGCACTTTCACCTGCGCGGAAACCCAGCCCACCAAGAGCCTTCGGCACTCTCCGGTAATTTTTTGGGCTGCCGAGACGGGACAGCTTACCGTTACGGCTCGCATCCCCGTGGCATCAGGACGTATGATGCCTGCCCTGATCTGCTCGGCAGAGCACCCCCCAGTCTTGGCGACGGCGGCCACCAACTCTTCCTCCGTCACAGAATCGTCCAGGCCCAGAATGCGCATGTCAGCGCACTTGGTGGGCCTAGACACTCGGGCCTCGTCCGCATTTAGGGATGCCCTGAGCCTATCGGCCAGAGCGTCGGCGGTCGGGCCGCTGGCTGCACCGGGGACTTCCAGCATCCGAGCCCCAGTCGCGGTGACCCTAACTCGGATACCCTCGGTGACGCCGAGCTCCTCCAAGTTCACCGCCGCCCTCGCTTTGGCGAGCACGTCGCGGTAGGACACGCCCTTCTTTTCCGCTTCCGGCTGTAGTGTAATCACTACAGCTGCGGACTTCGGGGCGCGGAGCCTAGCCGCGACGCTTCTCTCCTTGCGCCGCTTTCGCCTCTCCTTCCTTTTGGCCGCCCTTGCTGCCTTGTTCGCCTTCTTTTTCTCCCCGGCCACTTGCCATTCGGCGTCGGCCGCAGGAGTTTTAGGAGGTGGAAGAGATTGGGGCGGCTGACACGCCGCCCGGGATGGGGCCCTCGCTGCATGAGGAAGCCGTACCGCCCCCTTTGGGTGCTGATTTTCCCGGTATCGCTGGGGTCGACCTCGCAATTGCAGGCATGGCCTCGTGATTCGATTGTCCCGACGAGCCCGATTTAGCCGCGGCGGCGGCAAACGAGGCTGCCTTCCGCTGGCCCAGGGCTGCCTGGCTCGCAGCTAGTGGGGGACGCAGGACGATAGCCTCCAGAGCAGAAAAACGACTCTGGAAGGCGGCCAGCTCCTGCCGCACCAGGTTCAGAACCCGGTCATCTGCAGGCACGGGCTGACCTTGCCCATGCTGCGCCCCCTCCTGCGGCATCTCCCGAGGGCTGGCTCCTCGGAGCCCTGCCAGGTCTGCTCGGAGCTTCTCGTTCTCCTTTTGGAGAAGCTCCATGGCGGCTTTCAAGCGGTCGACCTCCGCTCGCATTTCGGATATTCCATCCGACGAAGGCCCGACATGATTTGCCTCCGCTGCCGCCATAATAGAGGACGTGGCCGCTGATATGGCCTTGTGTTTAGAGGACTTATTCCTCTTCAAGGCCACATCTCGGATTGCGGCTCCCACGACCTCTGCGAACCTGGCCGTTCGCTCCGAATCTAGATCCAGCTCCGAATCTAGCTCACCACCAGAAGACCCCGAGAGGACAGCCCTGCGGCTGGTCGATCCGGGGTGGCGCCCCTCCGCAGCAAGCCTCTCGACTCGCTGGGCAGCCTCCTGTGTGGTGAGCCCCCTCCTTCCTCCTCTGTCTCGGCCCCCACCCCGCATACTGGTAGGGATCTTCCGGGCCGAGGCCAAATCATCATCGGAGAATGACTCATCCCCCGATTTGGGGCGCTTCCGAAAGAACCTTCGGTTCTTCTCCGCAGCCCCCACCACTTCGCACTCCAAGCTCTGTGAGCCCTTTGCGCCAGATGCGGCGTCGGACTCCGACCCCGCATCACTCCTCACCTCTTCGTCGATATTATTTTTATTGAGTGTGTCCATATTTGTTCCCACGAGTAGTAAAGGAATAAATGTCCACCTGGGCAGAGCCTTTTACCCAGGTAAGCCTAGATACTGCAGAGTGCGGCAGGTGCTCTACAGGTGAAGCGCTAACGACTGAAGTCCCTCCAGCCATTCATCCTCTCGCCGCGCCTCAAGCTTAGGATTAGGTGGTTTTTTATCTTAGAGGTGTCCTTCCTCTGGGCCAGGCGGTTAAGCCAAGCCCCCGACGGCGGCATTAAACATGCCTCTGTTCACTGTCCGGCCAACCCGACTCAGCGAACCCGCCGAAAATTCTCTCCTCAAAGGAATTCCCTCAAGGAGAGACACACCCGCCGCATTGGTGCGCCTGCACCACTGCGGCTTGGTCGCATCCTTTGTCAATCAACGACCGTCGATCGATCAGGAGCGACCCCTCCGTGTGTCTCTCTTAGTCAGGTCTCTCACTTGGGCCTTGCTCTACCGACGAAGCTCCAAGATCATTGAGACGCGCAAGCCCCACCACGACGACAACGTGGAGACACTTTCGGTGGGGAGGTTATTGATACCATGGGAGCCAGGTTCTTTATTTATCAGGTAAAAAAAGAATGTACTTCGAAACTTGCATATTTTATTAATTTATTTATTATTAGGCTTCTCAACACTGAGTACACTGTTACTTTATAAATTTGTACATTTCAAACTTAAGTCTAAGTGCCTCATCACTTATAGAAAAGCACAGCATGCGCTAAATTATGCGGAGATAAATACAGAATATATTCATTAAAAACAATAACAACAACTATTAAAAGCTAAATTGATTGCAGTACATTAAATTAAATAACCTAGATTAAATTAAATTAGAAAAGATTAAATTAAATTAGAATAAACTAAATTAGAACAGATTAAATTAAATTAGAATAGATTAAATTAGAATGGATTAAATTAGTATACATTTTATTATTTATAATTATTTATTTATATATTAGATTAGGTACTAAAGTTACCCATTAAATGGTAGGCGCGACTTTTTTTAGAGCAGTTACAGACGAGTTAAATATGTCAATATCGCCTTCATGCTCTTTGTATGCAGCATACATTCTTGAAAGTGGACAGTATTGCCTCAAGTTGGTGTGACATCTTGGCATGCAGAAAAGTCTCCTATTAGAACTTCTTGGCAGATTACGTGGCACGTGGAATAATACCTTGCTAAGTAAATCCGGGCAGTTCAGAGAGCCTGTTACTAATTTCTTAAGGAAAACTAAATCCAACATATGCCTGCGTTTCTCCAGCGACACCATCCCAAAATATTTCAGCCTATCTTGGTACGAGTTGAGCTTTTTACCCATATTATTGGTATAGGCAAGATGCCATAAGAACCGTTTTTGCAGCCGTTCAATGCGCTTGATGTGGATCTTATACTCAGGGGACCAGACCACACTGCAATACTCGAGATGGCTTCTAACTAGCGAGTTGTACATAATTTTTTTTATTATTGGGATTTTTGAAACTTTTACACTCTCTAATAACGAAGCCAAGCATCTTAGAAGATTTTAATACAGTTTTGTCAATATGCTCGACAAACCTTAGCTTTTTATTGAGCTGAACACCTAGGTCACGTATAGTCTCAACTTCCACAAGCCGCTCACCATTCAATTTATAAACTGACTGCAGGATATATTTTTTTCTTGTGAATTTGATGTGATGGCATTTTTTTACATTCAGTAACATTTTGTTGTACTCGCACCACTTAGTCAGCCTATCCAAGTCACTTTGGAATAGAACCGTGTCTGCAGGATTTCTTATAGACTTTATGGCTTTGAGGTCGTCAGCGAATAAGAATATGTTCGAGTTCAGGAAGCATTTGTAAATATCATTTATGAAAAGAGTGAACAAAGGTGGACCCAAATGAGATCCCTGAGGGATCCCCGACGTTGCAATGTACGAATCTGAAGAGCAACCATTTACCACAACCTTGAGCTTACGACTAGACAAATAAGATTGGAACCAACTTAAGAGAGGATCTGAAACGCCATACATTTTAAGCTTCTTGACGAGTATGTCGTGGTTTACTGTGTCAAAAGCCTTGCTAAAGTCGGTGTAGACTGCATCAACCTGGACACCCGCATCAACCGCCTCAACAATACTCTCAACACAGGACACCAAATTGGTAGCTGTCGATTTCCCCTTCATAAATCCATATTGGTTGTCTATTATTAGCTGTGATAAATGTCTTGCTAGTACAGGGCATATGAGGGCTTCAAATACCTTTGCAAGTATGGAGAGAATAGCAATAGGCCTGTAATTGCTCACATCGGTCTGATCCCCGTTTTTGAAAATAGGCAAAATTTTGGTTTCCTTCCAGATGGTCGGAAAAGTACCCCGAAGCACAGAATGATTAAATATAATACTTAATGGCAGTGATAGGACATCTGCCAGCTTATTTAATAGCAAAGCAGGTATACCATCAGGGCCAGCACCTTTGTAGACGTCTATTTTTTTAATTCTTTGCGGATCTGATCTTGTGATATAGTTATTTGGCCTAACATGCTATTGCTTAGGCAGCTATCCAAGCCACCTGCGATCGCATGTACACCATTACCACCACCACTGTACACCTTAGAGAAATGGGAAGCAAAATAATTACATATTTCATTGGTATTATCAGTAGTGTTTTTACCATCTGTCATGGAACTGGGGTAGTTACTGGTACCACCTCTCTTCATTTTTAAGTAACTCCAGAAATATTTTGGGTTTGAAGTAATTTTATTCTCTGTATCAGCAATGTAAGCATTATAACAAATCGTAGCCATACGGTCACATCTTTTCCCCAGTAAATCCAATTCAATAATGTCTAAAGGATTATTGTACTTTTTAACTCTAAGTCGTAGGCGGTTCTTTTCATTTAATCTTTTAATGAGCTGTCTAGAGAACCAGCACGGATATTTAGCATCTTTTATTGGTACTTGTGGAACGTAGGACTTAATTAAGCCATACAATATATTATAAAACGAATCTACCATCTGATCTATAGTCATGCAGGGATCTAGCACTGATGACCAATTGACCTGCCCCAATGTTTCTTTAATTGCCACGTAATCTGCCTTAAAATAGTTTAACTTAGTTCTATTGTTACAATTTTGTGGCTTTTTAAAGCGGGTACATGAGAGCTCACACAGTATAGGTGGATGGTGCACATCTATTTTAGAAAGTACATCTACTGGTGCACTTACTACTACAAGATCCAAGTTGGTTAAAACTAAATCTAGAATTCTGTTATTTTGATTGCATAAATAATTATATTGTCTTAAGTTGTTAAGGAGGACAAAGTCCCAAAGAGTCTGTTCCAAGCCTGTGCAAATATTTTGTGGAGCTCTTATCACATCGCCACCTACCCCAAGCCAGATAATAGTTTTCATATTAAAGTCACCAATAATCAAGCATTCATTGGCATGTTCCAAGACATTGTTTGTATTATCAACAAAGTGTTCCAGTACTCTGGGCTGTATTGGCGACGGCAAGTATACAGTACAAATATACAAATATTCAGCTTTCTTACCTCTTTTTAGTGACAACTTGACCCAGAGATCATCGCAAGAACTTTCAAATTTGATCATTCTGTGTGATTCTAGTTTAGTAGATACAGCGATAAGAACGCCACCACCGTCGGTTTTATTATTCAAAATATTGTTGGATCTGTCTCGCCTATAGATAGCGTAACGGCCATCTATGATTTCTGAGTCAAAGATACCATCCAGTAGCCAAGTTTCAGTAAACATTATAATATCGTATGAACAGCATGCAACTTTTAGGTAAATGTCACTCAGTTTTGTCCTAATACCCCTTACATTCTGGTTGTAAATTTTTAATTGATCGAATTTAAATGCTTAACAATCTTATACCTTATCATATACATTTATTTTTATTTTTACTTTATTTATTGTAAACTGTCCAACGAGCTTGTATCCCTGATATATTTATAGTCTGCTCCATCATGTTTTCTAACAAAAATCTTACCGCCACGGACCCACACATACTTGTAGCCCAAACTCTTTGCTTTAATCCTGGCCGCAGCATGCAGCGCCTTGTTTGCTGGTGACAAATGTTCGACTATGTATACATTTTCTTTCTTACCGGCAATCCCAAGAAGAGCGGTGTTGAGCTTCTCTTCGGTTTTTCTATTTTTATTAAAGTTGATAGAAGCCGCCAGGAAGTGGTCGCGAACCCTTGGACTGCTGAATTGAACAACGATAGACTTCGGGCGGTTACTAGTCGGGGTTTGCTTTGCAATTCTTGTAACGTGGTGTATGTTACTATATTGTATACGTGGTATATAATATTTACAAGCAATTGCTAAAAATATAATATAATATAAAAAATAAAACACGCCTACCTTGTCAAAAAGTGATTTTTGTCAGATACATGACTATTCATTAATTAATTAATAATTTGTAATGCATGACAGTTACATAATATTATATATAATAAAATATTACATGAAACATCAAAAAAAAAATACGTAAATATAACTCAAATTTGTTTCCGTTACTCCTATTCAGTTTTATGCTTTAATACTATTATGCTAATAGTCATTAGGGCTAGTAACATTATGCGAATTAAAATTATGCCAAACAAATTAGCCTTGTAGATAATTAGGCCAACATAAACTGCATGCCGAAATTATTACGGCAAAAAAAAATATGCCAAAACAGTTATGTCAAAGTATATTAGGAAAAAGAACAATATGCGAAAAAAAGGAATCCCATTAAAAGTTACCCAGACATAACCTACAAAGTAGTACTTTTGTAGGCTATTATATAGGAATTTAATCTCAGCTAAAACAATGTATGGGTTTCTGCCATTGCCCTTTATTAAAACTATATGAAAAATTGGATGACTAAAATGGCAATGTATAAAATCGATTAAAATTGCTTTGTAATAGTCGATTGTTATAAGAAATTGAATCACGCATTAGGACATCACTATATGGAAATCATCATCTCGTATAATTTGAGCTATGAAATAGATCGTGAAACACACTTGTTTTCCAATTTACTTTAGACATTGGCAGAATAGTCGTCATGCCTTATAGAAATGACTAATATTATAAAATATACTTATTGAGGACATAACACATTCTAATGTGTTTGTGAGTATTTGGCAGTAAACATACCTAGCGCGTCAAACTTTTTGGCAAGCTTCGCTGAGGTAGCCAACACTACAATAAATATTTCTCCTCCACTATACCGAGATCACGTCTGTTTCTATGATTCAACAAATTGTCCAGTTGCGTTGACAATTGAGTCATAAAACTACACCAATTTATCATTACAATATTCACTAGGAATTCATTTGTGAATAAATTAAAGTAGGTAGCCACAAAATAAATAACACAACAAAATTCCGCCAAAAACTCAAAGACTTTTGTACCTACTCAGCCATCAGCGAGCGATTGGCAATCGACCAACAACAAGGGAAAAAGTATTCGCAATTTGACAGCCACATTGCTCGTCGATGGCTGTCGCTCTGCTGTCAAAAACCATGCGTAATACGAAATGATAGCGATCACCTTGCGATAAATGCGTATTTTATTTACCAGATTTTTATTGTTAGCAGTGCTGTCGTAAAATTATTATGGTGTGGCTATCGCTCATTCATAATGCGGATTCGCGATTGAAGAGCAATTATTTCGCAAAAATAAGCCTGCCGATTTTTTGACGTAAAGCGATAATCGCGCGATGATTGTACAATCTCTGCGCAAATATTGCTGATTGCTGTTGCATACGTAATAAGCCTGCGGATCAACTTTAGGAAATAACGGGTAGCGATTTAGCGAAGGTAGGATTGACCTCACTCAGGTGGACCTTTTCACTGCACCTCACTTTTTAACCGACTTACCAAAAAGGAGGAGGTTCTATGTTCATGTACTTTAAGTTTTTATTTTTTTAATATGTTATAAGTTTGACGTGTGTTGCTGTGTGTCTGTCTGTGGCATCATAACGGGTGAACCGATTTTGATTTAGTTTTTGTTTAAAAGGTGACTTAATCGAGAGTGTTCTTAGCTATATTTGAATAAAATCGGTTCAGCCGTTCAAAAGTTATGGGCTTTTTACTGTTAGAATCGGGGTGTTTTCGCAAGATATCGTGTCATAATTACGTATTCAATAGATTGCCGATCGAAGCGTGTCTACTATATCTATACTATATCTATACTAATATTATAAAGAGGTAAAGTTTGTGAGTTTGTGACGTTGTAAGGGGTAATCTCTGGATCTACTGAACCGATTTTGAAAATTCTTTCACCAGTAGAAAGCTACATTATTCCTGAGTGTCATAGGCTATAATATAATTTTAAAAAAATAGTGATCCATATGAAAATTGCAATAAGGTAACCCAAGGTAGCAAAATGTTGCCTGTAAAATACATTATTTGTCTTGCGCTGAGAAAACTATTGATGATAGATAAAAATTAGTTGGTAGGGTAGGCAGGGTAGCCAGGGTTGTCAGGTTAGCCAGGGTAGCCAGGGTAGGCAAGGTAGGCATGGTAGCCAGGTTAGGCAGGGTAGGCAGGGTAAGCAGGGTAGGGGCAGGGTAGGCAGGCTAGGTAGATAGGTAGCCAGTTGACGGGAGCGAAGCCCCGAGGGTCAGCTAGTACTAGATAAATTATGTAGCATGAAACAAAAAATGTGTTGGGGGTTTTTTATTTTGAAATTTTACTTGTTATTTTTGTATTTTCACCGATATCTCCGTCGCTTGTGGACCGATCTTGAAAATATATTTTTTTGTTTGAAGGAATATGTTCCGAAATTGGGCCTATTTTAATTTGGTGGAGATCTAATGAAGAACTTCAGAGATATACAACAGAACTCTTCAATAAATAACGGCAAATCTCTCGGGATTGCTGCAATCGCATGTCTGTTTATTATTTATACCATTTCATAACATAACATCACGCTATTACGCTCTAAAGGGGTACGCAGATGTGTACAGTTCACCTTGGTAGACTTTCATTTAACCGGTTATGTTCAGTTTCATGATATTCTGGTAATCTATTCTGGCATTATAGTTATAGGTACCTTACTAAACAACTAAAGTGAAAATAATAAAACTTTTTTACAAAAAAGCAGTACGCTACTGATGTGATGTTCTGTTATAATAGAAATCAGAAATTAAACGAGCAGACTATTGTTATTGTTCTTTATTTTTACATGGAAATCACTTTAAAAATGTTTAAGTCGGGATTGCTGCAATCGCATGTCTATTTATTTTTTATACAATTTCATAGCACAACATCACGCCAGTACGCTCTTAAGGGGTACGCAGATGTCTCAATTCACCGTATAATATATATATCGGTTAAAGTTTCATGATATTCGGGTTATATATTCTGGCATTATTGTTACCTTACTAAAAAACTTGCCTATTAGGTAGGTACAACTAAAAAGTGAAAAATAAAAAAAACTTTTTTGCAAAAAAATACTACCGACTTCCAAAAGGTGTCCATAACGCCAAAAAATTGGTACCTACGAAAGACACCGACTTCCAAAAATAAAGTTATTTTTCTCTTTGTAGTTTTTATTTGGAAGTCGGTAGTATTTTTTTGCAAACAAGTTTTTATCTACTTCGGTTTCGTTATATTCGAATTACAAAATTGACAGCGGTTTCATTATGATACCCATAACGACATCGGGTTGCATTATGCGAATCGTCTTAAATTCTAAAACACAAGCAAAGACATTCTGAACATACAGCCAGGTACCTAGAATATTAAAAAAATGATGTTTTTAAAAATGGAACAGGTTTAGAATAAAAGTGTCGTATACTATTTAGCTGTTGCGGCTACAAGATCTTTGCCTTATACCTAATAAATAGCTATTATTTCGTCGCTAAACCGCCAAAATCTTCTGAGGTTTTTTCCGGAAGTTCGTATTAAAAATTATTCTAACAAGTTGCAATCGACTTCCGTTTTAACAAAAAGGATGATGTCAACAGAACCGGAATAAATTGCCAATGTTGCCAATACAATTAAATATTCTGAGAAAACGTTAACAAATTAAACCACTAGGTAATCAACTATATTTAGTAACATTATAAAATAAAGCTAACATTCGGCCTTCCTGACATTAAGTTTGTCCTCAAACTATAAATTGTAACTTTTCTTAGCTAGTTATCAAAAGTCTTTGAAACTAAAATACTTTTACAGGCAACATTTATACAATTGGGTTGTTGAATTAAAAAAAAATGCGATTTTTAAAATTTATTTTGTAACTTTACATATCATAAATTATATTGTCATTGCAAAAATCTCTTAAATATTTTTTTTCAATTTATTATAAGCAATTGAAAATCGATAAAATTTTCAAAAGAACCACCTGTCTACGAACGGGCCATGATCGGTCGCCATGTTGGTGACGTCATAACGTTCAAGGAATTTTGTACTACAGTGTCAACTACACGTGAATTGACTAAAATATCCGAAAATTTGTGCAAAAATCTATACTATAATATAATATAATATTATAAAGCTGAAGAGTTTGTTTGTTTGTTTGTTTGTTTGTTTGTTTGAACGCGCTAATCTCAGGAACTACTGGTTGGAATTGAAAAATTCTTTTTGTGTTGGGTAGTCCATTTATCGAGGAAGGTTATAGGCTATATAACATCACGCTACGACCAATAGGAGCGGAGCATCAATGAAAAATGTTCCAAAAACGGGGAAAATTTATTCTTTTTGAGACGCAACGTATTTAGAGTAGGTGGGCTAGCTTGGTAGGTAGCCAGTTGACGGGAGCGAAGCCGCGTGGGACAGCTAGTATTATATAAAACAGCAAATTTTATTTAGTCATGTGTGATAAAGGATTCTTAAAGGCTGATTTCGATAATATGTACGTGTATACCCACGTGATGGACGATTTGGCAGTTTTGAGCATAAATAAAGTAGTGGTAATGATTATTACGTGTTAATGGACCGGTGTTTGTTATTGTTGTTTACCAGGTACATTTAGAAACAGAATTGTCTTAACGTAATCGTTTTCACATATGGGTAGGTGATATTGGTGTAAGATAAAAAGTAAACAAACACGATTGGCGCGAAACTTCAACTTTGGATATCAAAAAACCAACCCGAAATCTGTGCAGCCTTTATTTATACCTATTTATTTTTTGCACAAATTTCTTAAAATGTTCGGTAATTCCCATTAATTACATATCTCTTAATAATATTAAACACTAATATCTATTATTATATATTTACAAACACTAAAAAGCTTTATAGAACAAAAACGTGAAAATATTAACATGTTAGATTTTTTTACACTAATTCTTCAGTAAATATCTCTTAAATGCGTTCACCGATTTTCACAATTCAAACAGAAATATTAGTTTTTCGCCTATATCTATCATTTGAGAATAAAATAATGAATATAACTCCATAAACAAAAAATCATGTTTTCAAATTACGTAATTATACAGCAATGTCAACTTTGCACGAAAGTTCCCATAAAAATTTACTTATCTCAGTCTGTAATGATCAAAGTAAGATATTAATACGAATCTAATACTAAATTAGAACAAGATGACATAATAATTAAACCATTCCAGTTGGATTCAAGTAAGACATAGAACATTTCTCAAAACTTTAGTAGGTATAGATTGCTAGGGACTTGGCTATTGCGCGATTCACATATAATGGGGCTTTTTTATAGTATTTGTACATAATGGTATGAAGCAAGCACGATAACATTTAAGGATCAATATTTTTCAATATATTTATTTTATATTTTATTAATAATAATATAATATTATATAAAATAAATATAATATAATATATTTATTTTATTTTATATTTTTTATTTTGATCATTATATTTGATTTTCATCAATATATTGACGACAGCGACCACACAGCCCCTAGACGCCTCATACCAGGCGAGCGATGTCTGTCAACACATATGTCTAAAAAGATCATATACAGGTAATACAGGTCGCCACTCGACAATTTCGAATTAGTACCGACCACTTCTGTGAGCCGTAAACACTTCCGCGTCAGTCAATAAAAAATTGACGAAATAAATATTATAATGGCCTCTTGTACAATCCGTTGGTATGGTAACAACAGCCAGACTTCGAGTTTACGGAAAAATGGCATAACATTTCATTGATAAGTTAATAATAATAATAATAATAATAATAAAGCCTTTATTAATCCAAAACATCGGTTACCGTTAGAAAAAAAAGTACATTAAGTATAAATATTATAAGCTAAATATGTCATGGCCCCTTTCGGGTATAGGCCTCCTCCAGTTGCCTCCATTTTTTTTTGTTGGTAGCTGTTTTCACCCAGTTTCTTCCTGCTACTTCTGGTATGTCGTCGACCCAGCGAGCTGTTGGTCTGCCCTTTTTTCTTTTTGCTCCAGGGCCTCCAGGGCCCTTCCAAATGGTTGCTCGCTTGACCCATCTGTCTGCAGAGGAGCGGGCGATGTGTCCTGCCCATTTCCATTTTAAACGTAGTGCATGTTTCAGTGCGTCTATCACTTGGGTCTTTTGTCTTATTTTTTCACTATTTTCTTTATCTAAAATTTTTATACCGAGGATGCTCCTCTCCATGGCCCGTTGACAAGCGCGTATTTTTGACATATTTTTTTTGTTAAAGATCCATGTTTGGGCACCGTATGTTAAGCAGGGCAGGAGGCTCGAATCCATCACTTTCTTCTTTAATCTTGTTGGGAGTTTTGATTTTAATATTTCCTTGTTACTCCAGTATTTTTTCCACGTCATGTTATTTTATGCTATCCAACATAACAAATAGCAGCGAGAAGGCTATATTTGATGCCACTATGATGAGCATTCCAGATAGTCTGCATGATAATAGCTACATTATAGGCGATTTAAATGAACAAATAAAAAAACTCACGATGCAATTAGCGAGCGCACACAATGAAATAGAAAATCTGAACATTGAAAACTTTCGTTTAAAATCGGACCTACAACAAATGATCAAAACCACTAACACATACAAGAAAATATGCTCAACACCATGCCGAAAAACCATGTCACCGATACCCGGTAATAAAACTCCAAACCAAAATAAAGACCGAAGCAGGCGAAGTATTAATGAAACGATTATAAGTGACCCGCAAATAAACCGCTCAAGAACTGAATCCAAAATAATGCAAAATAAAGAGACTCAAACCACTTTCACATCGAGTATCAAGGAGAATAAAGAGACTCAAACAATTATAACACCGAGTAAACTGAAGAAAATGCCCATAATCTCGTCACTAAAACCTAAACAAAAAAACAAATTGTGTATATTAAGCAGCGGAACAACTAAGGGGTCCTTATCTATTGTACAGGAAGTTTATTCAAACTGTTCTCACTACTGCCGATACATCAGGACAAACAGCACTGCAGCTGGCCTTCTCAGCGATATTGAGCTTAAACTAAAAGGGTACACAAAAATCGACTATTGCATACTTTTCATCGGGGAAAATGATATAAAAGAAGAAAGAGACTACAAAGACATAATAAACAAAATAAGAGTATCCCTGCAAAGAGTTAAACATACAAATGTAATTGTATGTGCAGCCACCTATGTGGCAGGTGCTCCTATATATAATTATAAAGTAGATATGTTTAATAATCTCCTATATTCAGATATACAAAGCAATGAATACGCATATTTCTTTGATAGCAACTATGATCTGACCCTTGAGATGCTCTCTTACAGAACTGGTAAAATAAATAACTACGGAATGAGAAACATACACAACCGAATTGTAAGCAATATACTCTACGATCTAGATCTATTTAAACAAGCAGACGAAATACCAATAAAATATAAGCATGTAGATAAGGTTATAGATAATCGCGACTTTTTTCGTTTATAATCACATATTTATTATGCACCAAAACATAAATGGTCTAATAAGTAAATCGGATCTATTAGGCATACATCTTAGTGAACTCTCAGAAGAAGGTAAGTCAATTGATATCCTTTGTATAACGGAACACAACATGAAACAGGGTGACCATCAACACTTACATATTGCTAATTATTCACTAGCAACATCCTACACTAGAGATGATAGAAATGGGGGGTCATGCATTCTAATCAAAAACACACATACATTTGAGGTTATTAACGTATGGAAATGGGCTATACCCAATCTAATAGAATGTTGTGCGATTAAGCTCTTGTCTCACTCGATCATAATTATTTGTATATACAGACCGCCAGATAATAAAAAAGATAAACTATCTATGTTTTTTGATAATTTGGACATGATCTTAAAAGAAATTTGTTTGAAACCAAATAATAAAATCATACTCTGTGGAGATTTTAATATAGATATCTGCAAAAATAGCAAAGCCTCCTTGACATTTCAAAATTTACTACGCAGTCATAATCTAATTTTGGGTACTCGATCACCAACACGTCTGTGCAGTGGGACCTGCATCGATAACATAATCCACAATACCAGAGGCAGCAGATGTGAGATTAAAGAATTAGCAATATCGGATCACACGGCGCAACTACTAAAATGTCGTGTCAAGAAAACCTGCACGCTATCTCATTGGTTTATTCAAAAACGTGACTATAGCGATGAAAATATTAAAAAATTTAGAGAATGTCTTCAAAGTCTCACTTTTCACGATGTATATATGTGCTCCGATCCCAATGATGCATTTGATGAATTTCATGACATATATAAATTGTTTTATGACTTATGTTTTCCAATTAATAAAATAAAAATTTCGGTAATTAAAAGACCTAAATGGATATCAACGGGACTAAAAAAATGTTCCAGAAGGAAAAGGGACATGCTATGGGAATATCGAAAATCACCTAACCCAGTAAACAAAAACAAACTTAAAACCTACACTAATCGATTAAAACACATAATTAAACAAACACAAAAAGCCCAAAATTCTCATACTATACACAATTCTGAAAACAAGAGCAAAGCTACATGGAGTATAATTAATCAACAGAAAGTAAATGTTCCAAAAGAAGGAATAGACAAGATAATTGTTGACGATACAGTTATTGATAGTCCAGAACAAATAGCGGAATCATTTAATGAATATTTTATCAATCAAATTCAATCTCAGAATGACATTAACTATAATAATATGCTGACATTTGACACAATACCCCATTCAATATTTATGACACCAACGGTACCAGCTGACATTATTAAAATAATAAATTCTCTGAAAAATACAAACAGCGCTGGATATGACGATATAACCACCAAAGTGATTAAAGCTACATCTTTCACTATTGCACCCGTACTTAGTCACATTATCAATGATTGCATTGAAAAGGGTGTATTCCCAGAAAAACTAAAAATATCTGTAATAAAACCAATGTTTAAAAAAGGTGACAGGCAAGATCCTAGTAATTACCGACCCATTGCCCTTATCCCAATCTTTTCTAAAATATTTGAAAAAATTATTTATAAAAGTATATATTCCTTTTTAGATACCAAAAAAATCTTAATCAGCGAACAATATGGTTTTAGGCAAAGTAAAAACATTAATTCCGCTATATACGAGCTTGTCAAACATGCACTTACAAGTATCGACAATAGAACTCCTGCTGTTGCATTATTTATGGACATGACTAAGGCCTTTGACCACGTTAGCCACAAAATACTCCTTAACAAATTAGAGAAATATGGCATCAGAGGTAATGTTCTTCAACTTATCAAATCATACCTAATGAATCGGCAACAATGTACATGTGTCAAGAAAATCTGCCCATACACTAAAACAGAAATTACATACACGTCTGAATATCGCAAATCCTTATTTGGAGTACCACAGGGAGGAGTCCTAGCGCCATTATTATTCATTGTATATATTAACGACATGCCCAAAATTATTTCTAATCCGATGATCTTATTTGCGGACGATAGCACAATATTATTTAGTAGCGAAAATGATGAGACTTTCGAAAATGACATAAACAATAACTTGAATGACATAATAAACTGGCTCACTGAAAATAATCTCAAAATAAATCTAGGAAAAACAACCTACATTTCGTTTGAACAAAGAACAAACAATAAAAAACTAGATGTTCGATATGGTGACAAATATATTCAGGAGACTGATAGTACAAAATTCTTGGGTATCTGGATCGATAAAAAGATGAACTGGAAAATACATATTGAGAATGTATGCAAAAAACTTAGCCAGTGTTCATATGCCCTTTATAACTTAAGGAAAATATCAAATCTGTCAACATTATTAATGGCATACCACGGATATGTGTTGTCTTCTTTGCGATATGGACTCATATTTTGGGGGAACTCGCCCGATAGAGAAATGGCGTTCAAAGCACAAAAAAAATGCTTAAGGGCAATATGTGGCATTCAAAGTACAGACAGCTGTAAGCCACATTTCCAAAAACTCCAGCTACTTACACTCCCCTGTCTCTACATATACGAAGTAGCAAACTATGTTAAGACAAATTTACACCTATACAATCACCCAAAAAGTTTACGTCACAAAAATAAAATATGCACAATACCACATAAAAAAGCAATTTTTGATAAAAATATTCTTGGTATGGCACCCAAAATCTATAATAAGCTACCTAAACACATAATAGAAATTGAAAGTACGGATCAATTTAAAAAAATACTACACAAATATCTAGTTGCAAAGTGTTACTATCATATTAATGACTATTTAAATGAAAAATGCTAGGCCTACTACATCCGATTTATTATATTAGAGGAAAATCAATATTGGTCTTATGAATAATCAATGTATTAATTTTTATTTGATTTGTATTAGTTTTAAATCTGACTGTAATGTATTTTTTCTTTTTTTTTTCAATTGTATCGAATTTAACTTATATTTGCATGTAATTTAATTTTCTGTTTGTTTTATTTTTTTTTTTATTTTTTTTCATATTCTGACATTTAAATATTATCATAATTATTACATAAGGCTGACATATTTAATCAAATTTTTATTCTGTACCTACTTAGTTTTCATTATTTGCATACCCATGTGATGGTTAAACATGGAGAACTTTATTAATGAACAGAAAACATCAATGTATATTTTTACCCATGTTTGCAGATAAATAAATGATTTTATGATTTTTATGATTTTATGTTAATGCGCCTTTCTATTTCGTCTAGGTGTCTTGTGTTTTGGAATGAAATTTGTTTTCCAAGGTATGTATAGCTCTCTACGTACTCCATTGTTGTTCGGTTTATTATTATGATATCTTTAGTGCCGTTGGTAGCTATCTTTGTCTTTGAGGTGTTAAGTTGTAGCCCAATATTTTCGCTAGCAGCGCTTAGTTCTATCAGCATTTTCTGAAGTTGTTTTGATGACTTAGCAAAAAGTACTATATCGTCGGCGAATCTCAGGTTACTGAGGTTATTCCCATCTATATTTATTCCTTTTTGATCCCAGTCTAGGTCTTTCATTATGTTTTGTAAGACAGCAATGAAGATCTTTGGTGATAGCGGGTCTCCCTGTTTCACGCCTCTACGAATATTAAATTCTTGGCCTAGCCTGTCCAGTTTAACCCGACTTGTGCTTTTTCTATATATATCCTTGATAATATTGATGTATGTAGAGTGAAGGTTCTGATGCTCCAATGCGTCCCAGATACTTTTATGCGAGATACAGTCGAACGCTTTCGCGTAGTCAACATATGCTATATAGAGTTTTTCCTGGTATTCTACATATTTTTCAATTATTTGATCTAAGGTATGTATATGATCCATTGTTGAGTACCCTTGGCGAAAGCCAGCCTGTTCTACCGGTTGGTTCTTTTCTATAGTTGGCTCTATTCTTTTCTCCAGGCACATAGCAAACAACTTATAAATTGTAGGCAGAAGACTAATAGGTCGGTAGTTATTTATATCCTCTGGATCTCCCTTTTTGTATATAAGAGTTATCCGTGACATTGCCCAATTGGTCGGTATTTCTTGTTTTTCAAGTATTTTATTAAAGAGAGTAGTGAGCGGACCTAACAATAGATGTCTTCCTAGTATCAAAGCTTCGTTTGGAATATTATCGGCCCCAGGACTTTTATCTTTTTTCAATTTTTCGATTCTCTTTATTATTTCGGTGCTGTGGAAAGGTTGAACTGTCTGATTTCTATCTCCTGTTTTTGAAGACTTTTCGTAGCTTTTATTATCAGCAGATTTATCATCGTACAGCTCTTCGTAGAAGTTTGAGGCAATTTTTACAAGGTCTTTCCTAGTTTGTTGTTCTTTTGGCTTATTTTTTGTCTTCAATGTTGGAATCCATTTTTTCCCTGTATTTAATTGTTTATATGCTTTCTTTTGGCTTCCAGTGGAGCGTAAATGTTTTTCAATTATTTCTATCCTGTGATTATCGTATTCTTTTTTAAGTAGTTTGTTTGTAATTTTGTATAGTTCTGAAAGTTCTTTTTTTTCTTCTTTTGATTTGGAGGATTTATATTGTAGATCGGTGCGTTTTTTAATTAGGTTTTTAGTTTCTTCTGATATTATTTCTTTCTTTGTTTTTATAGGAGAAGTATTCTTTAAACTTTCTTGTATGGATGACTCTATCTTGAAATAATATGACTCTATGTCATCATTGTCTTCCCAGCTCAATTGTTCAATTTTGTTCTTAGGGCTTGAAGGAATATTTCTTGTGATTTCTCGTCAGATAAGTTGGTTACTGGGATTGAATTAAAGGTAGCTCGGCTTTTCTTTTGTGTATTTAGAGTTATTGTTCCTCTCAAAAGTCTATGATCACTTGGGAATGAGAGTTTGTTTAGGACTTCTATGTTGGTAAAGAGTTTTGAGTGATTACTCAAAATAAAGTCTATTTGGTTTTTGTTTTGTTTGTCCGGTGTTATCCATGTCCAAAGATTCTTGATTTTTTTCTTAAATATTGTGTTTATTATGGTAAATTTATTTTTAAGAGCATACTGAACAAGTTTTTTGCCTCTATGATTTCTCTCACCGTAGTTGTATGGGCCTATTATTGTGTTTTCTTCGAGTTTTCTTTTACCTATCTTTGCATTCCAGTCACCCAATAATATTACTTTGCCGCTTGCAAGGCTTCGGGCATTTTCTATTTGGTCATAGAAGGCATCAATCTCTTCCTCAGTTGCGTCCGAGGTGGGTGCGTAGACTTGTATAAGTGAAAGTGTCGTTGTTACAAAGTTCAAGTTCAGCAGACAAACTCTTTCGGATATGCCTATGTAATTTTCAATATTATTTTTGTATTTTTTCTTAATTAAGAATCCGACTCCATGGAGTCCTTTGGACTCCCCAGGATAAGTTAATAGTTACGTATAAACATAATTAGATTTATTTTCTGATATTATTTATCGGAGTTCATATTATACTGGTCATGTTTGTAGGTGAAAACGCCCACCGCATGTTTGCGTCTCTTTCTTTTTAAAGTATTTTTTTCGCTATCTCTTCTCCTCTATAATTTCGTAAACACAACTAGTGATGCACCATATCCTATGACCAAATCTGTTATCGATAGTACTAGAAACCTTACAAATAAAAACATTAAATTGAATAGTTTGTTAGTTGTGAAACGATTTTTTGATGACGTTTTTTTTCTAAGATTTAATATTACTATATTTAAGAATCAACAACCAAACAAAGTAACCTTTAGAAATTCGATATTTTTTTTAGTTTTAACATTTTATGTTATTACTAAAATGTTAAAACGCCGTATAATTAATAATAAAAAAGGTAATATTAATAAAAAAAAATAAGTACAAATATTATTTATCTAAAAATATCGATACCTGTCTGGTTTTATTCAAAAATCAAAATCATTTTTTTTTATTTCACATAGGCCTACATGGGCACTTATAAAACGTCGACAAAAGGTGCACGGTTCGGGTTGGTCGTTTCCTATGGAGAAGAACCGGCAAGAAACTCCATGGTTACTCTTTACGGTTAGACATGGGGGGACAACGTAGGCCCGACTTATGACAATAAGTCGTAAGAAACTAAAAAAATAAAATAAAAGGATTATATATTTTATAAAAAAGTTAACATATGTTAACTAGCATCTAGAAGGCCTACAATGTTCACACATTCACAAAACAATCGGTAAAAGAATCTATACAAAGGTAAATAAAAATAGTATTACATGACTAAATTTAACATGTGGCACAAATTTTGTTATCAGTGCTGTAACTATTCTTAGCAAAGGGCTATAAAGATGTTTGAAAACCATTGTAAAAGTCTAATTAAAAGAAGGAAAGAAAAATGAGATTGAGAATAGTTAGAGACATCCACATATTTGTGCCGTTTACAAGTTACCAGGGAAGCTGCATGCGCAGAAGGAGCTAAGGCCAAATGTTTTTATCTTCAACGTAGTCCTTGATTTTATAATATGCTTTTTTAATAAGGATACGTTTGATGTAGTTTTTGAACCTTCCATCGGTCAGTTCTATAACTGACTTTGGCAACTTGTTATAAAAGCGTATACTGTTTATAAGAAAAGACTTGCTAGTTTTCGTTAATCTGAATTTGGGTATTACAATTTCGTGCTTACTGCGTGTATTTAAATTATGGAAGTCGCTTCTAGTTTTGAAAAGCCCCGATTTTTACGGACATACAAAATACATTCCAAAATATAAAGTGAAGGTAGAGTCAGTATATCGATCTCTTTAAATTTTTCTCTGAGGGACTCGCGAGGACCCATTTTATAGATTGCGCGGATTGCCCTCTTTTGTAGGATGAAAATTGAGTCAACGTCTGCTGCTGATCCCCACAGCAGAATGCCATAAGACATAATACTGTGGAAATAAGCATAGTATACTAGCCTAGCTGTAGCTACATCGGTTAGCTGCCTTATTTTCCTTACTGCATATGCAGCCGAACTTAACCTACCCGAAAGAGTTCTAATGTGCGCGCCCCACTGCAATTTTGAATCGAAAGTAATCCCCAAGAATACAGTTTCCGTTATAACTTCAAGATTTTTGCCGTCAAGATTTAAGTTTAGGTCATGTTGTGGTACATTTGGTAAAGAGAACTTTAGACATTTTGTTTTTTTCGCATTCAGTAAAATATTGTTAGCTGCGAATCATCTTGAGAGAACAATTAGAATTTCGTTGACATTTAAAACATCCGTATCTTGCCTATCTATTTTAAAAATTAGCTAAGTATCATCAGCAAATAGAATTATATCCGATAATTTGGCCATCATAAAAGGGAGATCATTTATGTAAACAAGAAAAAGGAAAGGGCCGAGAATTGAACCTTGGGGCACGCCCATCTTGACTAGAGACCCGGAGGACGTCGCCCCATTAACATTTACTTTTTGCTGTCTGTTTGATAAATAGGAAAGCACGAGATCAGCAGATTTTCCACGAATTCCGTAGTGGTGTAATTTACAGATCAGTGTGTTGTGGATTGTGGTCGACGCAGTCGAAAGCTTTTGAGAGATCACAGAAAATGCCAATGGCATCCTGGGACCTCTCCCAAGCCTCCAAGATGTGGCTGATGAGTTTTACTCCCGCGTCCGTTGTCGACCTACCTTTTGTGAAACCAAACTGTTGACTATGCAGGATCCCATTTGAATTGAAGTGAGACAACATCTGTTCCAGCATGATTTTTTCATAGATTTTACTCAATGCTGGAAGCACGGATATAGGTATATAATTAGAAGGATCGCTCTTACAGCCTGATTTGAAAATTGGTACTACTTTACTGTGTTTCATTAAGTCAGGAAAAGTATATGTATATATGTAGTATTTAAACCTGTCCCATCCTTAATGAGACATATGACCTTGGTAAAGGACCAATCAGGGCGCAGTCGTCCCGTTCCTCATACCTCAGCTAGTTGACAGAATTGTTTTGATGTATTAGATCAAGCATTAGGCGTCTAGTGGCTATGTGGTCGATGATTGACTATAATAAAACATATAACCATATTAACTGAAGTTAGTTTTCAGTAACTTCAGTCTTTTAAAATTGTTAGTAATGAAACTAAAACATTTTTTTAATATAGTGGTCTTTTATAATAATAAAATTAAAATAACCACTAAATTATAGTATTGAAAAAATCCTGTATATTCCAAAATTCAATGCTCCCAGCGGGGTTATGGATTTGTGTCCCGCTGGGATTGAATAAACATTGGATAAACATTTTAATAGTAAAGCGCTTTCGTAAGTAGTATTTAGATCTACCGTCTTTAGGAACTGATAAAGACATTCTTCCTGAAGCTAACGAGGAAGACGATATTGTAAGGTTAATTAGCCAAGATTTGGGTATTTTGATAATATCCTAGCTAACATGTAACCACGAATACAATGTATTTGTATCTAAAGTAAAAGCAAATTAAAATGGTAGTTGTTATAATTCTAGTCGAATATTAAATCGATTATTTAATTGTATCGAATCGAGAGTTAAGTATGACACCACTTGTATGACAGTTTTGACTTCAGTTTTGTTTTCATTCGTCATTTGACAGTTAAACCAAGCACTTTTTAAAATAAATCCGTTAATATCGCTACAATCTTCGTTTAATTGGAGAGATAAAGATTAGATCCTTTAACTCAGAAGTGGAATAAGTCAATTACGCCTACAATTTTGAAGAAATATCCTCAAATAACGTGCCCACGTGTTGCCACGTGTTTTGTGTTGTGTACGCAAGTCACTGGTTATTATCTGAGTAACAATGAATAAAACTAGAACTAATCGCAAGAGCAATGAACGTAAACGTCGCCGTGACCGGAGCAGAGAAACAAGAACATGCACTACGCATACACAACGCAGTCAGCGATCGAGCAATCGCGATTCTTCGTCGCAGTCTCGTCGTAGTGGAAACCGCAGTTCCCGTGAGCAGATTATGAGGCGCCGTCACCAGCCGAACCGGAGTCGCAGCCGTGGTGGATATCGCAGTCAGAACAGCAGCTACGAGCAGCGTCGGTCGAGCCGAGGCTTGCAGGGGAGACGCAGTAGGTGAGGCCGCAGCAGGCTCTCAGAATCCAGCACCGAGCGACACACACCCCCACTTCCTGGTCACGTGAGTAGCGCCAATGTTCTTAGTAATGACACGCAAGCGTTTTTTGCAACTTTAGTGGAAGCTTTAACCAAAAATCGATCTGAGGGTAATAAATTTCCTATGCTAGGCAATGTGATCCCAGACTTTGACCCTATGGTAAAGAGTCAGACTATAGTTATGTGGATCAATAAAGTTGAAGAATGTGCTAGGCTCTATGGTTGGGGCGATGATCAAATAATACATTACGCGCTGCCTAAACTGTCAGGGATTGCCAAAACGTGGTACCAGGCCCTTCCATCTATGTTGTATTCATGGTCTGAGTGGAAGGACAAACTGGAGCAATCGTTTCCGAGCAATGAAGATTATGCTGAATTACTAACCGATATGTTATCAAAACGTGTGAAATTTAATGATTCGTTAGAACATTATTATTACGAAAAGATTAATCTACTAAATCGATGCGAAATACATGGTAAACGTGCGGTGGATTGCCTACTATATGGGATTGAAGATCGGTCATTGAGATTAGGCGCGAAAGCAGCAAAATGTCAGGAGCCGGAGCAGGTTCTCACATATTTTCAATCAATCAAGCAACATCTTCGTGAACCAGATAGGTCAGAATCAGAATCAGAATTATTTATTTGCCAGCAATGTAGGTACAAGTTTGAGATGGTACAGAATTGGGTGTTTCCGCTACATTCTGCCTTACGGCATGTAAAAACATTATTTTTTGAAGTTACAATACAAAAAATGTAATTGAGTAGTTATCTAACAAGGCATCAGAAAATAAAATAAAAATCACAAATAACTTAATTGTCACATACACAGTCGAATACGAATCAATAAGCTGATACAGGAATTTAAAAAAAAAAATGTTATCATTTAAAAAAAAAATTGTTATCATTTAAAATGTCACATACATAGTCGATTACAAATCAATAAGCTCATCCAGGAATTAAAAAAAAAAATTGTTATAATTTAAAATGACACACACATAGTCGATTACAAATCAATAAGCTTATCTAGGAATTATAATAAAAAATATATAATTTAAAAATGTCAATTACATGAAAATTTAAAGTACAGTTATAAATCTTTATCATTCAGGAAGTCATTAATAGAATAATAACATTTTGCTAATAGTAATGTAGTCAATTTAGTTTTAAATATACGAATAGGGTGTTCTTTTAAATTATGCGGAACTTTATTATATATGATAGGCCCCATTGACATAATATTCTTTCTTAATAGTGTTGTTTTATATTTACCTGTATGTAATAACTTATTATATTGTTGTCTTAAAGGACCTGAGCGTAATCTAATACTGGCTAGTGTCGGAAATAAATTTAAATTCGATCTAACAAAAATGGACACTTCCAATATGTATAGAGACGGGAAGGTTAGTATTTTCATCGACCTAAATACATGCTCCCAGCTTTCAGTAGTTTTTAAACTTGACATTGATCTTATGCAGCGCTTTTGAGCCTTGAAAATCTGCTCCCTCTCGCTACAGTTGCCCCAGAAAATTACTCCGAACCTCAATATCGATGCAACCAAACCATGGTAAGCTGTTAGTAGTGTAGTTTGGCTTACTTTATGCGATAAGTTGTACAGAACGTAAGCTAATTTACTCAATTTTTTACACACGTCCTCAGAATGAGGTTTCCAAGTCAGATTGCTGTCAATTAAGATTCCCAGGAATCTTGCTATATTTGTTGAGTCAACTGTTTGCCCATTATAGCCGACAGTTAAATTAGCGGGACTAATCCGTTGGTAAAAATGCATTACCTTCGTTTTTTGTAAATTTATTATCAAGTTATTCATGTTAAGCCAATGAATAATACTCTCTAATGTGTTATTAATCTCACTTTCATATTTTTTTAAGTCCGAACATTTTACTATCACAGTACTATCGTCCGCAAACAACACCATAGGGTGATGTGTTTGACGGGGTAAATCATTAATGTATAAGAGAAAAAAAGGTGGTCCCAGAACGCTACCTTGCGGTACGCCATGTTTGACCTCTCTACAATCCGAAGTATATTTAAGTTCACGTTTAGTTTTAGGCATACTCGCGTGATTTCTGTGTATTGCAATCGGCCTCGAAGATATGATTTTATTAGATCTAGGATATTTCCTCTTATACCATAGGCGTAAAGTTTTTTATAGGACATAATGGTTTACGTAGTCAAATGCCTTAGGCATATTCGTCAAAATTGCACATACAGGATTTTATTGTCAACATTTGTCATAATATTAGTTAAGAGATTATATATTGCCATATTAATATTTTTATTTTTTCTAAACCCCATTTGTTCCTCGCTTAATATAATATATTTACTCAAAAATCTATCCATTGCTTGATAAATAATCTTTTCAAATACCTTAGAGAATATTGGGATCAATGCTACTGGTCTATAATTGGACATATCTTCTCTATTATTTTTTTATGTAGAGGTTTTATTACTACGGTTTTTAGGCTATTAGGGAATACACCAGATTCAATACTACTGTTCAGAATATGACTTAGAGGTCAAGGGCGAATTTTGATAAACGTAACAACACTACCCCTTTATCATCTAGTAATAGTTCTAAGCAAATGGGTAATGGCAGCGAAACAAAGACTTCGAAGTCAAACAATTTTGCATCAATTGTATGCTTTAACTGCAATGAACCTGGGCATTTCAGTTCTAGATGCACAAAAAAGATATTGAAGTGTAATGTTTGTGCCAAATTCAAAAAATCAAATCATTTGTCAATTTACTGTCCCAGATTACCCTCTGACTCAGCTAATAAAGTAGATAAACCTAAAGAAAAATACGTGATGCGTATTGAAACAAATAGTACTAATGACACTAAATATTTAATGAATCTAAAACTCAACGGTGAAGTTATTCAAGGCTACGTAGATTTGGATAGCCAATGTACGCTGATTCGTTACAGTGAGGCTGTTAAGAGGGGAATCACGTGGACTAATAGTAACTTACCGACTATAAGAGGTATAGGTGAGAGTATAGCAATACCAGTGGGCGTATCAAACGTCACTATTGAAATTCCAGGTATTGTGGAGGAGGCCAACGCGTACGTCGTCGACGATAGCGTTATTAAATATTTAGTTTTAATTGGGCACAGTTTTACAGAGAAACCAGGTATACGAAAACTACACATTCATTAATATTTACTCGTGATCAATCAGTTAAATTAGAATTAAGTTTGAAAACCGATATTGTAATACCTCCTAAGGAAATGTATCCATTACCCTGTATTTCTACAAACAGATATTCGGGTATAGTCCACGTTAGTGGCTCCTTACGCGGTAAGTCACTGAAAGAATATTATTTGAAGCCTGGTGAATATGAAATAGACAACGGAGAGATCAGGTTACTGGTGCAAAACTTTAGTGACAGCATGGTTAGTTTAAATAAGGATACTCTCATTATACGAGTCGTTTGTACCGTTACCCATAATTGATGATCAGCTTGACAGGCTAGCTGGTAATTCTTTATTTGTAAGTTTAGATCTTGCATCTGGCTACTACCAAATTCCAGTAGAGGCATAATCTCAAGACAAGACTGCGTTTGTTACTCCCGATGGCAATATCAGTTTAAACGCATGCCTTTTGGTTTAGCAAATGCTCCTTCGGTATTTCAACGAGCAATGAGCAAAATACTTTCTAAAATCGGTTATACGATCGTTTATATGGATGACGTATTGATTCCTTCGAGATCCTTTGATCAAGGAAAGAGACGGCTAGAGGACGTACTTCAACTCGTAAAAGTCGCAGGTCTTACACTTAAGATAAAAAAATGTAGCTTTTTCTGTACCGAGCTAGAGTTTCTAGGATTTCATGTTAGTGGTGAGGGGAAACGTCCAGGGAAGCGCAAGACACTAGCTATAGAAAACTTCCCAAATCCGCGGAACGTTCATGATATCAGACGATTTATAGGCCTGGCTAGCTTTTTCCGGCGATTCGTAAAAGACTTCGCCCTTATTGCCCGTCCACTAACCGACCTTTTAAGGTCTAAATTCGAATGGAAATGGACAGCAAAGGAGGCCGAGTCGTTTAGAGTTTTGAAGGCAAAATTAGTTGAACGACCTATATTAGCTTTATATGACCCCGGATTAGAGACCGAAATTCATACGGATGCGTCGAAGCTAGGTATTGCGGGGATTCTCCTACAGAGAAGTACTGACGGCTTACTCAGGCCAGTGGCATATTACAGCCGTAAAACCACGGTAGATAAGCAAAAGTTTAATTCCTGTGAGTTGGAAACCTTAGCGGTAGTCGCTTCATTAAATCGTTTCCGAGTCTATTTACTAGGACTAAGATTTAAAATAGTCACTGACTGTAACGCACTTCGTACTACCTTAACTAAGAGAGATCTTGTACCACGAAATTCTCGCTGGTGGATCCAGTTTCTGGAGTATGACTGCGAAATTGAGTACAGACCGGGTTCGCGTATGGCTCACGTAGATGCTCTCAGTCGTGCCCCTGTGAGTGACCCAACCGATGCGGATACGGAGCATGTTTTTGATGTTCTACACGTAGATGTTCGTGATTGGATCGCTACTGTACAGGGTGTTGATAGCGAAATAAAACGTTTAAAAGACATCTTAGAAGATGACGAGGCTAAGTTTGTAGCTGACGTGCGTAAGAATTATATGTTAAAAGGTAGTTATGTGTATAAAATTTTAGACGAAGGGTTACGATGGGTAGTTCCGAGAGGGTGTAGATGGCAGGTGCTGCGTATGAACCATGATGAGGTGGGACATTTTGGCTTCGAAAAAACGCTCAGCCGTATCAACAGAATATTTTAGTTTCCAAAAATGCGTAGGTTCACTAAGAAATATGTCTCAGCTTGTTTGGAGTGTGCGCATCATAAGGCACCTGGTGGCCCCAAAGATGGAATGCTCCATCCAATACCTATGTTGGAGAAACCATTCCATACACTTCATGATTCATCTGGGCCCATTCATTCGCTCTAAGAGAGGCAACAAGTATTTATCATAGACGCATTTACAAAATTTATCAATATACGAGCTGTTAAAGATACTAAGACGACTAGGGCAATCAAGGCGTTTAACATTTTAGTTATTGCGGCGTTCCTTCTCGTCTTATAACAGATCGTGGCTCTTGTTTCACGAGTGCAAAATTTAAGAGTTTTTTGGATCAATTAAAAATTAAGCACATCTTGAATGCAGTAGCCACTCCAAGAGCGAATGGACAGGTCGAAAGGTGTAACCGAACCATAACTGATGCTCTAAGTACAAAATGTCATGACGGAATTGACAACTTATGGGACGAATACATAGGTGACGTACAATAAGGTATTAATACCACTACTAATAAGACAACAGGGAAAAGTCCCTCTGAGCTGTTGTTCGGTTGTAGATTGATGAATGCGTCGGAAAACGTATTGAGTGACGTAATTGCTGAAACAACTAACCGAATCGATGGTGATGACTTACTAAAACTGAGGTCGAATGCTAGGATATATATAGGATAGTAAAACAACAGGAATATGCTAAAAAGCAGTTCGATAAGCAAGGAAGAGTCGGACAAAATATAATGTAGGTGATTTAGTCAGGGTAGAGAGGACAGTTATAAACAAAGATCATGTGGGAAAATCACATAAGCTCATCCCCAAATTCCAAGGCCCCTATCGAATCCTTAAAATATTACCTAATGACAGATTTCTCGTCGAAGATACTCCATTAACTAGAAAGGGTAACAAGAGGTATGAAAATGCTGTCGCGCTAGACAAAATCCATCCTTGGATGAATTTTAAAGGTTACGCCAGTGACAGCACTGACAGTGATCAGAGTGATGGTACAGAAATAGAGGTAGACAGAGAGTGATCTATTACTCTACATAGTAGTAGGTAACAATAAGATTATTCGATTTTGGCGATAATATTGAAATGCTGGGTTAATGAACTTCCCTGATGAAAATGAATTAGAATTGCGTGTCATTGTTAAGGTTATATATCTATAAATGAGCAATCAGTGCAGATAATGAATGGCATTGAGAAATCGATGTCGCACGTATTATGATTGCAAGATAGTGAGTAAGATTATGATGTGAGCACAACTTGTCATAGAGGTCAGTGCAGATTATGAATGGTACCAAGATAACGGTGCCGCACAGATGACCAACGATGAGTGACAGATTGTGCAAGAAACAAAGAATGAGAATGCTGATCCCGATTTATGAATTCGAATTTTGATAAAGAATTTGACCTAGATAAAAATAAGCTGAATTGAGATAAACTTTGATGTAACGCAAACATAATGTCACTTAGAATTTTGTTTGTGATGAGATTTTTGAATATAGTACATTAGTTGAACTGTAAAGTAAAGAATTTACCTTGCGATATGAATTATTATTAAAGAATTAAATTAGTTATAGAAGTATGTATGTATTGATAATCAAGTTATTACCTATGCTTGGTTTTATAATATTATTATGTATTATCAAATTAGTAAACAAGTGAGAGGACTCACTTACACAGGATGGCCGAGTTGTAAGGTTAATTAGGCAAGATGTGGGTATTTTGATAATATCCTAGCTAACATGTAACCATGAATACAATGTATTTGTATCTAAAGTAAAAGCAAATTAAAATGGTAGTTGTTATAATTCTAGTCGAAAATTAAATCGATTATTTAATTGTATCGAATCGAGAGTTAAGTATGACAACACTTTGTATGACAGTTTTGACTTCAGTTTTGTTTTCATTCGTCATTTGACGGTTAAACCAAGCACTTGTTTAAAATAAATCCGTTAATATCGCTACAATCTTCGTTTAATTGGAGAGATGAAGATTAGATCCTTTAATATCGACACAATTGATCTTTAAGATTTAACTTTCAAAATGTTTATCCAATTTTCCCAGCAGGACACGAATCCATAACCCCGCTGGGAGCATTGAATTTTGGCACATAAGGATTTTTCAATATTATATTTTGGTGATTCAATATTATAATTAATTTTAAATTTGTATCATAAAAGAAGACTAAGTGACAAAAAAATAAGTTTCATTATCATTACTAATAATTGTAAAAGACTTTCCATTTAATTAATACTTTAGAATGTCAATTGTTTGATTTCTGGTGGGCACAATTTGTTATTATTTTATTTAATTTTATTATATTATACTGTTTAGATAAAATTATATTGTTTGAGTATAAAAAAGTAAATAAAAAAAATAACTAAAAAGTTGTAAATAAAAAAAGTAAATAAAAAAAATCCGACTGCTTAAAAAGCGAAATAAAAAGACGTAAACAAGAAGAAAATCATGCTGTGCAGTCGGAGGATACATATTCGCGAGCTGGCTGACCAAAACCAGATGTATCCTCCGACTGCACAGCACGATTTTCTTCTTGTTTACGTCTTTTTAGTTCTATTTTTGGAAGTCGGTGTCTTTCGTAGGTACCAATTTTTTTGTGTTATGGACACCGACTCCCAAAAATAAAGTTATTTTCACTTTGTAGTTTTTATCTGGAAGTCGGTAGTATTTTTTTGCAAAAAAGTTTATTTATTTATTCACTTTTTAGTTGTACCTACCTAATAAGCAAGTTTTTTAGTAAGGTAACAATAATGCCAGAATATATTATTTTCTTTCTTTCTTTCTTTTTATAAAAAAACGTTGCCCCACACCATATTACCCGAATATCATGAAACTTTAACCGATAATAATATAATATACGGTGAATTGAGAGATCTGCGTACCTCTTAAGAGCGTACTGGCGTGATGTTGTGCTATGAAATGGTATAAACAATAAACAGACATGCGATTGCAACAATCCCGTGAGATTTGCCGTTATTTATTGAAGAGTTCTGCTGTATATCTTCGAAGTTCTTCATCAGATCTTCACCAAATTAAAATGGGACCAATTTCGGAACATACTCTTTCAAATAAAAAAAGAATGATCAAAATCGGTCCACAATTGACGGAGATATCGGTGAAAAAAAAAAAAAAAAAAACCTACTCCAAGTCGAACATAGAACCTCCTCCTTTTTGGTAAGTCGGTTAAAAATAGCATCAATTCGCTCCTTTTTCGCATTTGAGGTCCAACTATCAATCATTTGTTTTTTTGTAATTTCGGCGGTAATTCTGAAAACCGAAAAAAAAAATGTATGACGGTAGCACAAAATCGCAAGTTTTATGAATTGTTCTCAAAGTTAAGACTCTAAACTATAAATTAAAATGTCCTTGAACTTTTTAAATCTTACCTAAACGATAGAAAACGAAAAAAACATATAGGTACGAAAAGAGAAGAAATGTTTCAATCGGATGAACGTAATGTGGTCTACGGAGTTCCACAAGGAAGTATACTATGACCACCACTTTTTACACTCCCTATGGCAATCAAACATCCGATGACACTGTTTGCGGATGAGAGTACGATAACAATCCCCTGTAATCAAAGATATTTATATAAAGAGGACATTTATAATACACTGAAAGAAACTATAGAACGGTTAGATAATAATAATTTAAAAATTAATTTAAATAAGACTATGATTATGCATTTTAGCCAGCGCGCATTGACTTTTCTCAATCTTGACATAACTTACAATAATATAACAATTGACGCAGTAAATACAACTAAGTTTCTAGGATTGACTATAGATAGGAATTTGAACTGGAAGGCGTACATAGAGGCCCTGACTAAAAGAATTAGCAATAGTGCGTACGCCTTGTACATTCTTTCACGGACGGTTAACATAGATGCGCGATTAACCGCGTACTACGGGCTAATAGATTCAATTCTCGGCTATGGGGGGTATTATCTTTTGGGGTAATTCAACTAATAAAGAAGCTGCATTTAAAGCGCAAAAGAGATGCCTCAGGGCCATGTTTAATTAAAAAACCATCGATAGTTGTAAGTTCAAAGAAGTAGGTTCATACGATATGAAATATTAACATTGGCATCCCTTTATATTCTGGAAACAGTAATGTTTGTTAGGCATAATAATCACTTATTTCCGCAAATGGCGGATAAATTTCCTAGAAACAGGCGTGATCCAATTCAGGTCTGTCTACATAGAAGTAGGACGGCACTTATGCGCAAGAGTGTTTTCTGCATGGCTCCTACTATTTATAATAAGTTACCGAGAAGTTGGAGGGAGCTTAATAACGTTCAATTAAAGAAACAATTAAAAAGTTTTTAAGTAAAAAGGCTTAATATACTGTTAGCGAATTTCTGGCAGAATCATTTATTTCAACATAGATTTTTATTGATTTTGACATTTGATGAATGTTACATGGATTTGACATGAGTATTTACGTTTTCTTTTGCATTTAGACTCTTTTTGTGTTTTCATTTTCAAACTGTTCATGATATTAACTTTTAAAATATTTGCATGCCATATTAGGTGGCAAACATGTCCGATCTATTTGTTTTTCAATGTTATCCTGCATGCACGGATTATTTATTCTTGCATGTATACACGTGTTTTAGCAAATAAATATATCTTTATCTTTAAAAAAACCGATTGGATACCGATGGACCGATTTTGATATTTCTGAGACATGCGATTGCAGACATCCCGAGAGATTTGCCGTTATTTATTGAAGAGTTCTGCTGTATACCTTCGAAGTTCTTCATCAGATCTTCACTAAATTAAAATGGAACCAATTTCGGAACACACTCTTTCAAATAAAAAAGAATTATCAAAATTAAGATTTTTTTTGATAAAATATAACCTGAATATCAATCACGGTGTTTTTATTGTTTTAATTTTAGAGTCTTAATCTTAACTTTGAGAACAATTCATAAAACTTGCGATTTTGTGCTACCGTCATACATTTTTTTTCGGTTTTCAAAATTACCGCCGAAATTACAAAAAAACAAATGTTTGATAGTTGGACCTCAAATGCGAAAAAGGAGCGAATTGATGCTATTTTTAACCGACTTACCAAAAAGGAGGAGGTTCTATGTTCGACTTGGAGATTTTTTTTTTTGTTTATGTTCCGATATCTCCGTCAATTGTGGACCGATTTCGATAATTCTTTTTTTATTTGAAAGAGTATGTTCCGAGATTTCTCCTATTTTAATTTGGTGAAGATCTGATGAAGAACTTCGAAGATATACAGCAGAACTCTTCAATAAATAACGGCAAATCTCACGGGATTGCTGCAATCGCATGTCTGTTTATTGTTTATACCATTTCATAGCACAACATCACGCCAGGACGCTCTTAAGGGGTACGCAGATCTCTCAATTCATTCTCATTATATAATTATCGGTTAAAGTTTCATGATATTCGGGTAATATATTCTGGCATTATTGTTACCTTAATAAAAAACTTGCCTATTAGGTAGGTACAACTAAAAAGTGAAAAATAAAAAAACTTTTTTGCAAAAAAATACTACCGACTTCCAAATAAAAACTACAAAGTGAAAATAACTTAATTTTTGGAAGTCGGTGTCCATAACGCAAAAAAATGGTACCCACGAAAGACACCGACTTCCAAAAATAAAGATATTTTTCACTTTGTAGTTTTTATTTGGAAGTCGGTAGTATTTTTTTGCAAAAAAGGTTTTTTTTTTGTTTACACATTTATAATAGGTAATTAAATTACCATCAAGTACAATTTTTGGAAGGTGCTGTAAATGGTATGAAGTTATTTTTAAGGAGGATATGTAACAAATTTAACGAAAAATGGACAGCAAGCGGTTGACATCGTAAAAACTTATAAAACAAGAATATAATTTGGTTGAATGAATGCATTAAATTACCAGATATTTTTTTAAATGATATACCATCTACATCTGGCCATTCACCAGAAAGACAACACAGAAGTGTTGTAGAATGTTGCGATGAAACTATTCTTCATCGAAGGATAAAAACAAAAAACGAAAAGTTCGGAATCTAATATCGTCTACTAACCCTGAAGAAATAACGATTGCTCATGAATGTAACCGTTGAATAGCAGGTAAAAGGGACCGCGCGCCGGTCAACTCGCGACCTTGGGACGTGCAAGGGAACAACATAATATCGGCGTGCGGGACTTTCAGGACGGCTGAGCGGGTGCCACTGCGCCGCAGAGCCGCCTACCCGCACCGCGCACCTCTCACAAGTCTTACATAGTATTTTGAAAAAAATATAAATACTTAACAGATTATTACCTGTTCCTAAATAAGACCTATATAACCTGAAGTCGGATAAATAAGATGCAATCCATGATTACCTACAAAAGACAAACATGAAAGAAGTACCATATGTAAGGTTTGTAGGTCATCGGCCTCGCGCCCCGCAGGAAGAACCCCGTGGATAGATACATACTAAACATTTACGAAATGATAGTAACTAGAAGCAAAGATACGTTGTTGAGGTGACCGCAGTCATATAATATCACTTCGTCCAGATATAGACTTGAAAACGCATCAAGTCAACGTGACAATTCAAGGACGTCTGCTTAGCGGTGCGGGTCAAAAATCAAAAATCAATATTTTTATTTCACATAGGCCCACATGGGCACTTATAAAACGTCGACAAAAGGTGCACGGTTCGGGTTGGTCGTTTCCTATGGAGAAGAACCGGCAAGAAACTCCATGGTTACTCTTTTAAAAATGGTTTGGTTTTACAATATTTCCATGTTACAGCATTGGTACTTAGATATGGGGGGACAACGTAGGCCCGACTTATGACAATAAGTCGTAAGAAACTAAAAAAATAAAATAAAAAGATTATATATTATATAAAAAAAAAAAAAATTATATATTATATAATTATATAAAAAAAAAAAAGATTATATATTATATAAAAAAAAAAAAAAAAAAGAGGAGCTCGTGGCTAAATAATAACGGCCGCACGGGTCGATCTTCAAGGTTAAGCAACGCTTGACGAGGTCGGGCCGTGGATGGGTGACCATTTCAACATACCGAGTTTCCTCCGTGCCTCGGAAAGCACGTTAAGCCGTTGGTCCCGGCTGTCATTTGAGGATCTCTGACAGTCGTTACGAGTAGTCAGAAGCTTGAGATCTGACACCAGTCTAGCCAAGGGGTACCGCTGTTACCCAGTTACTGGGTTGTGGAGGTCAGATAGGCAGTCGCTCCATGTAAAACACTGGTACTCAGCTGAATCCGGTTAGACTGGAAGCCGACCCCAATATAGTTGGGAAAAGGCTAGGAAGATGATGATGATATATTATATAAAAAAAGTTAACAAATGTTAACTAGCATCTAGAAGGCCTACAATGTTTACACATTCACAAAACAATCGGTAAAAGAATCTATACAAAGGTAAAAAATAAATAAAAATAAGTATAACAAGACTAAATTTAACATGTGGCACAATAGTACATTACTGCAGCGGCCAGCAAAAGAGGCATTGATGGACGAACGTGTAAATGTGGGCCGAGGCGAAGCCGAGGCACACATACGTAAGTCCATCAATGCCTAGTTGTGGCCTAGGCTTGTATAGTGCTTTTCTCAAATAATGCGCGGAAATTAAAACTAAGTAGCACCTGGAACTCATTTTGTCAAATACAATTACTTTTCGAAATCAATGACGAGCAACGAACAATAATAATTATTCCCGCGTTAGGCTTAGCACGCACTGCAAATTTTATTCGCACGTTTTTTTTTCCGCCCATTCTGCGGCCTATGGAATTGTATGAAGCTGCACTCATTGCGGTAAAAAAATCACGCGGGAATTATACTACAAAAATCCGCGCAAATAAAAATCGCAGTGCGTGCTAAGCCTTAAAGTGTTCATTTGTTTTTTTTCCAATAAACAACTTTCTATTTGCAAGCCAGTTCGAAATTTAAATAAAACCTTTGATAAGTTACCTCCTTGGTTGCCATGTTTCGGAGTAAAAGATCGTTACATTTTTAAATTACACGACAGATATGAGTTTACTATGTAATTTATTTGGCCGCTACACACGACAGATATGAATGTTCATACAATTTTTGCCGGCCGCTGCTCGCATGTATTTGGCCTGTACTGCATTTACGATTTATCTCGAAGAAGGTTGTCAAAATAATGCTCAAATTTCCAAGCATGTTTGAGAAAATTTTGTTATCAGTGCTGTAACTATTCTTAGCAAAGGGCTATAAAGATGATTGAAAACCATTGTAAAAAGTCTAATTAAAAGAAGGAAAGAAAAAATGAGATTGAGAATAGTTAGAGACATCCACATATTTGTGCCGTTTACAAGTTACCAGGGAAGCTGCATGCGCAGAAGGAGCTAAGGCCAAATGTTTTTATCTTCAACGTAGTCCTTGATTTTATAATATGCTTTTTTAACAAGGATACGTTTGATGTAGTTTTTGAACTTTCCATCGGTCAGTTCTATAACTGACTTTGGCAACTTGTTATAAAAGCGTATACTGTTTATAAGAAAAGACTTGCTCTGAATTTGGGTATTACAATTTCGTGCTTACTGCGTGTATTTAAATTATGGAAATCGCTTCTAGTTTTGAAAAGCCCTCGATTTTTATGGACATACAAAATACATTCCAAAATATAAAGTGAAGGTAGAGTCAGTATACCGATCTCTTTAAATTTTTCTCTGAGGGACTCGCGAGGACCCATTTTATAGATTGCGCGGATTGCCCTCTTTTGTAGGATGAAAATTGAGTCAACGTCTGCTGCTGATCCCCACAGCAGAATGCCATAAGACATAATACTGTGGAAATAAGCATAGTATACTAACCTAGCTGTAGCTACATCGGTTAGCTGCCTTATTTTCCTTACTGCATATGCATCCGAACTTAACCTACCCGAAAGAGTTCTAATGTGCGCGCCCCACTGCAATTTTGAATCGATAGTAATCCCTAAGAATACAGTTTCCGTTATAACTTCAAGATTTTTGCCGTCAAGATTTAAGTTTAGGTCATGTTGTGGTACATTTGGTAAAGAGAACTTTAGACATTTTGTTTTTTTCGCATTCAGTAGACGATTGTTAGCTGCGAACCATTTTGAGAGAACAATTAGACTTTCGTTGACATTTAAGACATCCGTATCTTGCCTATCTATTTTAAAAATTAGCGAAGTATCATCAGCAAATATAATTATAGCCGATAATTTGGCCATCATAAAAGGGAGATCATTAATGTAAACAAGAAAAAGGAAAGGGCCGAGAATTGAACCTTGGGGCACGCCCATCTTGACTAAAGACCCGGAGGACGTCGCCCCATTAACATTTAGTTTTTGCTGTCTGTTTGATAAATAGGAAAGCACGAGATCAGCAGATTTTCCACGAATTCCGTAGTGGTGTAATTTACAGATCAGTGTGTTGTGGATTGTGGTCGACGCAGTCGAAAGCTTTTGAGAGATCACAGAAAATGCCAATGGCATCCTGGGACCTCTTCGAAGCTTCCAAGATGTGGCTGATGAGTTTTACTCCCGCGTCCGTTGTCGACCTACCTTTCGTGAAACCAAACTGTTGACTATGCAGGATCCCATTTGAATTGAAGTGAGACAACATCTGTTCCAGCATGATTTTTTCATAGATTTTACTCAATGCTGGAAGCACGGATATAGGTATATAATTAGAAGGATCACTCTTACAGCCTGATTTGTAAATTGGTACTACTTTACTGTGTTTCATTAAGTCAGGAAAAGTGCCGCTGTCCAAACATTGATTGAATATGCCTGTTAGGACAGGAGCAATTGAGTCAATAATATCTCCAAGAACCCTAACGGATATCTCCCCCAAGTCTTCAGTATTCTTTATATTGAGACTTTTGAACGCGTTTTTAATTGTATCAATACATATTGGTTTAAATTTAAAAATTGGTATGTCTTTAGTAAAGTTTTCTTTAAGAAGAACTTCAGCTAATTTAGATGAGGAAGGAAGAGACTTCGTAACCTCTAACGGAATGTTGGTAAAGAAATTTTCTAATGTCTCAGCGACTTCTTGCCTATCAGAAATGGTTTGATTAGTTATTTTCAAAGACATCTCATTCTGATCGCGTTGTTGTATCTTTCAGGTTTCTCTATTAATTAATTGCCACACAGTTTTTATTAAAATAAAAACTGTGTGGCAATTAATTAATATAAGAAACACCAATTTTGGTAATTATTATTTGAGATTTTGCTTGAGCGCAGACTCTTTTGAATATTTTGGAATAGTTTCTAACATAAGTGTGAAAAACTTGATCGGAAGTCAAATATTTTTCGTAATTATATTACGAAAAAGATATCTCGGCTTTTTCTTATGCCCACAGTGGCCCATTCACTAAATTTCGATTTGGAATTGTTGACTTTAACTATTTTTACAGGACACGTTTTATTGAATTCTTGGCAAACTGTTGAAAACAACGTGCCGTAATTTATATTGGGGTCGTTTGAATCAAAACTGGCTTTACAAAGGTTGCTAAAAACATTATTATTAAAAGAAAGTCGTTGGGGTGAACAGATGCTTTAAGTGCTTTAAAAAGCCCTTATGGCAGAATATCGTCGTTAGGTACAATCACGGGTACAATGACGTTACTTTATAAATAGATCGCCACATCGCGCTCACCCATGCTGGTGGTGCATGCGTGCAGCTGTGGCGAGCCTGGCCCGCTCGACGGTGCTCGACCCAACGGCCACGCGCGTCGCGGTGCTTGCCGCTCGGCAGGATAGATTCCTCAAGTCTTAGTAGTAGAATTGAACAAGTATGCAACCTCTTCACCTAGGCTTCTTTGATCACCTTCTGCTTAGACACTTCTTCAATCGAAGTATCGATGTCGTCATGTCACTGTTCCATCGGCAAACGAACAAAAATATTAATATAATAATTTATTTGCAAAAGGTACACACACACAGTAGGTACACAAAGTATTTATAAATTGAGCACTAGCTCTGACACATTATTAATTGTTGTTTTCATTTTTTTAAAGTAGTAGTTAGGTTTTAGTTAATTGTGTGAAGTGTTGATGTAAGTGTGTTGGTGTGAGTTTTGTCCTTATTGTGTTTTGTATAAATATTAATTGTGAAAATTGACAAATAAAAGTTAAGTAGGTATAAGTTTAATATTATTATTTGACAAATCAAATATAATAATTATAATATCACAATTCAAATTCACCAATTAAAATTGTAGACAGCCATATTGAGGCTTATGATATATCTCTAAGGTAAAACACAAGTAAGATGAGCGCTAGGTGTACGCAGTAGACTGAGCATGACGTCACTGCTGCAGATATCTCAATAGTTAGCGAGCTCATTCAACTGGACAAGTAGCTAGTTAAGTACTCACATCAAGTTTGCATATTGTTGAGCGGAAGGTCGCCGAGTCGGCGGCGCGCGCCTTTGTGAGTGTACAATACATACGGGCGGGTGTCGTGTAGCGAGCGCGGCGCGGCGAGGTCGGCCGCGACCCTTATCTTAGTGCCACTGAAATAGCCTGTGACTCACTCACGCAGACTTCACTGAGCGCCTAAATATTAGTCACGACGAAACGACGCCACTCGGCCGCCAGCCGGCCTCGCCACTGCCAACAATAACCAAACATGCGGGACCAAGTAATTAAGTACAAGTAGGGTACCTAATTAGTTTCATGGTGACAGTAGCCGAAGTGGCCGGTGAGCGTGCAGAGAGTCGTAGACCTTTAGACATTACACGACACCGCCGATTGACAGCGCCCGGCCTCGCTTGCGCCACAGTCACCACAGGAGAAATGATCAAAAGTAACAAGAGCGGAAGTAATAATCGAACCGGAACCAGAGCGGCCTCGCACCGCCCCGCCGCCGCCGCCGGCTGGACAAGTGGACACCAGCATGGTAATGGTGCGTGCGTCTTGGTTCTATTCCAACATGTCAGTTTTTTATGTACCTTTTGGTATTATCCAAAATGGGATATTTGTTTTTTACGTAAAGCGGTCACACAGACGCCTACGTAAAGAGACATGTTTTATACTAGATAATGGGTCCGAAGGAATCTCCGTACGATATTGTGCGCCTTCTCAATCTTACTGGGGCGATCCACTTGTGGAAGACCAGCCAAACCGATTCGCTATCGTAACTTGAAACACTTCGTACCTGTGCGACTTGCAGGACTGTTTCATCTAGTAGTGATGATCCGGTTCGAAGGACCGAAAATGTACGGACAGTAACTCCGTACACTGAGATGTAGTATGTAGTTGGACGAATCACTCGGGATGTGTACAGGAAATAAAATCACTGTTATGTGTCCGTAAA
Organism: Orthosia cruda; assembly: GCA_964057195.1. Lineage (NCBI taxonomy): Eukaryota > Metazoa > Arthropoda > Insecta > Lepidoptera > Noctuidae > Orthosia > Orthosia cruda. The sequence goes on from OZ059844.1 coordinate 29,504,285, forward strand.
TGATTGACAGTTTATTTGTAAAAACATGGCAATATTTATCTATATCTATACTAATATTATAAAGAGGAAAGATTTGTATGTTTGTATTTTTGTATGTAAAAACTACTGGACCGATTTCCAAAATTCTTTCACCGTTGGAAAGCTACATTATCTCCGGGTAACATAGGCTACATTTTATCTCTGTATTCCCACGGGAACGGTAACTACGCGGGTGAAACCGCGAGGCGTACGCTAGTTATACTTAGTGTGGTGGGTGCGATAGCTTAGTCGGCGAATGTACACAAGTAATCGGTGAATTATTAGCAAATGTTTGTTCAGGTAAAAACTAAAACAATACATATCATATGGCGATACTCGTACACATATTATTATGTAAATTTCACTGCTATAGTAACAAAGTTTTATTATCGGTAGATAGGTGTGCTAACTGTCACAGCACTTGCTAAAACATACAAAAATAAATAAAAAGGGCCCTTTATTTATAATACAATTTTGATTTTTAAATTAAATTATTGAAGTTTTACAAACTGTTAGTTAAAATTGATTACGAAATTTAAAAAAAATATAAAAATTTAGTAATAATAATTCTCATATTATTTAATTATTTAAACTTTAACAGGCATGAAACCTGGTTGAATTAATTGGTCCCTTTTTCTAGTAACATAATTATTTCGTTGCCGTTTTCACTAAAAATATGTAAATTCTTTCTAACGTACCTACATGATGTTTTCATAAATATATTGACAAGGTACCGTCATGATGTTAATGTCCTTAAACAGTTCCCTTAGAGAATCGCGTTGGCAAAGATTGTATATCGCTCTGATGGCTCGTTTTTGCTGAAAAAAACTGGCCTTGTACGACGAAGGTCTATACACTTTGTTCAAGTGAACGACGATTGTTCTGTATTATACTTGAGATGATGGAAACCCGGGAATAATGAATTAAACCGCCCGTGTTGACTGTGGCAGAATCACTGATTTATTTTACTTAGCAAGTGGACAAAAATGGTCGCGCGTATGCAAACGCTGATGTAGCTTAACCTACTTAATATTACGAAATGTGCGGGTTCACCGTATATACTGCCAACTCTTAAGGAGAAGACTAGGGAATTTGTTAAACCTAGATGAAACCTAGTGTCTAAATACAATAAAAATGATGACTTAGGAAAGATGATACACATTTTTGTTGAAAGCTGATACAAGGTGATTTCAATAATATCTACTCTAAGTAGGTACTATGTATACCTAAAACTATAGGAGAGGTCTCTTTATTTACACTTTTACTAATTTCACTGATCACTGGCACTGGCACGGTTTCACGCACGCACTCAGTAGATCCCGGTCCTGTGGGGTCAGCTTGCGCCTCCGTCCCCGGGCTCGCTCGCCCTCCGGTACACGTACCTCCAACATCTCACGCTGCTGCGGCGCAGGTGCAGTGTGGCACTTACTTCTTATAATTAAGTATACGCATATGCCGTCTAAGATGAGAACCAAGGCCAAGGTAACGTACACGACGGACTAATGGTGGATGTCGAGGACGTTTGGTTGTGTAGAAGATTGTTCCTTTATATTGGTTATTTGGTCTCTCAGCTGATTCCACATATGGGTGTGGTTTTCCGGTACGTCGAAATCGTTGGGCAAGGTTGTGTTTATTAGAGAGTTCAGGATGGAAACCTCTGGGACTCAAATAACGGAAGTAATTGATGTGGGTGTGAATACTGTACGAATCGGATTTTAGTGTGCATCCATAACCTAGGTCAATGATACCACTGCCCCGTATAACTGACGTTGTTGTACCAGCAATACAGGAAATACGGAGTTCGCATGACTCACAACAGGTGTAAAACCAGGAATTCAAGTTGTGGAACTTAACCCAATAATTGTGGCACGTGGACACTTCTTGTTTACAAGCGCTCAAATTATTTACAGTCTGGATATCGCATAACGACTGTTTTATTCCTAAATTGTAAACAGATTTATCAATGGAGCACAGTAGGCGATCGTTACTTATTATATTGAAGCATGCATGCAGGTCGCTATCTGATAGAAGAATAGCGAGGTCCTTTTGTATGTTGTAGGCAATATACGGCGAGCTTGGGACATTGCGAACGTGATTCGAGCCCCTTTTATGGGGAATATGTATTATTCTATCTAACTCGCAGATTTCGTTATTCACTAGCGGATTTTTTATCTCTATAATAAGATAGCCTTCGCAGCGTTGCAGACGCCTTCATAATCTTGTAGAGCTCAGATAGCTTTGATGACTCGATTGAGGTCATTAGATTTCCTTGCAATTGTCCGGCAATAAGTGTCTCCGCACACGGGCCACACGCGACAGCCACAAACGCCGCCACGAGAAGCTAGAAGCGTGTAGCGTGTGGCGGCCACCGGCGTCAACCGTGTGCGGCGAGTCCATACAAAATGTATGAAAACTACTGGAAATATGCCGGTGGCGGCGTTTTGTGGTTGTGGCCGGTGGCCCCGTGTGCGGGACCCTAATATTGATCTGACAAGCCAGCTTTTCGGGAGTCAAAAGGTACGGGTCGATGCGACCGTGGCAGATGACTGTTACGGTGTCGATACGTGTGTGTTGGATTCGCATTGGGTTTGACAATATGATACTCGCAGCTAAGGCGGATGATGTAACATAAATGCCGTTTCTGTTGTCTAGACGCACGTTATTGATTTCGTCAGTGACGTTTTGCAGATGTTGTTTTAAAAATTTGAACTGTTTGTTCATAGTCTCCTCGCTGCGTCGCAGAATGTTATATTCCGATTCCAAGAACAAGGTTTGATTCTTCAGTAACCTTTGAAGATGATTTTCATTATTAGTTATTATTTCTATGTCCTGCTTATACTGTTGAGTGAAGTTTTCATCTAATACTCCGAACAATGTGTTTGCCAGGTACCCAACTCCGTTGATTAAACCACGTTTTTGCCAAACGCAAGAAGTTTGGCAAATACCACGTTTTTGCCTTCTTGCGTTTGGATTTTCTAGGAGTTTTTGATAATCTGTGACTTCGTGCTCGAATTGTAGGATGACGCTCGGCGGTTTGTTTCAAGTGTTCTAACATAGTTTTTAATGTTCGATACTCCGTGATAGAACGTGGACATGTTATAAAACACGATGAGTTTTCAATCGTCCTTGATAACTTGGAGGTTAGAAATCTTGTCGAAGTAATGTCCTTGGTTTGCGGTAATTTGCGTAACGTTGTACATCACTTTCTGTTGTAGACTAGGAGATGCAAATAAAAGCATTAGTAAAACACTAATAAAAAAGGCTTGGTCGCAGAGACCGCCTTTTGTTTTCAACATGATCTGATGACGGAGTAGAAGGGTCATCCACACACTGGTTCATGGGTTTAGATGGGGATACCTCCTCATTTACAGGCAATTATACTTTGTGCCTCGTCTTCTAGATTTGTACTTGTAATTAATGATTATTATTTACATGTAGTACCGGCTACGGGAGGCTACTCAAATCACTATGTTTTAGAGACAATATTTTTTTTTTATTTTCCTGGCAGCTCTGTGTCGGCTGTCAACTTGTCATTCGCGGTTTTAGTGCGTTGCTATTCAACACATAACTAAACTTTTAAATACAAAGAACAGTTTTTTAAAAGTTGTAAAATGCCAAAAAAGAAACATCATTGTCAACCGAGGAATACGAGAGAATCAGGTGAAAAATGAAAAAACCTGGAAACAATTTAAAACATGCTCGACATAAACGAAGTAAAACAAAATCGTCTCAAGGGTCGACGCCATATTTAGACCCACAAGGTACCTAACTCTGTCAAAATATATTTTGATTTAATTGTACATATATCTACAACTATTTTACCAATCCTACGGCTTAAACTTGCATCTCTAACAAATAATGCACTTCGGGTAAGCCATCGGGCCGTCCCACTGCATATTCACGAGATTATCAATCAAAAGAAATGTATTTCTTTTGTCTAACGACTGTATTCGAGCTGAAAATCGGACTGTCTCACAACATTAAATCATTCTCAAACAAATAAAGCATTTCGGGCAAGCCATCGGGCTGTCTCACCGCATACTTACGAGATCATCATAATTTAATTATTTTATCCGAGCAGAGTATCCGACTGTCTCACAACATTCAATAATTCTCAACCAAATAATGCATTTCGGGCAAGCCATCGGGCTGTCTCACCGCATACTTACGAGATCATCATAATTTAATTATTTTACCTTATCCGAGCAGAGTATCCGACTGTCTCACAACATTCAATAATTCTCAAACGAATAATGCATTTCGGGCAAGCCATCGGGCTGTCTCACCGCATACTTACGAGATCATGAAATATAATTTAATTCTTTTACCTAACGAATGCACTCGAACAGATCATTGGACTGTCTCACAACATTCAATAATTCACTGGTTTCGTTCAATTCTTTGGAATTGCTACACCCACCAGATTTTATAACTCGGTTATCAACCGGCAGTAAAACAATGGTTTGTAATCATTCCAGGCAAAGTCCTAGACGACGATACCACAAATGAAATGGAAACAATTAAAGTCGAATATGACCAAGAAAATACCAAAATAACCACGAACACTAGTGATCTCCCTCACAATTCCAGGCCGGGAACACACAGACGCTCTCAAAATTCATTGGGTTGACCTAACATTGAACACAGAGTATGGTGATGGGGCCGAACTCCACAAGGAAGTGGCCAGCTGTCTGGAACATCTTGCAACATGAGGCCTGTTTCCATAGAAACTACAGGCTGGTATTTCCCCTACAGCTCCTTGCGCAGGGAAAATAACCGCTGACATTGAACGTGACAAAACTTGGGGCTCTTATGCTATACAGCAAAATGCCCAAATTATTGATAAACAAGGCCATAGAAGCAAAACAAAGACTACTCAGCACCATCTCCATCCTAGGAGCAACATTATCCAAAGAACTGGATACAAAAGAAAATGATACACATCTATTAAGTTGAATAATGGATACCACTCGCACGTTATGTGAAGTTCAACATTGTGAGTTGTGACTCAATTACTAGATGCACATTTAGCTGCGGCTCAATAAAAAAGGACCTTAAGGACAAGTTCAAAACACAAAGATAGAAAAATATCTTTCGGGTAAACACTTGCTGAAACTCGTCGAGCTGGTAAAGCGGCTTCTAAATCAGGTGCTGCAACAGCACTCAAAGCCAAGAAAGAACCCAACACATTCTAAGCAAAATACTCGAAAGCTCCACCAGCGCCACAAGGGCGACAGGAGAACAGGGAGCCTGTCTATAGCCTGAGTCAGCCATACAATACCCTTTAAGTGGTCATTACATCTCAACCTCGACGCCGCTAAAATCAGTAAGGTACCCTGGTTGCTTATAAGTTCTTATAAATAGTTGTAATTTATCACTGATGATAAGACCATGTTATCATGGATTAAGGGTTTCATGGGTATCCACAACACTTTAAGATAGCCCAGCTGCAAAAACACTATAATATGCAATATCCAAGTGCCAGCCTTGAAAAGGAAAATTTGTCTCAAGTTTTTCTTAAGACAAAAACCCAATGGCAATAAAGCCTTAATAAGTGCATTGATGTAAGTCGTTTCAAACTTGAAGACTTGTGCACAGAATTAAAAACTTTTTGCAAAAAAATATTACCGACTTCCAAATACAAAACTACAAAGTGAAAAATAACTTAATTTTTTGAAGTCGGTGTCTTTCGTAAGTACCATTTTTTTGCGTTATGGACACCGACTTCAAAAAATTAAGTTATTTTTCACTTTGTAGTTTTGTATTTGGAAGTCGGTAATATTTTTTTGCAAAAAGTTTTTTTATTTTTCACTTTTTAGTTGTACGTACCTAATAGGAAAGTTAGTAAGGGAACTATTTCGCCAGAATAGATTTCATGAAACTTGAACATAACCGGTGAAATGAGAGATCTGCTTACCCCTTAAGAGCGAACTGGCGTGATATTATGTTATGAAATGTTATAAACAACAAACAGACATGCGATTGCAGCAATCCCGAGAGATTTGCCGTTATTTATTGAAGAGTTCTGTTGTATATCTGCGAAGTTCTTCATCAGATCTTCAACAAATTAAAATGGGACCAATTTCGGAACATACTTTTTCAAACGAAAAAAGAATTTTCAAAATCGGTCCACAATTGACGGAGTAATCGGTGAACATACACAAAAAAAAAAAAAAAAAAAAACAAACATGAAGTCGAACATAGAACCTCCTCCTTTTTGGGAAGTCGGTTAAAAATGATATCAAATGATAGTTCCATGGCCATACATAAAATACATTAAAGATGCAGTCTCTTATAAAATATCACAAAAATTATCTAGAATACCCTCTTGGAAAATTGTATAAGTTCGGTCTACTGCCATTTGGGTAAAACACTGCAACTTACATTTTCACAAAAGTCATGAAATCTGCCAACAAATTACCCAAGATCCTGTGGCTATTAATTGTTGACTGAAAATATTGAAAACACTAAGAAGTTAATCACAAGTTAGTAAATAACAAACTTACACCCACTAATACTGGTATATTTTTGGGATATATATTATTGATAAAAGACTTATAACTGTCATGTAACATTACCTACAGATAAGAAAAACTTATCTATTATGAAATCTGACAATTTATATGTTTTGTAGGACTAGGTACTGCTCTCAGCGTGGCCTACTATTGCATATGGATGGCTTTATATATACCAAAAAACTAGAATGTGTAAAATCCTAAACCTCCAAGGTGAAGTAAATTATGAAAAATACATAGATATCCCTACAATAATTCCCTGAATGGTGGCCATATGCCATTCATTCGGGGGAGGGGGGGGGGACTGCCTGTGGGGATGAGATTGCAAGGGGCCAGTGGTCAGACAAGGAATGTGAATATCAAATGAATTTTAATTGGATTTTTAGCATCATTCTTTGTCTTTTTAAATATTTGGTAAACTTTTCAATAATTGTGAAATACTCTTATGTATAAACTATCCAACAGCAATATAGGCTGCATTAATCGAATGGGTGGAATTCATTACCCTCATCTCTTCAACTTAGCCAGCGGAATTGGTGTGAAAACCATTATATTTCATTTTCGCTCCTTACATTAGGTTGACTGAAAATCAAGTAGTTGATACTGTATTGCAGAAGTCACATCCCGATGTAGAATGGGAACTAAAAGAAAATGCATATGACTAATAATTGAAAGTTAAATTTGGAATTCTGAAATTTACCTATTTGCAAGTCACATTAACAAAAAATATGACAAATACATAACAACCCAAATGCCTTTACAATTGACCCATTTAAAGTATACTGGTAACCAATTTTCTTCTCTACGTTTCCAGCATTCTCAATCATATTAAAATATCTACGAAAAATCATAATGGATAAGGCTAAGGGCATCATAGTGGTCACCATGGCCAACTCTGGCCGATTAGGAACTTCTCATAATTTAGATATGATCATACTTAAACCTAATGAAAATAATAAAGTATCTCACAGCAAGGTAAAAATCCATACCAACCTTACTCTGGCTGTCGGAGTCTAGTGAAGTCTATTATGACGAAGCATACTACCATCATCAATAGAAATTATGATAGCATCTCTATCAGAAAACTTTTTCAAACAATTGACACATGTTTAATAAACTGGTATATTTTTTTTAGATATATAATAATAACATCTTGAACACCAACGGTAATATAATTTCTTAACAGAACTTTCTAATTCTAATAAAAAATATAACAAATGCTTAACTGTCACAAATTGGCATTATCACTGATAATACCTTAAACATTAATGTACTCTGAAAATATTTTAAGGGCGTGTTCAGACTACCTTTTACCTGCCCAAAAATACAATGCCACCTGGGAAACATCCCAGATTCTGGAAGTATTAGGAATTTGGTACCCAAATGAGATGTTTTGTCTAGAACAACTGTCAAAAATAAAATCAAAGTATAGAAATAGAATTAATGCATATAACCATCAAAATTTCACATCTCAAAAAATCTCTTATATATGAACTAAATCAATCAATACTTCAGACAAAGAACAGTAATATATCCAGCTGAAACCCTTGTAGCCTACATTAATAAACATATAAGAATTATTTTAGGCACCAAGAAACCATACCACATTAATGTCCAAACAGACTATCAGTCGTTGGATTAAGTGTACTTTAAAGACTAGCAGTATTGATGTAGGTACACGTATATTTAGCTCACAGCACACGCCACGCTGCTACTTCTAAAGACAGGTGTGACAATTTATGAGATACTAAAAACAGCAGGCTGGAGTTACAATTCAAGTACATCTGGATTTATAAAAGACCTTTAGTGTAAGGCATGGCACGCACTGCGATTTTTATTCGCGCGATTTTTTTTTCCGCGCATTCTTTGTCCTATGGAAATGTATGAAGCTGCACGCACTGCGGAAAAAAAATCGCGCCCAAATAGTACTAAAAGATTCGCGCGGAAAAAAATTCGCGCGAATGAAAATCGCTGTGCGTGCTATGCCTAAAGGATCAAAATGATTTAGCAAGATAAATCTTTAGCTGTGATTAAAGATATCTTATTTAGCTAACATGTACTAACTAATACAACAACCAGCAACTTTAACTTATAAGGAAGGAGTATCAGTATAAAATGTAATGTTAAGGAAACTAACAATAGTAATAAAAAAGCAAAACTGTATTTTGTTAAAACAGATATATGTATAATATTAACTGAATGGTTAATTAAGAACTTTAGTTTTCCAATGACACCTATGATTGTTATTCTATATTCAAACCTTAATATTGATATTAAGTGGGCAACAAATATTCTGTTAAAAAGATAATTAAGAATATATATAAACACTAGCTTTTGCCCGCGACTTCGTTCGCGTGGAATAGTGACTTCTGATGCCGACTCTTGACCAATAAATGGCGCTGTATGTCCGGAATAAATTTTATTTTATATTTTATTTTTTGTAATAAAAACTATCCTATGTCCATTCTCAAGTTCCAAACTATGTCTGTACCAAATTTCACACAAATCGGTTCAGTAGTTTAGGCGTGAAGCAAAGACAGACAGACAGACAGAAAGACAGAAAGACAGACAGACAGAGTTACTTTCGCATTTATAATATTAGTTTGGATAAGAACCTATGTTACTTAAAAGCAACTGTGATTGTTAGTCTATAAAAAACTTTAATACTTAATAACAATAAATAATAGGCAAAAAACATTTTGTTAATAAATATAATTAAGATAAGAATAATAATTAAGAAAATGACTGAATATGAACCTTTGATATCTAATGACAACTTAGATTGTTAATCTATAAACATTATAACAATGAGAATAAGAAAGTAAATAATAATTTTTCCAAAACAAATAATTAAGAACATATCTGAATGAACTGATTAAGAACCTATGTGTGAAACCTATGGACAACCATGATGGTTAGTCTATAAAAATATTATTAAGAATTTTAAAGAAAGAAAGCTTTTACTTCACAAATTCATCATAGTGTATGTGATAATTCCAGAACTTAACTCTCAAAGTCTACATGTAAATAATAATCATTAATTACAGGTACTAATCTCGAGGACGAGGCACAAAGTATAATTTATGATTAAACGAACTTACCCTAAGTGAAGTTCTATCATAATTATACGAAGTGCCTCGTCCGAAGAGCTAACCCAACCTGTGGGGAACCAGTTCCCCACAGGTTGGGTTAGCTCCAGTGTTCCACTTGGTTCACTGAGCAGCGCCTCGACAGTTTAACTTCTTCCCCAGCAAACTCAAAAAAAAAAACACATGACAAAAGCAAAGAAGAATATGGTGAAACAACGGCTGCACTTCCTCCCACTAAAAGTGCACCTCACTAACATCAGGGGGTTGCACTCTAATCTCGATCCGGTCCACCACCACCTTGAGACCGAGAAGCCCCACCTGTTTTTCCTAACGGAGACGAAGATAACAACTCCGTCGGACGTGGCGTACCTCAACTACCCGGGTTACTCTCTTGAACACAAGTTCAAGAAGCAAGCTGGGGTCTGTGTGTACGTCCGCGATGACATTTGTTGTCGTCGTCTCCGTTGCTTTGAGAAATCGGGTTTTTCTGCCATATGGCTACTTGTGGACACTGGCGTGGAGAAGTCTCTCTACATCGGCGTCTACCGATCGCACACCGGTGACCAGGAGACGACAGCGCTCTTTAACTGCCTCATGGAGTCGGCTGACATGGCCCAGCAACGGTACCCAACAGCGAAGCTTAATTTTCTGGGGGACTTTAACGCCCATCATAAGGAGTGGTTGTACCCGTACCGGAAAACTGACCATGCTGGGTTAGAGGCGCGCAAGTTTTCTCTATCGCTAGATCTAACCCAGCTGGTGAATGTGGCAACGTGGGTACCGGATGTTGACGGCCATACACCCAATTGCTTACACCTTCTGCTGACATCTGATCCGGACAGTCATTCGGTATCGGTCTCAGCACTGCTGGGAACGTCTGACCATTGTCTGGTGAAATCCGTGTCGACTTGCTCTCCTCCAGATGAGAGTCCTAGAGGCACGAGGCGAGTATGGCGATACGAGTCAGCAGACTGGGACGAGATGCGGCACTATTTTGCGTCTTATCCTTGGCGACATGTGCGCTTCTCCTCGGGTGACCCGAGCTGTGCGGACGCGGTTGCGGATGTGATTCGGCAGGGAATGGAGTATTTCATTCCATTCTCCGACATTCCGCTCGGTCACAAATCCCGACCTTGGTAAAGTTCAGAATGTGCCCACGCTGAGGCCCGAAAAGAGTCTGCCTACCAAGCCTGGGTCGGGGCCCGCGACTGCAAAGTTAGAGCGCGTAGGGTTCGTGCGAGGAAAAGAGCTTTTAATTCAGCCACCAAGTTCTGCAAGCAGGTTTTGCGTCGGGCACATTTGACCATATTGGACGTATTGGGGCCAAGCTGGCATCGCACCCTCCGGGTAGTAAACAGTTTTGGTCCCTGTCTAAAGCGGTTGAATCGAATTTCTGTCGTCCCACTTTACCTCCAATGCTGAAACCTGATGGGTCGCTGGCTCACTCTGCAAGTGAGAAAGCAAATTTATTTGCATCTCTGTTTGCTAGCAATTCACGTCTGGACGCTGGATCCAAGCAACCACCTACTGTTCCTCGTTGTGACTCTTCGATGTCGGAGATAGCTGTGCACACCAAAGAGGTCCGAAGAGTATTGTGCTGTCTAGACGTGAACAAGGCCAGCGGGCCTGACGGCATTCCAGCGAGAGTACTGAAGCTGTGTGCGCCCGAACTTTCTCCTGTGTTGACACGCTTGTTCCGCCTCTCTCTTGTAAAAAGAACGGTACCAAAGTCCTGGAAGCTTGCAAATGTGCAACCAGTGCCCAAAAAAGGCAACCGTGCAGACCCTGTCAATTACCGTCCAATCGCCATTACCTCCATTCTGTGCAAAGTTATGGAAAGGGTACTGAACAGTAAGTTGCTGACCTACCTTGAAGACAATAATCTCCTCAGTGACCGTCAATATGGCTTTCGCCGGGGACGGTCTACTGGCGATCTTCTTGTGTATGTCACGCACTGCTGGGGCGAAGCCATCGAGAGACACGGCGAAGCACTTGCTGTTTCGCTGGATATCTCGAAGGCCTTTGACAGGGTCTGGCACGCAAGTATACTTAGTAAGCTTCCTGCGTATGGCATCCCCGCTGGTTTTTGTAGCTGGATATCAGACTTCCTTTGCGAGCGGTCGATCCGAGTAGTCATAGACGGCTGCTCCTCTGACCTTATGGCTATTGATTCCGGAGTTCCTCAGGGGTCTGTTCTCTCTGCAACTCTATTCCTGCTGCACATCAATGACCTACTTCAGCTTGGTATTGTTGGGTACGCAGATGACAGTACTGTTTCAGAGAGATACCTGTCCAGCGCAAGAACCAGCGTGGATGAAGTTTGTTCCTTGAGAGAGACTATGGTAGAGCGGACAGATTTGACCTTAAGCCTTGTCTCCCAGTGGGGTGATGACAATCTGGTCTCCTTTAACGCCACCAAAACACAGGCGTGTCTTTTTACCGCTAAAAGGAGTCTTTTCGATCGGACGCCTACTTTTCGGGGTGCGTCTGTTCCAGTGACTGATCGGCTTGAGCTCCTAGGCATGGAGTTGACATCCTGTCTTAACTTCGGCGCCTCCATTGAGTACAAGGCCCAAATTGCGGCAAAAAAACTGGGCATCCTTAATAAGGTGAAGCGATACTTTACGCCTGGACAGCTTTTAACCCTATTGCATTGCAGCCACCTTTGGGATGGCTCAGCAAAGTATCAGCTTGCCGCGCTTGACTCGGTGGAACGCAGGGCTAAAAGGCTCATCGGTGACATTGAACATGGATACCAAGCTTCACAGCTTGGCTCATCGCCGCAAGGTTGCCTGCTTGTCGGTCTTCTACAGACTGTATTTCGGTGAGTGTGCTAAAGAACTCCACGACCTCATCCCACCAGCCCCCTTCTACCATCGGACATCTAGACGCACTGCAAGTTACCATCCCTACCTTGTTGCCATTCCACCAATTCGCACCAAGCGCTTCCAAACATCCTTCATAATGCGCACAGCGAATGAATGGAACTCACTACCTGCGTCTGTGTTTCCGAACGCATTCAACCCGAATCTCTTCAAAGTTAGAGTAAACAGGCTCCTTCTGGGTAAGCTCACTCCAAATATGTCGACTCTGTCTCTGTCACCTATGACTTAGACTAGAGTCAAGAGCAAACCCATGTCAAATAAAAAAAAAAAAAAGTATCCTTTCATAGTTTTAATCCCGCGTCCTTTATTTACTTGCAGCTCTATGTGGCCCGTGAAATCGACACCAGTATGAGTGAATGGCCTTGACGGAGTGACTTTGGCTCGTGGTAAGTCTGCCATAATTTGAACTTCGTTGTTAAATCGGCGACACTTAACGCACAGTCTTAACTGCCCTTTGACTGTCCTGATTTCGCTGATGATCCAGTATCTATCCCTTATGTAAGAGAGTGTAAATCACCGTGCAAAGTTATTATGTGTGCCTGGCTAATGACAAGATCCGTAAGTCGACTGTGGCTTTGTAGGATGATCGGATGCTTCGCCAATATACTTATACTGGCGTGTTTTAAACGTAATTTGTGATTGCACTTCTTTAATAATTAAATTGTAAGCGTTGTTTATTTCTGATGACTCCAGAAAACAATGTGTTGCAATCTGTTTGTTGCGAATTTGCTTGAAGTAGCGAATTCGAACCCCAGCCAGTAATCCGCACAATTCGTGTTAACGAACTGTAATTTTGCAGTAATTCAGTAATTAATATTACATTATTTTCCACTAAGGTTGTGTTCACACAAACCGCTTTTGTTTCTATTGTTGGGGACTGGTATGCGATCTTAACTGCATCTTTTCTCTCGCAACCTTTTAGCCATTCAAGCCCTTCCCACCACAAAGTCTGGTTGAACAATTGATGAGACGTTATGCCTCGTGTAGCACAATCAGCTGCGTTTTCTTCCGAGCTGACATGACTCCAGAATTCTGCCGGAACTATGTTGGTTATCTGCTTAACTCGGTTAGCTACAAATGACTTCCATCTGGATGTGTCTCCGTGTAGCCAGCCCAAAACTATCATAGAATCTGTCCATGCCTGAAGCGTCATACCTATATTTGGTAAGGACTCAATGACCTTTCTTACAAGTTGGGATAGAACCCAAATAGCACACAAGCTGCTTATACAGGCATTGTACAGCCTGGTAGTTGTATAGGAGTCGTTCAAGTGCTGTACAATTTTCCTTAAGATGTACTGTAGTATATTTAAAAACCCTTTAACACCTAGGTGGTACAGTAGCCGTTTAGTAGCAAATATAAATCTTATACTGATAAAAGAGCATGCAATAGCGTCGGTAGACAGCAATAAGAAGTATAATTGAGTTAATGGAGTCTTTTATACTACCGTGAGATGTTATAGATAAAGGGGTTTAAAAGGAGTTATAAGTTGCTTTTATGGCACTCAAGGGTGTAGGGAGGCATTTTCTAAAGCCTTAGGTTCTAACGGAGATTTTTACGGCTGTTGTATTACTAATCTATAATAGAGCTGTGTAGCTCTAGAATAGCGCTTTGAGCGCTATATGAGATAATTATATGGCCACTGTACGGCAAATAGTAGTGTAAGGAATCATACGAAACATTTTATACAGCCATGGGGGTTACAGAATAGTTTTATAGCACTTTGAGTATTTTAATAGTATTTACTAGCGCTCTTGTAACTCTTATACCTCTATAACGAAGAAACAAAACGTTATACTAGAGCTCAAAACGCTATATTAGAGATTTATACAGCGGCAATGTGATGTAAAGCTGTACATCTTTGTGTTAATCGGCCAATGGTGGAAAAACTATAACTACTAAATAAACGTATTTTTATAAGGTTATCACGATATTTTGGAGATCGTATTTATGCATACACTGGTAACTTTTGACGTAATTAAAGTCACCATTTTTTGCCTGTGGCCCTAATTAAACTATATGTAAAATATATGCAAATTCATAACCAACATATCAATATAATATTTGCATTAAAAAAACTTTTTGAAAAAAAATACTACCGACTTCCAAATACAAAACTACAAAGTGAAAAATAACTTAATTTTTTTAAGTCGGTGTCTTTCGTAGGTACCATTTTTTTGCGTTATGGACACCGACTTAAAAAAATTAAGTTATTTTTCACTTTGTAGTTTTGTATTTGGAAGTCGGTAGTATTTGTTTTCAAAAAGTTTTTTTTTTTCACTTTTTAGTTGTACGTACCTACATAGGCAAGTTAGTAAGGGAACTATTTCGCCAGAATAGATTTCATGAAACTTGAACATAACCGGTGAAATGAGAGGTCTGCTTACCCCTTAAGAGCGAACTGGCGTGATGTTATGTTATGAAATGTTATAAACAACAAACAGACATGCGATTGCAGCAATCCCGAGAGATTTGCCGTTATTTATTGAAGAGTTCTGTTGTATATCTCCGAAGTTCTTCATCAGATCTTCACCAAATTAAAATGGGACCAATTTCGGAACATACTTTTTCAAACAAAAAAAGAATTTTCAAAATCGGTCCACAATTGACGGAGTAATCGGTGAACATACACAAAAATAAAAAAAAAAAACAAACTTGAAGTCGAACAAAGAACCTCCTCCTTTTTGGGAAGTCGGTTAAAAACTGAATATTATGAGGACGCGTTAAAATTTTGACGATAATCTATACTAATATTATAAAGCTGAAGAGTTTGTTTGTTTGTTTGTTTGTTTGTTTGTTTGTTTGAACGCGCTAATCTCAGGATCTACTGGTCCGATTTTAAAAATTATTTCACTATTCGATAGCCCGATTATTGAGGAAGGTTATAGGCTATAAAACATCACGCTATGACTAATAGGAGCGGAGTAGTAATCAAAGATGCGAGTGAAACCGCGAGGTTCAGCTAGTATACATATATATTGACAGCAAACTGGTACTCGCACTTAAATATAACGTACACAAAGAAATAAAACAATGTTAGAGTCACCGTAGTTATTTTAATAATCCAATCCGTATTAATGTTTCCTCACTTGTCACTAAGTGTACGTATGATTAATTTTATTAAAATTTATTTAGCTGACACCACATTAAACCTACCATATTACTAATTTAAAGCGTTGATATTTAATATGACGGTACAGTGGCGCCGAAATAATGTGAAGTTGGTATAGTGGCGCGACAAGAGCTTTTTCGAAATCTCATGGTGTTAACCATCGCTTTTAAGCAACCTCTGTAGAGCCATTATAAATTATATTTATGAACACTGTAGACCCATTGAAGAGCCTGTAAGCTGTATAATATGGGCCTATTTGGCGCTACAAGAGATCTGTAGCCGCTTATAGAACCACTATATTTCTTACTAATGGAGCCGAGGCCGTTATGAAAATCTTTTATCCGGCTACTATGCAGATTCTTATAGCGCTAGTGTGCTAGTTGGGAAGTAGCGCGCCGCAGAGTTCCAGTCTAGGGAGCGATGTTTTCTTTGCGACCGGTGCCAATTTTGTTTTTGCAGCAACAATTATCGAGTTATACTCGCCCTTATTGTTCTTGGTGACGATATAAATAACGCAAGCCTAAGCTTTGTCTGATGCATCGCAAAATGCATGTAATTGACAAGTTTTTCCTGTGTTACCTAAGAATCTTGATATGCGAAATTTGTCGATGCAGTTGATGTCTTCTTTTAATTTAAGCCAATATTATTGCAAGTCCTTTGGTAGTTCTTGATCCCAGTTGGTTTAATGGACCACGTTTGTTGAAACAGTAGCTTCGCTCTGATTGTAAGCGGTGATAACCAACCAAGATGATCGAAGAGCTTTGATACTTTGGACAGTAATTTCCGCTTTGTAATTACTGCATTACTCTTAGGGTTTACATGACTTTGGAACATGGGTTGACGGACGATGGGTTCCATTTTAAGCCTAGAGTCTTTCTGGATTCGAGACACTTAAATTCGTACGGACTGTTTAATTGATCAGTTGTTAAATGCTGCAGGAGTTTTGGAGCGTTACTTGACAATTTTCGCAGGTTCATACCAGCACCGTGGAGCATTTTGATACGTTGTAGTTGTAGCTCTTTTGCTTGATCGGCGGTATTCTGTCCACTCAGCAAATCATCCATGTAAAACGAGTTATGTAAAGCTGCTGCTGCGAATGGATATTTTTCTGCGTCATCTGCCGCGAGTTGTTTTAGATTCCGCATAGCCAAAAATGGAGCTGCTTTGGTTCTGTACGTTAGAGTGGTTAATTGATATAGATTCAAATGATCATTCATTGAATCTCTCCAAATGATCCTTTGCACAGGCTGACCTTGCTCTCTAACAAGTATATCCGCAGTGATTACATATTTGTATTGCCTCCAATTTATGATAAGTGCTAATATGTCTTGTTGTAAGTTGGGTCCACTGTACATTAAATCGTTCAGACTGTTACCCGATGTAGTCTTGGATGAGGCATTAGAAACTACTCTCAACAACTTTGTTGTTGTGGAATCAAGTTTCCATACACAATGATGTGGTAAGTAATACGCCTGATCGGTTGTACTTTCGACCTGCCGCATGTGACCTAATTCTTGGTATTCGTTCATAAATTGATTGTATTGACTTGAAAATTATGTATTATGTATGTAATTATGTATTATCATTTTTGATTCTTATTGTTTAAATTGCGCTATAGCTTTAAGCTTTGATGATCCGACATTATTAACTCAATGTTTTATCGACGAATTCCAGCTTCTCTCTGTGTAATATACTGTCACAATCTGACATTCTGTATTTTTGACATTCAGCAATGCAAATTTTACACATAAAGGTCAAACCCCACTACGTGTCAGCTGAGCGACGCGACGCGACATGACCAAATATACTTTGTATGATATTGTATGAGATAAACCGAACTACGCGGCAGCGGAACTACGCGACGCGACACTTTATCTCATACAATATATTTTGTCGCGTCGCTCCGCTGACGCGCAGTTACGCCTAGTGCGTTCTCACCTTTAAGGTCAGACCGCACTAGGCGTCAGCAGAGCGACGCGACGCGACACGACCAAATATACTTTGTATGAGATATAACGCACTACGTGGCAGCGGAACTACGCGTAGCGGCACTGCGCGACGAAGTAGACCAAATTACCAAGTTTGACGCGCCGTGGCGCGTCGCGTCGTTCCGCTGCTGCTAGTGCGGTATAGCAAACGGCGCGACACCGCAAGCTACTGCAAAACTTACGTGTTTGGTGCGTGAAAAGTGTTTACCCGACTGCCGGAGGGTAATGTTTTTCGAGCGTACGTATGTATGTCTATTTCTATAGCACGCTCTACAACCCAAATGACTTGACGGATTACGAAATATGAGGTGTCATTGAATTAGTCTCAGTTGCGGCATTGACAAAGGCTATATAATCAAAAAAAGGGCATGACTAAGCTTTTCTTTTTCTTTGTCATAACAATATGGGTATCAAATGAAAGCTACTAAATAGACCATTCCAAATATATATAATATGTAGTTACTTTTTTGATAAATTAAATTTAAGATAAGCGTAACTTTGATAGCAAAATAAACAATCTTTTACCACATAACTTTTTTGGAGAACTCGTTCATTAATAAAACTAAAAAGTGTGAAATAAAACAAATTATTATAGAAACAAAAACCTTTTTTTTTTGTGAAAATGGCACTAAACGAGCAACAATTAATTATTCCTTTTAGTCAATATATGACCTCCAAAAGAGCATAACATGAATATTACCAGAAAAACAAAGTTTGGAAGGAAATTGGGAGTTCAGGGTAAATCAATTTCGTATTTTTCTGTGTTATTTATTTTTAGTATTTTTTTTCAACTCATTCATAACATAGGTACAAGTAAGCATTCTTCCATCTTGCTCAGACGTTGCCGATCGACTAAAGAGCAAATTTTTGCTGCGTAGCGTTGCGCCACTCGCCAGTGCGGTTTAGCATATTTTGTCGCGGCGAGTCGCGTCACTTTTTCTTTGTATAGAATAAAGCATTATTACATTTTATTAAATTGTATAACAATCATTATAACAACTATAACCAAAAATAACAAAAAAATACGCAAATACATTTAGCATTTTTTGAATTAAATAATATTTTAATAATCGGTCTGATTGTAGGTCTCTCAGTTGTATGTCCCAATTTGAATACTTAACCAAACTATCGAATTTAATTGAGTGAAAATGGGTATTACAAAAATAACAAATGTATAACATTATTAACCATATTTTCACAATTCAGTTGAATAATACCCTTTGTACGTTTTTGATAAATAAATTTGTAATTAATTATATTAACTTGTCCTGTACATAGTTCCTTTTTAAAATTCCAGTTTTTGTTACCATAATTTCGGTAATATCCGTTACGATTTGTTAGTAAACATATTTGAGAATATTGGCAAACACTTATAGCTTAACATCCATCTTGTTTTCATTTTGAAAGTTCTTTTCTGTTCCATATGCGGAAGTTAAAAATCGTTAGATAAGTTACCGGTCATAAAAAATCCAATCTTTGTTACCGAGAAAACACGGGTAAGTTCAGCTTTTATTGCTATTTCACTGAAACTACTATTACAGCTCTCAATCTTGATTTCGTTAATCAAATCATAAACCAGATTAGTTTCGAGTTGCATGTATTTACAATTTGAACTTTTTTTTTTTGTAGTTGATTTGTTACCTCCGTTTTTGTTACTTTTAAATGGTAACGTATAAATGGAAAAGAGAATAACAAAATAAGAAATTATTAGGCTGAGTATTGAACTATGAGTGCTGAACAAATAATGATTAAATGAGGAAACCTTTTGATATGATATTTGTGTTACAAAAAAAATAATTAAAGGTTGTTTAATCAAACTATTGTTATGGGGCAATTTTTATGATACTAATTAATTATTAAAAACGGTTTAACTTATTTTATCATATTTCAGTCACATAAATGTTCCTTAATATAATCTTTTTTTAAATTATTTTAAGTATAAATGTCCCTTGACAGCAGTTCAAATGTCATTATTTCTGTTAATTCTAATTCATCATCATCATCATCAGCCTATTAATGTTCCCACTGCTGGGACACAGGCCTCCTCTCTGCTGAGAGAGGGGTTCTAATTGGTTAATTCTAAACGGTCTAATTTTATTGGTAAAGGCTAATAATTAATGATTTGAACTGCTGTGAACACTAGGCTTAAAAGATCCTAGGTTGTTACCAGAATTCTATTTTTGTTACTGTCCCATAAAAGTGGACGAGTATTTCTTTTCAATATTGTTATATTTTTTACAAATTTAGATGTGTTTATGATAAAAACACAGATATGTGCTTTACTTTCGGATATGTATACATATAACATATTATTTAACAACACCATAACTGCGTTACTGTAATTTTAAAACAGAGTTGTGGCCAGAAGGTAACGGAAAGGATCTATTAGCGCTTTTAATGTAGTTAATGTATTATATTTTTAAAAAGAATTTTCGTAAAGGATTACTTATAATATCAAACTGATTTTGTTAAAAACACATAAAGTTTTATTATGCCATCTTTTTTAATAAATTGTCGAAATTGATTTGGTGATATAATTTACGTAATAGATTGAAAGTAACAAAATAAGTTTTTTTTTCCGACGTGGGCTTGGTTTTATACATTGCACTGTTTTTTTACAAATTAAATCAAGAAATAAACCTTAAATGTCGAATTTTTAGACATTTAACTATTACTTAAAATTAATAAAATAATTTTACTTCAACATTTTAATTTTAGTGAATTTCTGATCTTCGGTACATTTTTTTTGAGCAATGCTCAGCTGTGAACCAATTTTGAACCTGTCGTAAGGCGTTATTTACGTCGTCATTCGTAATATTGGACCTTATTTATATTTACTTTTCGGTAATATTCGTATGTTGTAAGTAGGGGTAAAAAGAGACCTTAAGAAATTTGCGGAAGTCGCAGAGGTATGAGTGTTGATGTTGACGGGTGGCATATGTTGTTTCAGGCGGCGCAGAGCGCAACGTATCGCCGGCACTGCGCGACGCACTGAACACCATCCGCGAGGCTTGGGCTGAGCCGCGCTCGCTACTTAGCCGCTGGTCAGTCAGTCAGTATAACTAACTACACAGACTACATTCAAAACATCAGAGAGGCATGGGCTGAGCTGCGCTCGCTGCTTAGGCGCTGGTCAGTCAGTCTGTATAACTAACTAAACACACTACACTTAACACATCGGCGAAGCGTGGGCTGAGCCGCGCTCGCTACTTAGCCACTGGTCAGCCAATCAGTATAACTAACTACACATACTACATTCAACACATCGGCGAGGCTTGGGCTGAGCCGCGCTCGCTACTTAGCCGCTGGTCAGTGAGTCAGTATAACTAACTACACACACTACACTCAACACATTGGCGAGGCGTTAGCTGAGCAGCGCTCGCTACTTAGCCGCTGGTCAGTCAGTATAACTGACTACACTCTCTTACTCAACACATCTGTGAGGCGTGGGCTGAGCCGTGCTCACTGCTTAGCCTCTGGTCAGTCGGTAAGTATAACTAACGACACACACTACACTCAACACATTGGCGAGGCGTTAACTGAGCAGCGCTCGCTACTTAGCCGCTGGTCAGTCAGTATAACTGACTACACTCTCTTACTCAACACATCGGAGAGGTGTGGGCTGAGCCGTGCTCACTGCTTAGCCGCTGGTCAGTCGGTAAGTATGACTAACGACACACACTATACTCAACATATTGGTGAGGCGTGGATTGAGCCGTGCTCACTATTTAGCCGTTGGTCAGTCGGTGAGTATAGCTACATACACTACACTCAGCATATTGGTAAGAAGTGGGCTGAGCCACACTCGCTACTTAGCCGCTGGTCAGTCTGTCGGTCAGTAGAAATAACTACACACACTATACTCAACATATCGGTGAGGCGTGGGCTGAGCCGCGCTCGCTACTTAGCCGCTGATCAGTCAGTCAGTATAACTAAATACACACACTACGCTCAACACATCGGCAAGGCGTGGCGTGAGCGGCACGCGCTACTTAGCCGCTGGTCTGTCTGTCGGTCAGTATAACTAACTACACACACTATACTCAACATATCGGTGAGGCGTGGGCTGAGCCGCGCTCGCTATTTAGCCGCTGATCAGTCAGTCAGTATAGATAACTACACATACTACACGCAACACATTGGCGGGGTGTGGGCTGAGCCTCACTCCCTTCTAGCCGCTGGTCAGTCGGTGAGTATAACTAAAAACACAGACTACACTTAACACATCAGCGAGGCGTGGGCTGAGCCGCGCTCACTAATTAGTCACTGGTCAGTCGGTGAGGTTAACTAACTAAACACTCTATACGCAACTCACCATATCGGTAAGGCGTGGGTTGAGCCGCTCTCGCTACTTAGCCGCTGATCAGTCAGTCAGTATACATAACTACACATACTACACGCAACACATTGGCGGGGTGTGGGCTGAGCGGCACTCGCTACTAGCCGCTGGTCAGTCGGTGTCAGTACAACTAATTACACACACTACACTTAACACATCGCCGAAGCGTGGGCTGAGCCGCGCTCGCTACTTAGCCGCTGGTCATTCAGTCAGTATAACTAACTACACAGACTATATACTCAACACATCGGTGAGGCGTAGTATCGTTAGAGGTACATTTTAGTGTCGTGGCGCAGCGTGGTGGGTTCTGGCGTGGCACAGACTGCTCGCGACCGATTGCGCCAGAGCGGTGGTGGGGGTTATGGCGCGACACGACACGCCAGGCAAATGTTCTCTTTCTCTACACCGCGTGGCTTGTGGCGAGCCATTCAACGACGCGAACTCCTAGCGGACGCTGTGTGCTGCGTGTTGAAAATTACCGACTTATTGATCTTGTACTTCAATGTTATGTATGATACAAAGTCTAGGGAGCATAAGGATCATATGATGAGTACCCTAATTGTGTAGGTTCCAAGAAAAGCGCAAGGTACGCTTTCCTTGCATGCATTGCTTCATATATTTAAAAAATCAAAAAAGAGTGAATAGGTTACTTCTAGGCAAGCGTGCCTCACCGTAGGCCACATCATCGCTTACCATCAGGCGAGGTAGTGGTCAAACGCGAGCCTATAGATAATTTTAAAAAAAACCTCCTTCTCTTCAGCGTAACACAACACATGCAATGAATTTTGTTGTTCTGTTGCGTTGTCAAATGAAAGGGAAGGAATATGCTCCATGATGTCAAAACAGATACGCAATGGGGTGCAGAAATGCTGCTTGGGAAGAAATAGCTTTTTGTTTTAGCTCTCAAGAAGTTTCATTGCTATACTTCATAAAAGATAGCTTGATCTCTGCGACATATGTCAAACTAACGTACACGTTATTGTTAGCCTGTCTAGCGCCCTTGTTACTGTATTGAAACTGATAGCTGTCGCAGAGATCAAGCTATATTTTATGAAGTATAGGACAAAAATATTTATTTATTGAAACTTCCTGCAACATAGGCGGACTTAAAGCCTGAGGCATTCTCTACCAGTCAAACAAGTGTGGTGGAGATATAACATGGCAGGTGCATAAAAATAAAATTAAGGTCTTCATCGAAATTATCATCCGAATCCGAAGAAAACATTATGTACGTCTACAATTTGCAAAGTTTCGATGCATACTATTCAGAAATAGCGTCAGAGCGCGCCACAACACGCCAGCTTAGTGTGCACACTCAGCGTCACGCCAGTATACACCACGACACGCCACGCCACGTAAGTGTGGTTCCGCTTTTAGCCGCTGGAAAGTCGGTCGGTATAGCTAACTACATACACTACACTCGACGCATCGGCCAGGCATGGGCTGAGCCGCGCTCACTACTTAGCCGCTGGTCAGTCTGTCGGTCAGTATAACTAACTACACACGCTACATTCGACACATCGGCCAGGCATGGGCTGGGCCGCGCTCACTACTTAGCCGCTGCTGGTCAGTCAGGCAGTCAGTACTAAATATATTAATTTAATTCAATATGTATTATTTAATAATCATAATCATCATTTATTGCATTCATGTAGTTTACGAAGTTGTTACAAGTATATAGGTTTCATACATGAACCCTGCTAGGGCACAGCAATAAATATATAGTGTGAAGTGCTACAGTGTCACAATAATAGAACAAACCACTGTGCTTAAACAAACACTAATTTTAACATGTTTATCAAGTGTCCAACATTTTATATTTAAACAAGTAACTGTCATGATATAATATAGGATAGGGTGAGAACAATTTGGTTATCATTTCCATTCAAAAAATATAATAAGATAAAAATTTAAATCAAATTAAAACAAACAGCGATAACAATAATAATCATTAAATAACATAGGTAGGTCGTAAGTCAAAATTGTAAGTGCTATGAGTATTGTGCACAGGTATAAATTTCTATTTCAAAATTTACTTATCGTCAAAGAATTCCTTTATAGTGTAATACGATTTTAAAATAAGGTATTTTTGGAGACTGTTTTTAAATGTATTTTCGCGTTCTAAGTCCTTAATTGAATTTGGAAGCTTATTATATATTTTCACGCACATGGCTAAAGGTCCTGAATGGAATATAGTTAATTTTGAGCTTGGTAAGGCCAATTCATTTTTGTTTTGGCGTCTAATATTGCGATGTTGCGGGCGAAGGTCCTTGGTGAGTGGGAACAGTGCCTGGTGTTTTCTTACGAATTTGCTAACTTCTAAAATATAGATACCAGTTAGTGTAAGGACTTTGTATCTTACAAAGAATGGCTTGCAGCTTTCTGCGTTATCTATATTGGCAAGAATTCGTATACATTTCTTTTGTAAAATAAAAAGTCTATCCTTGTCCACACCATTCCCCCAAACCACGATTCCATAACTTAGCCAGGAGTATGCGTAGCCATAGTATGCTGTTAGAGCAGTTTTAAAATCGGTAGCTCTTTTAAGCTCACCCAAGGCATATATAAAGCTGGCTAGTTTGTTTGCCAGTGTATCTATATGAGCTTGCCTGTTTATATTAGTATCAATAGTCAAACCCAACAGTTTAAACTCGTTTATGCATTGCAGTTTTATGTTATTGTATGAGTAATTTATATATAAATTGCATTTTTGGTATGGTCTATATTGCATTAGCTTTGTTTTGTCAAAATTTAATTCTAAGTTATGATCTTTTAGCCATGTTATTATTTTGGAGAGCTTATCATCCAGACTTAAGTTTAGGTTTTCCTTATTTGTATACGGAAATATGATAGAAATATCGTCAGCTAATAAATTACTTTGAGCGTCAATTTCTTTAGGAAGGTCATTAATATAAACTAGGAATAATAAGCATCCCAAAACGCTGCTTTGTTTGTGGTATTGACATTGTTGTTTTTGCTTTATTAGATCTTACGCGTGTTATTTGGCCAGTGTGCGGGTTGCTATGTTCTACCTCTACGAATTACTCCCTATTTTCTAGGTACGAACAGAACCACTTGTGTGCTATACCTCTAACACCTATTGCATATAATTTATTAAGTAAAATTTCGTATGAAACTCTGTCGTAGGCTTTGCTCATAACCAGTAAAATCCCTACTGCGTAGTTTTTGTTATTGATTATTTTTAAAGCTTCCTGGATATACTTAAATATTGCTAATGTGGTGGATCTATTTTTCCTGAACCCATTCTGGCTATCGTTGAATATTTTATATCTTTCGCAATAAGAATAAAGTCATTTTCACATTGCAGTCTCCAAAATTTTCGAGAAGGTCGGTAGCAATGCTATCGGCCGATTATTACTAGTGTCAGTCTGGTCTCCCTTTTTGTGAATTGGTTTTACTATCGATACTTTCAGTAGGTCAGGAACTGAGCCTTCATCCAAAGACTGATTTATTAAATAAGTTAGCGGTAACGTTAATTCTTCAGCGCATGCTTTTATAAGTATAGGCGGTAGCTCGTCATGCCCATAACTTCGCTTGTTTTTCAACCTTTTTATAATAAATTTAATTTCGTTAGGGTCAACAGGTCTTAAGTAAATGGAGTTTTCGCTTTGGGAGGAGGTAGGACGGCCTGTTGGACCAACGTTCCCGTTTATCGTGGTATTTGGTTTTCCCACTGACACAAAATAATCATTGAAAGCGTTGGCAATGACAGTCGCGTTTTCTGTCACAGTATTCTGTACACGCAATTTTATATTTTTTATTAGCTTTTTGTTATTTTTATTTGTACGCTCTTTTATTATTTGCCACATTGTCTTAGTTTTATTTTCAGATTTAGTCATAATTCTTATGTAGTTTAGTTTTTTAGAGTGGGCTACTGTTCTCTTAAGTATTTTTTCGTAACGCTTATAGTACTTTTCCAATATATTGTTATTAGTTGTAGTCATTAATGCTTTTAGTTGCCTTTTATGCTTGCATGCTATTCTTAATCCAGTCGTTAGCCATGATTTAGATTTTCTCTTTTTATTTTTTACGGTTTTCTTTGGTATACACTGATTTAATATGTTTTGTAAGGTGTTATGAAATGACTGATAATTATTATTTATGTTTTGATTTTTGTTTATTATTTTACTCCAATCTAGTTTTTTCAGTTCTTGTTTAAACGAGTCAATGTTTTGTTTGTTATAGATCCTTTTTAGAGTTAATATTTGTTTTTTATTTATTATTAGATCGTGGGTAGGTATAGTGATTACTATTCCTCTGTGGTCTGAGAGTCCAAGCTCCACTATTACTAGATGGAATTTGTCGTGTGCGTTTGTAAATATTAGGACAATACATGTGGCGCTTGAGGTTGTTACTCTGGTAGGTTCCGTCACTAGCTGTACTTGGTCATAGTATTTAGAAGATTAAATGAATTGCGATTTTTCTCAAGGATATTTACGTTAAAATCCCCTCCTATAATTATGTGTTTATGTTTGTCTTTTATGTTGATTTTAAGGTGATATATACGCCCCAATGTAACGCAGTACTGGCCGTGCGCACGCCAGAATATCAAAATTGAATCTCCTTTTGAACAGTTTTGTTTGCAAAATATTATTTGATTTACATATGCTGTGTTAGGTATGAAGAAATTCCAGCCATCAATTTTCTGTATAAAATTATTTTTAAACATATAAGTCGTTTTGGAGGAGTTTCCAAAAGTTGCGAAAAAATATCGTGTTGTTAATTATTTTTTTAAAGCAAAACTATTAGTTACACGAAAAAACCTTGTGTTCCAAATTATGTACATGAATCAATAATAAATATATTTTTTTTTCAAACCTTTTAACCTAGCCGTTACTAAGGAGTATGCTTTAGAAAGTTACCGTTTTACGGCACTTAAGCGTATGTAGGCCCTTAAGTAGCAATTTTTCCAAGGATGTATAAAATATTTCGGTTTCCCTATTTTTTTGTGGCCAATAGGTAACTATTAGTAATAGATTAATTTTAGGAATTTCAACTGCACACGTTTCGAATATAAATTCAATTGTCATTTCCGTTAAATCTTATCTTTCTTTGAATTTAATAGAATATGCACACACCACCTCCCGCATAGTTTGGGCGGCAGTATTTGGCGGCTACAGTATACCCTTCTCCTATTTTATGTTCGTTCGTGATTGCTTCCAAAAGGTAACGTTATTTTTTTAGGCTTTGTATGTTTTGATATAGCATGTTTGTATTTTTGCATAAATGTGTTTGTGTACTGTTTTCTAATGTGTTGTTATTTAAGAAAAAACTTAGGACTGGTTTGTGGTTGTGAGTCCGTAGATATTTCTGTTTTATCCGACTGTGAGTACTCCATCTCAAAATCTTCATTGTTTAGGTTGCCTATTGTCATAAGAAGATCATGTAGGTCTGATACCACAACTTTCGTGCGCTGATTATACATATCGTAGTTATAGGAAAGATTTAGATTAGAGTCCAGTAGATATGCGTAATTAAATGTCTGTGTATCCATATATAAAAGGTTACTAAAAGTTTCTATTCTACTATTGTACAGAGTATTGCCATAATTTTGCTGTTTTACATAATAGTTATTATTAAATTTAAATTTATAAGTAGGTAGACAAATAATTATATTAGTATGGTATATTGTAATTAATTTTTCTCGAATAAACATTACTAGTTCTTCATAGTTTTGCGTTCTTCGGAAGTCCTCTTCGCCAATGTAAATAATACAGTCAGTCCTTACTTGTTAAGTTCTGAACTTTTACATCAATATCCTCAAATATTTGCTTCAGTCCACATTTAGGTTTGCGATAGTGGCAAATTTTGTAGTTTCGCAAGTTAGTTTCCTCTGTAGCGGTTTATAATATATTTGAAGTTTCGCTGCTTAATAAACATATTTTTGGTTTATCTATACTAATAGTCTGCTTGATATGGGTTCTGCCTGGAGTTGATACTAGAGTAGTAATAGAACGTTTTTGTGTTATAACACTTACATTAGTCTCATCATTTGTATTTTCAGATAAGGTAGTTAAATTGTCTGTTTGGGTCTCTTTACTATTTGTAAACACGAGATGGCGTGGATTTAAATAAATTTCAAATAAAAACGGGTTAAAATTTGATTTTGTGATTGAGTTTCAGGATAAATAGTTTGTTCACTTCCAGTTCACTTTATATTTCCTTTATTACTCTGGATTGGAGTCTTGACACATCTCTGATCACTGTCTATTAGCATTTATCACAGTTTCGCACATTGATTTTGCAAGTCATTTGTTTACTCGTTTCAATAATCACTTTTGTAGTTTTTCGCTCCACGGACCTCCTTGATAACACAGCTATAGTTGATTTTATTTATTTATTAAAACTTTATGCACAAGTACAAAGGCGGACTTAATGCCTTAGACATTTTCTACCAGTCGACCTTAGGGTGGTGCAGAGATAAAATAAGGCAGGTGCAACTAAATTAAGGGATAAATTGAGAAAAAAAACATATATAAAAAATACATACAAATATATACTTAGATACATACATACAAAAACAATGCTATAGAGAAACCGAAACCAACAAATCAATTCTGTGATGATTCTGCAAACTTCTTGCGAATGTGCTCACGTGCCTTCAATTTGAAAGATAACCGACTGTTTGCCATCCTGATATTCTGAGGGAGCGCATTCCAAAGAGAGATCGCCTGGACAAAGAAGAACGAGTGGATAAACCCAGAGCGGTGAGAAGGACATTGTAGAAGACGATTATTGGTGGAGCGAAGATTTTTACTGTGAGCAGAGCAAAGGAATTGAACATGAGAAGTCAGGTAAGAAGGAGAAGAGGGTTTATCAATAAAAGAAAACAGGGTAGTCAAGGGCCTCAGCGCTCTACGCTGACGAATGGGTAACTTATAACTTAACTTATCTTTTTATTTTAGTATCCTTTTTCACTTTTATGCACAGTTTATGGTCTTTTGAGCACTACTAATATTTTTTTAGATATAATTTACGAGAGCACAATTAAATACTTTGTTTACATCACCAGCGCCACCTGTCGGCCATATACATCCTTTTAACTTTAATTTCATATTTTAGGGTATTGTTTACCATTTATGTGTTCTACCTAATTCTAGGTAATCGGGAAGTAGTTGAGCTCAGCCCAATGTTGGTCTGAGTGCCACACGTTACTGTTTCTGTGCTCCGTTCGACATTGGAGTTTAGATGTTTTAATGCTTTTTTGGGGTATTTTGAAAAAAATACCGGCGTAATATAACACTTTAATAACTTTATAACCACCGACGGAAAAAGAGGAGTGTTATAACTTTGATGTGTGTACTTGTGTGTTTGTGTATTTGTTTTATCTATCTATGGCATCATATATCCTAAACGGATGAACCAATTTAGATTTAGTTTTTTTGTTTGAAAGGTGACTTTATCGAGAGTATTCAGCTATGTTTGATGAAAATTGGTCCAGCCGGTCATAAGTTATTGTTGTTTTAGTGTTTGAATCGGGCTGCTCCCGTCCGATATTGTGTTATAATTACGTGTTCAATAGAATGTCGATCGTAGTGTCTACTACTAGATAAATTATGTAGTATGAAAAATAAAAATATGCCAGGGGCTTTTAACATTTTTCTTGTTATTGTTGTCACGTCCTGATTGACCATCTAATCACGTGGGGGGCGGACACACGATTGAGAAATTACTGGCGTGGCTAACGTGGCTCTGGAAACCCATTCAACATGGAGACACGTTCAAAAAGAAAACGTATAGGACCGCTGCCCGGGGGCGATCGCCGGGGCGCATCTGGAGCTGACGCTGGGTGTCACAGCATGCGAACCGTCAGCGGTCAGGAGTTGAACAGGCGGGCTCCCACCGACAAAGATACTACAGCCGAAATCAATGACGATGGTGACAGACTGACTAACAGGACAGACACCCCTGTAGAACCGTATAGTCCAAGCACAGTTTCGTACACACCTTCAAGAACATCATCACCATCTATATCATCGTCACCATCTTTACCATCTTCACCCCCCATTAGTATTTTAAATACAGTTCCACCCACGCCAGCCTTGAATGTTGCGCGGGAAGTATCTAACTTCTTACCCGCGTCCACCAAGACTGGTAAAGCAAGAGTTCGCATGAGATGGAGTAAAGAAGTAAACCTTTTTATCATGCGAACCTACCTATACATTACTAAATTAGAGATCGATATGACCACCTACAGACAACAACTGCACTCACTCTTTACACGACAATATCCAGAAATCACAGTTACAGAGCAGAGAATATTAGATCAAAGAAGAGCTATAGTTAGGAATAAACTTCTATCTCAAGCAGTTATAGAACAACTAACAGAAGAAGTACGAACACAAATACTACAAGAATTAGTAAATTATTCAGACAATAACACCATCAGTCAAAACATGAGCGAAAGTACTCTCGACGAACAGCCACAAGTGCTAGTTCAATTACAACCTATTAATCCTATTGATTTTCAATCTCAACCACACAACCAATCGCAACCTTACACGCAAACGTCACATATATCCACACAAACTGAATATTTAACTCATACGCTAGAAAATGATGTTGAAACTTTAGTCGCCGCAGATGAAAACCTAATAACAGATAGTTTTATTCAAGAAATATACGATACATTTAGAACAACTCTAGCTCAATATTCTGGTATGGACCCATTAGTTCGTCCAAAATTGCCAAAACTTCGATACAGTCCTAATCTTTTTCGTTTAGTAAATTTATTTAATGAAAACATACTAAGTCAATTTATTTCTGATGACACCAAACTTTTAGATATTCACACTCTTATATATTGCACGGCGGTAGTCATATCTGAAGAACTTAAATTTAAAATCACGCAACACACAAAAAACACTAGTCCAAAACAGAATGTCAAACCAGCATGGCAACAGAGGTTATAAAAAGATATAGAAAAACTTAGAGCAGATTGCGGTAGACTTACACAATACATCAACAATAACAGATCAAACAAAGTAGTAAAGAGAGTTGAGGTCATACTTAGAAGCAGTTATACACACACTAGGCATGAAGACATTAACAGAAAACCTGAAGAATTTTTAGACACATTAAAACAAAAACTAGCCCTTAAAGTTCATAGACTCAGAAGATATAAGAAAGCACAACAGCATAAAGCCGATAACGCTATATTTGCCACAAATGAAAAGATATTTTACAGAAACCAGAAACCGATGCAAGTGAAGAGAATAAAACAGACACAGTTGAATTACCTACAAAAGAACAACTAGAAACATACTGGTCTAGTATTTGGGAAGAACCTATACAACACAACGACAAGGCTACATGGATAATGGAAGAAGAAACAAAATGGAGAGCAATAGAAGAAATGGAATTCGTAGAGATCACAGAGTCTGATATTACACACATAACAGGCAGATTACATAACTGGAAATCTCCTGGTATAGATAAAATACACAATTTTTGGTACAAAAAATTAACTTTATTATACAAACCCTTAGCAAAAAAATTAACAGAAATCATTTTAGGACAACAAAGTATACCGGAATTTATTGCAACAGGCATAACTTACATGCTACCTAAAACTAAAAATTCACCGCAACCTTCTCAATATAGGCCAATCACGTGCCTACCCACGATATATAAAATATTAACATCATCGATTACAACAAAGATCAACTCACACATTAAACGACACAACATAATGGCAGAAGAGCAGAAGGGATGCAGGCGGGGCCACATGGGATGCAAAGAGCAATTAATTATTGATTCTACAATTCATAAACACGCCACCACTAAAAATAGAAATCTTCATTGTACTTACATCGACTATAAAAAAGCTTTTGGCAGTGTTCCACATTCTTGGTTGATAAAAATACTAGAAATTTACAAAATTAACCCGAAAATAATACACTTCCTACGCAAAATAATGCCACAGTGGAAAACCACACTTCAACTATATAGCAATAACAATAGTGTTACAACGCGACAAATTTCTATCAAGAAGGGTATATACCAAGGTGATTCACTGAGTGCCCTGTGGTTCTGCCTCGCACTAAATCCTCTATCTCATCTGCTGCAAAGCTGTCGTGCCGGATATTGTTTCAAACACACTGCAGACCAAACAATAATTTCACATCTCATTTATATGGACGATATTAAATTATATGCACAAACCGAAAAAGATATGAAGAAACTAGTAGAAGCCACAGCAGATTTTAGCCAAGATATTAACATGCAATTTGGTCTGGATAAATGTAAAACACTTCACATCATACGAGGCAAGATACGACCCGGCAGTTATGTAGTAAATAACACAGACACCATAACAGCAATGGAAGCGACTGATTTATACAAATATTTAGGTTATACACAACTTAAAGGATTAGATCATGTTAGAATTAAAGGTACACTTACGACAGAGTTTAAGAAGAGACTTAACGCTCTTTGTAAAACTCAACTTTCGGGTAAACATCTCATCAAGGCCGTAAATACATTTGCAATCCCCATATTAACGTACTCGTTCGGTGTTATTAAATGGACAAAAACAGATACAGAACAATTAGAGCGAACCACCCGCACCACACTTACAAAACATAACAACTTACACCCTAAATCTGCAATAGAAAGACTTACGATCAAAAGACATAGGCCTAATAGATATCCAGCATCTGTGGCGAAAACAAATCTGTAGACTTAAAACATTCTTTCACTCAAAATCTCGTACCAGCAATATTCATAAAACTATAGCCCTAAATGATTTCAACTACACTCCACTTAACTTAATTGAACAGTCAGATTGAAGAGTCAGAAACTGGAAGAAAAAAGTACTACATGGCCGACATCCTCACGATTTGGAACAATCCCATATAAATAAAGTCGCATCAAACAAATGGCTTAAGATAGGTAGTTTGTTCCCTGAAACTGAAGGATTTATAATTGCGATACAAGACCAAATAATTAACACAAAAAATTACCGAAAATATATTATCAAGGATCCTTCAGTTACAAACGATAAATGTCGTAGGTGCCACTTACAGCCAGAAACGATCCAGCACATAACTGGGGCGTGCACAACTCTCACGCAGACAGACTACACACACAGACACAATCAGGTGGCAAACGTAATTCATCAAAAATTAGCCGTTAAATACACATTTATACAGGACGCAAACACCCCTTATTATAATTATACACCACAAACCATATTAGAAAATGACACTCATAAACTTTACTATGACCGCGCCATTCTCACTGATAGGACAATTCATTACAATAGACCGGATATCACTTTGCAGGATAAAATAAATAAAATTACCTACCTAATAGATATCGCAGTTCCCAACACACATAACATACAGAAAACAACAACCGAAAAAATCAGTAAATACGCAGACTTGAAGGATGAGGTAACTAGAATATGGCGTCAAGAAAAAGTTTATGGTGTGCCTATAGTCCTCTCCACAACAAGCGTTATCCCAAATCATCTTCTTCACAGTTTAAAATTGCTAAATCTAAATGAAACCCTCTATATTACTTTACAAAAAGGTGCCATCTTAAATACATGTCGTATAGTTAGAAAGTTCTTGCAAATAGAAGAAAACGAAGTAGGTCCACATCAAAACTCACCCTCCTCATAACACACCACACGCTGCATTTACTTGGTTTTGGCCCGTAAATGTAGCTTAAACCAGCCTAAGAGCTGAGTAGTTAAAAAAAACTTTACAAATAATAATAATATTCTTTATTTATATAAAAACAGATTGCAGTAGGTACATGTAACAGTTTTACAAAGTAGGTAGTTGTAAATTTCTGATAATCAAGTGGGTGACGTGCTGTCCTCCTTGCTAGGCTATGAAATAGCCTGTATTAAGGAGTAACAGTGCCGATACCCTCTTATTGTATTGCTACAATTTAATTTCTACAAGTTATTTTTTCTAATTCTTAAAATCTATAATTATTTGAGCGCGAGCGCATTTGTGTGTGTGTGCTTGTGTGTTTGTGCCTGTGTGCTGTGTGTGCGTGTATGGGTTTGTGTGTGTATGTATGTGCGTGAGCGTGCAGCTGTGTAAGTCAGTGTAAGCGTGCGTAAGTAAGGAGATTGGATTTGTGTGGGTCTATGTTTTGAGTGAGTGGTACAATTTACAAACTTATCATAAGTAAATTAAATTAAATATTTTTCTGTTTCGTCGTAGGTTTTATTTTGAAGGAATATGCGGACGGTCTTTTTACAATTATGATAAGACAGTTTATATATTGGACAATTTTTGTTTATTGTATTATAAAGAGACGGACCTAAATAATAAAAGAATCTTCTAGTAAACGACAAGCGAGTTTTTGGAGGAGTACATATTTTATCTTTTCGGCGTTTGGTAATTTCAATGTAGGGGGTTATGCGGTGCTGCAACAAAATTAATTGTAAAATAAAGTGTTGCCGCACGTTGAGAACGTTGCAGTTTTTGTATAACTGATCAGTTGGATAAATTAGTGGACGGAAGGTGGCCACTTTCAGTATGGCGCGATGTGCAATTTCCAACGGTTTAAGGATAGTTTTTGCAGCACCACCCCAACAGGGAATGCAATAGGTAATTATAGATAGGCATAAGGCAAAATAGACATTACTTATAATTATAGGATTAGCAATATTTCTTAAGGTTTTGAAGATATATATAAGTTTGCGAACTCTGCCAGTAAGGACATTAACATGAGATTTATATTTAAGATTCTTATCTATAATAACACCTAGGTATTTGATTTCATCCGTAGAGGATATAGTTGCACATTGGCATGAAACTTGAGTCAGCAAATTGCATGTGTGAGCTTTAAGTGCTACTGGTGGGTTTGGTTGGGTAGCAGAACTGATCGAGTAGGTAATGAACTTGGTTTTAGAGGTATTAAGTGTAAGCATATGAAAATAAAGCCAGTTCAGCGCTACATTAAAGCCATGTTGTGCATTGTCTTCGAGATCAGACCATGTGTTACCGACAATAGTGATAGCAGTGTCATCTGCAAAGGATGTTATCTTGGCATTTGGGATATTTATATTGCATAAGTCATTTATGAAAACTAGAAATAAAGTGGGTCCCAATATGCTTCCTTGCGGAACGCCATAGTAGATGGGGAGCTCATGGCTGCTGTGACGGTCAATCTTGACTATCTGGGAGCAATTTGTGAGGTAGTTTTGAAATAGATCAAGTTGCAATCCCCTGACGCCCATCTTTTCAAGTTTGAGTAAGAGAGAACGGACGGGAACGGTGTCAAAGGCCTTCGCAAGGTCTAAGAATACCGTAAGGACCTTTTTATTAGTGTTCAGGTTGTGTACGATATTGTTAGTTAATTCCTGAACTGCGTCACAGGTAGACTTGTTTTTAGGAAATCCAAATTGTTGTGGTGATATTAGTTTGTAACGTTCTAGGTAGTATACAAGTCTTTTATTGATAAGCCGTTCTAGTACCTTGGATAAGGCAGTCAGTACTGCAATGGGACGGTAATTATTCGGCAGGTTCCTGTCGCCTCCCTTGAAGACTGGGTGAATGATTGCCTTTTTAAAAGAAGAGGGAAAGACGGCAGTCTCGAAACAGAGGTTAAAAATATGGCATAGTATGGGTGCCAGGGAAATTGAGTACCTCTTCAGGATGTAGGTTGATATTGCCATCCCAGCCAGTTGCCGCATCAGAGCGCAAAGAATGGATGACTGTTGTAATTTCGTCAATGTCAGTAGGGTCGAGGACGAACGATGAAGTCGATGTGATATGAGAAGTGGGTTGAGTGACTGTCAATGGCTGTGTAGTACTGGTGTGAATTATATCATTTGCAAGCCTCTCGCCAATGTTTACGAAGTATGAGTTAATAGTGTTGCAAGACTCAATAGGTGTAGATGACAAAGTTAGTAATTGAGCAGATGTATTCTTGATGTAGTGTTAGTTACCCGTTTAATAGTGTCCCATAGTGTTTTTGGATTTTTACTAGCTTTATTTAGTTCCTCTGTATCATATGTTTTCTTTGCTTTCTTTAAAACACTAATACAACAATTTCTGTATCGAAGGTAAGTCATTTTTAGAATTTCATTTCCTGGGCAATTTTTAACTTTCTTATGTAGAGCATCCCTGTTTCTTATGCACCGTAACAAACCAGGTGTGATCCACGGTTTGAGGATTCTATTTTTTGATGAAACTTTTTTAACTGTGGTATTTTCAAAAATGGATACAGTCATTAAGTTCAGTAATCTATCGGTAGCTATATTTGCGTCTTTTATACTGAAAATAGGAGTGAAGTCCAGTTTTGAAATTTATTTGTCAAGTCCTTCATAGTCTATTTTTGTTACAAGGGAGTTTGTGACCGTTCGTAGACATTTATCGTGAATGCAAAGTAAGGAGGAGGAGTGATCAGTTATTGTGGAACTTAAGACAAATGTGTTCGTGGGGGAAATTGTTTTAGGTAATCGTGGGAGCGCATGTCAGATGTGGTAGGTTTAATGTCCACGTTCAGGTCACCAGTTATAACTACCGATTTAAATCTATGTAGCGACGGAAGAATGTCGTTAAGAACTGAGAGAAAGCTGTTTATATTGTCTAATGACGGCGATCGATAAATACAGATTATCGCCAAGTCAAAGTTAATTTTTATAATAAGACCCGATGCAGTTCGGTGGAAATCTGGTTCTTCGCATGTAACAGACATGTCCGACTTCGAATACACCACTACACCATCACTCTGATTTATATGTTTGGTTGTCATGAACGCGGAGTAATTATTGAGAATCGGGATAGTGCTATTGCTAGAACAAGGTAACCAGCATTCAGTTAAAACAACCAAATCGCTGTGCACGCCGTTGTGTCGTGTGCTGTGCCGGTGGCGCGCAAGCCGAGCAAACTCAGTGGAAGCACTTGTGTCTGAATCTGATCAATATTATTGTTGGCACATGACACACTACGCCTGGCCGGCGCATTTACCTAAGCTTTAAAACAGATTCCACTAACTAGATGAACATTTATATTAGGTAGCTAGGCATTGTAGTGTTGGGCTAAGCAACTCAGTAGCTCTCAACCATGAAGAATTTCCACTATGAAACAAAGCATTCAATTCATTTCATATTGTGTGACACAATTAAGACTAAATAAATATTTCAGATATTTATTTAGTCACGCTAAAGAGGTTAACCTAAATAGCAATAAATAGTGCGGAGGCGGTAGCGTGCGTGGGTGGTGACTGTGGCGAGCTCGCTCAGTGACACTGACGCGACGGGCTCGTAGCGGTGTCCCCGTGGGTACCGCCACCGCGTCAACGCGGCACCACGGCGGGCGCGTGCTGCCGCTGACCTGACATGCGCTGCTCACAAAGTCACGAGTGCACATGTGCAGGCCCCGCTCGCTGCAATTTATTGGTAACGCTTACTAGCTACTGAATTTCGAGTCATAAAATTGATTTAGTCATAACTGTGAAAAATATGAGTTGAATTGCGGGTGCCGCGGGTGCGCCTCGCACGCCGCATAGTGCACCGCGCGTCGCACGGCTCATTGACGGCTGCGCGCAAATATGTCAAGTATGTGTAGCGCTATAGAATGCCGCGCGCGAATAGCCGGCCGCGCCGTTCGCCGCCTGCCACGCGCAATGGATCGCTACCGAGCTTTCATTATACTTCGCCTGAAATAATTATGGAATATATTTGTGTCCGCACCGCTACGGATAGCTTGCAGTCGACCGCAGACGCGAGTTGCGGATACATGTGCGTTACGATTTAAATATACTTCGATCAATGAGTTCAACGAATTAATTAAACGAAACGAATAACGGATAACCTGATGAAGCTCGTGATGTTTGCAAGCTAAAGTCGCGTCCGTCGCTCCCGGCCAGGTGAGTGTGTCAGTGTTTAAGTAAAAATATTATGTACAAAGTAATATTTTAGACCTTAGCTCAAAAATTGTTTTGAGATATTTATGGTCGTTTTTGCCAGGGTCGTTGGTTATCTAGAGTTGTTCATTGATCGAGTAGTTGAGCTTATTTTACCAAGCAGGGGTCAGTCTACCAGCCTGCCACAGGACTGCCATGTGGACGACGTTAGTACTGTGTGGCACTGTGTCCCGCGCTCTCATGCTGGGACGCGCTCGCGGCTGCCCCGGAGTACGATGCTAGCACAGTTCACAAGAACAGTTGGAACAGTGTGCCGTCTTTAGCGACGTTTGATGTGTCGCGCTCGCATGTACACGTACACGTAGGATCTGAGTGTACTCTCGCTAAAATACGCTATTTATTTGACTCGGACTTCAATAGGAAATGGTGACTGGCGTTTTTTTGGGGGACTATGTTTTGTATTAATGACATTCAAAAAGGTGTTCGCAGTCGCAGCGGAAAAATGTCGAATTTCTTAATTTCAGTTTAGCAGATACTTAGTGTATGACGTCTTGTAATTGTGTATGGTAACTACAAATTTGTGTATCCAACCATTGGGGAGCTATTCAATAAAAACTGTTTCCGCTGGAACTACGTCATCCCAGCGGCACTTTTTTTCCCTATGCACGTAGATGAAAAAAAAACATCCAATAATTGGTGTGTAACAAGAGGTAAATGTGTATGCTTAAATGAAATTTGTGTGTTATAAAACTGCGAAGATAATCAAGTTTCCGCTGCGCTGACGTTTGGCAATTTGATGAAAATCATATAAAACGGCTTAGTGCAGAGTTGAATCTTTTTATGCACGTTGCTTTGAATTTGTGTGTAATGATTGTTAAAACAGAATTTGAAAAAAACATACCGTTCAGAAGATATACACATAAAAGTAAAATAAGGTTATTAGGTCTAACTACTTAAAATAGGAACTCTGGAGCCTAACTTATAACGTTTATTTGTATCTTGTAAGGGACTACAATGCCTTGCCAAGTTTCATTTAAGTGGTCTTAGTAATTAATGAGCAATGGCATAATTTACTACGGCTTGAGTACTATATTGTATGACATCCGATTGCAGGACTTTTTAATGGAAAAGCAAAATATAACTTATTCCACTGATTAGTGTATTAATGCAACTATTCACATCTAAAATTTCAGCTCAATACACTTAATAATTAAAGAGATATAATAAAAATACCAGAACAACCGCAATACATGGATAAACCGACCAAGTTTGAATGGCTACAAAAAAGCGGCCGTGCAGTATAAAGAGCTAACGTTCCAAAATTTCCAGTATAGCTCGTTATTGTGTTTAATAGTTTCGTACAGGTGTGTACACAATAGTTTAGCAGAAAATAAAACAACTGCATTAACTTTGTAGTAGTTAATGTTAATTAAAATACTTAAAAAAAACAATATTATTAATATAGTAATAAAAACAGAGATAGGTCCGCAGGGCAGCTTTGTGGTGAGCTGGTGGGCAGTGGCGCCCCACGGACCATATCTCCTGGGAGAAGTCTTGTCAGTTGACCCTCATCTCCAGCTTGCCTTTATTGGCCGGTCGGAGAGACCACTGACGGGGAAAAGAGCTCCCATCT
The DNA here is from genome assembly GCA_964057195.1 of Orthosia cruda. NCBI lineage: Eukaryota > Metazoa > Arthropoda > Insecta > Lepidoptera > Noctuidae > Orthosia > Orthosia cruda. The sequence continues at coordinate 29,543,722 of OZ059844.1, forward strand.
CCCGTTTGCCTTAATTGGTTGGCTTGAGTGAAGATTCGCAAGAACAAAAGTGCTCGGTGGAAGGAAGTATAATCTTACTGGATGATGCTGGTAGGGATCTTTACCGTATTTCCGGGATTGGACTGATAGCCGTGGTATACCACTCCACTCCTCAAGCACCTCCAGATATGTTTGCCCCCATGGCGCTACGTCACTCAAATACTAAAGACCCTCGACCATTAATTGAGTGTGCAAGTCACCCTCTGCCATTTTATAGCCGTGTAATTCAACAGTGGTCAGTTAGGGGCCAATAGTCATTCTATAGTTTTAGGCAATCGATCGACTAAACCTGCCAAACCCATAGCCCAATATCTTTGTCTCCATATTAACAATAGTCCTGCACCAATCGGGGATTGTCCTTGGGTGCTCTTACGTAATGCATCTACGAATAATCATCAGTTGGTGTCACATATCATCATACATAGTTAACAGGGCCTCTGCCAGTTTGCTTCGGCCCCTGGCACGCCTTTCAAGGTCCGGGACCCCAGTGTCCCGAGATATTAAAAACATTGATATAAAGAATCAGTTTTTTTATTAAATACTAGAGGACGCCTCGCGGTTTCACCCGCGTAGTTCCCGTTCCCGTGGGAATACAGTGATAAAAAGTAGCCTATGTCACCCGGGGATAAAGTAGCTTCCCAACGGTGAAAGAATTTTTGAAACCGGTCCAGTAATTTTGGAGCCTATTCGGTACAAACAAACAAACAAACAAAAAAATCTTTCCTCTTTATAATATTGGTATAGATAAATAAAAAATATATTGCCTACTGAAGCCCATATAGGATGTAAATCTTAGGTTTTACTAGTACGTAAATTTTAGGGAGTTGGTTGTGACTGATAAACAAAATAGAACAGGAAGCGTGTGGTAAGTAAATACCTAACTGCTTTAAATTATTCCCTATTATACCGTTAAGTTTTTAAATCCGACATTTGAAATGACTACTGGTGCTAGGTTTTTTTTTCTGATTAAGGACATAATAATTACCTATAGTAATAACTTTTTGTAATATAAGTACTGGCAAATAATAGTAGATCATGCACCGAGGGGCTAAAGTTGTGTCTTATGTCACGGGCGTCATATTGAATCTCGAGCGCAATGAAGGATTCGGGATTTAACTCACGAGCAAAGCGAGGGAGTTAATACAAGAATCCTGAATGCAGCGAGGGATTCAAGCTAGCCCAAGGCAAAGACACCTTTAGCCCAGAGGAGGATACTCTACTTTTTACACGTACTGTGAGAAAATAATAGCCATAGTACGAAAAACAAAGTATTTATTAAATAAACAAACAGTAAGAATAACATATTTAGAACTTGATAAAATGTGATAAATCGACTGTAGTACAGAAAGGTTTTAATATTTATTTATTTAATCACAAAATCCACAGCAATCTTTGCGCAGTTTACTTAAAATAAATTAACTAATGTTGCAGCCAATTACTATTACGGTATTACGGCGCGGTACGGTATTTGTTATTATTAATGCCAGTTTTAATGTTATTCCATTCCTTTTAAAAAATGGTTCGTAGTTATCTAATTATTCTTACAATATTATGTCTTCGAAAACATGGCAACGATATGAAGAAGCAGTCGTGATGATTTTGTAGGAAATCGAGAATATCATCCACGTGTAGTAAGGGTATCGAGAATATCATCCACGTGTAGTAAGGGTATCGAGAATATCATCCACGTGTAGTAAGGGTATCGAGAATAGCTTTCCTCTTTCTGGCACCAAAGGGTGTTTGTTAGTATTATACTGCCAATTTAGCTGAGCATATGAGATTCCAAATTCAAATCACATTATTGACCAGCGGGTCATAATGAAATCCAGTACAACATTATTGACCGGCTGTGCCCCCGGCCACTAATGACTCACTTTAGGTTAAGGTTGCTTGACATATAATTTGACATTTTCGAGCAGGTGGTGTGAAAATGCATTTGTTACAGATGCAAATAATATTGTAATAATTTTGTAAGTTTAAGAAAAAACTTTGTTACATAAAAATACAACCGACTTACTAATAAAAACACTAAAAGTGAAAAATAACTTTAATTTCGGCAGTCGGTGTTTTTGTTTTGTATCTTCGTTTTTTGACACCGACTGCCGAAATTGAAGTAATTTTTCACTTTGTACTGTTTTTATTTGAAAGTCAATTGTATTTTTTTTGGTAAATATTTTAATGAGCAAGTTCTATAGTAATGTACCCACAATGCCCAAAGTTATGTCGGAATAGTTTAGCCGAATAAATGACGATGAAAAACCCGAAATGAGAGTGTGACATGCAATGCAATTGCAGCAATCCCGAGAGATTGCCGTTGTTTATTTAAGTGTTCTGTTATATATCTCCGAAGTTCTTTATCAGATATTCACCAAATTTAAATGGGACCAATTCGGGAACCTACTCTTTCAAACAAAAATAATCTTCAAAATCGGTTCACAATTGACTGAGAAATCAGTACATACATAGTGCCAACCGTAGAATCTGCTCCATTTTGGAAAGTCAATTAAAAAACAAGTGACCTACTATTTTTATCACGAAAATTATTAGTTTATTTATTTATTCAGGATCTCCAACGAAAGATGTACACAAAAAACACAATGAATCGTCAATATGAAGTAATGACAAGTGCAATCCAAAATTATAAAAAAGATAGTATACGAGTATTAGTTTATTGTTCAAGAATTGTGTGCACAGCTGTACCAGTTCAATAATGGTACAACACTGGACATTTTGGAACGTTAGCTCTTTATACTGCACGGCCGCTTTTTTGTACTCATTCAAACTTGGTCGGTTTATCCATGTATTGCGGTTGTTCTGGTATTTTTATTATATCTCTTTAATTATTAAGTGTATTGAGCTGAAATTTTAGATGTGAATAGTTGCATTAATACACTAATCAGTGGAATAAGTTACATTTTGCTTTTCCATTAAAAAGTCCTGCAATCGGATGTCATACAATATAGTACTTAAGCCGTAGTAAATTATGCCATTGCTCATTAATTACTAAGACCACATAAATGAAACTTGGCAAAGCATTGTAGTCCCTTACAAGATACAAATAAACGTAATAAGTTAGGCTCTAGAGTTCCTATTTTAAGTAGTTGGACCTAATAACCTTATTTTACTTTTACGTGTATATCTTCTGAACGGTATGTTTTTTTTCAAATTCTGTTTTAACAATCATTACACACAAATTCAAAGCAACGTGCATAAAAAGATTCAACTCTGCACTTAGCCGTTTTATATGATTTTCATCAAATTGCCAAACGTCAGCGCAGCGGTGAACTTGATTATCTTCGCAGTTTTATAACACACAAATTTCATTTTAGCATACACATTTACCTCTCATTACACACCAATTATTGGATGTTTTTTTTTTCATCTACGTGCATAGGAAAAAAAAAGTGCCGCTGGGATGACGTAGTTCCAGCGGAAACAGTTTTTGTTCAATAGCTCCCCAATGGTTGGATACACAAATGTGTACGTACTATACACAATTACACGACTTCATACACTAATTATCTGCTAATCTGAAATGAAGAAATTTTCATTTTTCTGCTGCGACTACGTACACTTCAAAAAGTGTTCAGTCTAGTTTCTTCTAAACAAATTTGGCAACCCTAATCGAACACTATGTAATTTATTATCTACAATAGTATACTATTTAAAAGAAAATAAGGGCTACCTAAAATTTATCAATTTATTAAATATTATCCAAATGTTTCTAATGAATTGATACTGACTGAAACTACATAATTTTCAATCACATAAATAAAAATAAAAAATAAAATGAGGAATTGTTTGATATTCAAAGTTTCATAAAACATACATTTAAAAACGACTTTTTCAATTTTACAAACTTGTTTCTCTTTTAATTACGCATTCCCTTATTCGAGAAGGCAAGCTCTCGATTAAACACAGCACACTCTTCAGAAATCCGCTCTCAGCGTCCTTTTAGAGCATTTATGAGGTCCTGCTGCGTGTTGATGAGAATATCACTATGTTTATAACTGATCCCACAAATCCCCAAGGGGCTTGAGGCCTCGACTAGTGGCTTGCCACTGCAGCATATAATTTCAGTGTCATCTAATGTTTGTATTTTTATTCGTGTCGTATACGATCGAGCATTATCCTACATCAATATGAATCCTGGACCTGCTTTATGAGCGAATACAGTCATGTGGTGTAGTACTACATTCTCAAAGACTTAGTTATATCGCCCCAGACCATAAAATTGGATTTGAAACCGTTCTCTAGATATTCGCCACACTCTAACACGTCGATCGTCATTCGAAAATATAATCTTGCACTCATCCGTCAAAATGCCTTTTTACAAGATTGCTTGGATAGTCTAATTACAGTGTTTCTAGCATACTTACCTATTCCTTTTTCGAATGGTTCTTCTCAAAATAGAATGGACGGGCAACTTGGAAATCAAAGCGCCAGTGACTTTATTGCATGCGAGTGAACGCACTGCCACAGAATAATTTAGAGCACAGTGCTCGTGTGTTGCCACAATGATCCCTTGTTGCCGCCGCTTGAGCCCTTGTGCTTAACCTGTGCAGATGTGCTGCCCGCGTCCTAAAACCAACATGCGCCACAAGTCACTTGGGACTGTAAAATCATTGTGTCTCGTCGTCTTCTAACAATTGACAGAAATATAATGACGTTATAATTTAAAATTCGTGACTCAAGAGGAAATGTGGGCAGAGAGCTTCGACTGCATTTCCTTAGTAAAAACTTTTTTACAAAAATATACTACCGTCTTCCAAATAAGAAAACTACAAAGTGAAAAATAACTTTATTTTTGGAAGTCGGTGTCTCTGGTAGGTACTTAACAACTTGCCTATTAGGTAGGTACAACCAAAAAGTGAAAAATAAAAAACTTTTTTACAAAAAAATACTACCGACTGCCAAAAATAAATTATTTTTCACTTTGTAGTTTTCTTATTTGGAAGTCGGTAGTATTTTTATGTAAAAATGTTTTTTATTTTTCTCTTATGTTGCTGTGAGTACCGACCCCTGAGGGACCCCGGCATTAATATCCAATTGGTCCGTTAAGCAGCCATCAATAACCACTCGAATGGACCGATCTCTCAGGAAGTCCGCAATCCAGTCAAATAGACCACCGGGCAGACCGAACGAAGGAAGCTTACCAATAAGGCTTTCATGCCAGACCCTATCAAAAGCCTTCGAGATGTCGAGGGAAACAGCAAGCGCTTCCCCGTGGCTCTCGATGGCCTCACTCCATATGTGAATGGCATACGCTAGAAGATCGCCAGTAGACCGATTTCGGCGGAAGCCGTATTGGCGGTCACTAAGGATCTCGTTAGTTTCTAGGTATGCTAGGAGCTTCGTGTTAAGTACACGCTCCATACTCTTACAGAGTACTGAGCGGTACGTTACAGAGATGGGTCTGTAGTTGGCCGGGTCAGCTCGACTACCCTTCTTGGGCACGGGTTGTACGTTAGCTAGCTTCCAAGCATTCGGCACTTTTCCAGTATCGTACGAAAGGCGGAATAGGCGTGTCAAGAACGGAGATAGTTCAGGCGCACAGGTTCTGAGAACTATCGCTGGTATTCCGTCAGGGCCGCTAGCCTTGTTCACAAGGTGTAGGTACAACTAAAAAGTCAGTGTCCATAACGCAAAAAGATTGTTACCTACGAAAGCAACCGACTTCAACAAATAAAGTTATTTTTCACTTTGTAGTTTTGTATTTGGAAGTCGATAGTACTTTTTTGCAAAAAGTTTTTGACATTTGTAGTTGTCAAATTTGTACACTAGGCCTCTGTTGCCAGCGCAATGTTGAGCATTTATTGAGGGTTCTAGTGCTTATAAAGACAATGTATAATTAAAAGGAAAACATAGGGGCATAGTATACATCTTTCTTCTTCAGTCTGCAACCATATTTCCTCTTAAATGATTTTTGGTAAAAACACACATTGTTTTTAAAATCAAAATCAAATAACTAAAATTTTAATTTTTTTACCGAGTTTTTTTCATATTTTTTTTTTTAGCCGATATTTATTGTATCTTTACGAAAACTGTCAGAGGGAGTGTCGGACACTCGGACTCGCGCACCCAGTTCACCCTGGCTGCTCCGTCTCCGCGGGCCGCGCTACTTGCGCGCGAGTCTCGATTATAACATATTTTCTATGACGATGCGCTCCGTTTGCTGATCTCGATGGCGGGCTTGTTTATTAATGAGCATGTTGTGCTGTTGTTTACGGTGATGCTATGTACTCGCTGCGTGGTGCGATCGTGACGGACGCACGACGTGGACGCGCACTATGTCTAGGCAGGCTCGTCGGAATGCACTTATTATTCAAATGATCACATCGAGCTCAGCTTGTGTGGCCTACTTTCTTTCCCACATCTTCATCTATCATTGAAGGTCTATTTAAATAGATAGGTAATAATTTATGTTAGTCGGTCTTAGGAGAGGACGTAAGACGAGCTTAGACTCGTCTAACAATAACCGAACAATCTTACTATATAAATAATGTGAAAGTTTGTATGGATGGATGTATGTTTGTTACTCAATCACGCCAGAACTGTTGCTCAGATGTGGATGAAATTTGGCACAGAGATAGATTATAGTCTGGAATAGCACATAGGCTTTTTATCCAGGTATAATATTCCGTTAAGTGGCGGATACAAACGTGAGGCACGCGCCCCCCTTGCGGGCCGCCCGCATTGCCGGCCGCGCCGACCCCGCTAGTCAGCCCGCACGCTATTCGTTCGGTTTTTTTCGTCAGTCGACTTGAACGAGTCGAGTTATCGAGTAGTTGTACTTTCCTATGTAGCACGCGCATCCGCGTCATCGTATTTTAGTCGTTTCTCTCTAGCACATACATAGCTAACACATACCTACGAGAAAAGTCGCGGCCATTCTAGTGATCTCGATACGTTATTCTATCTGGCATTTGTTCGAGAAAAGTCGCGAATATTCTACTGTTTTCTTGTACAGAGCACCTTCGACACGTAGCGTTATAAATACTGACTATTCGCCGAATAGGAAGCTAGTTTACATTCAGAAGCAGAAATATTAAGACTATGAAAGAATGTAAAATAGTATCGCTGTCTTGTAATCAATATACCTTTTACTTACTATGTTGGGGTCGGCTTCCTTTCAAATTGCCTTTCCTTGATTAACTGAAACATGAGGGTAATGAGCTGGCACATAAATTTAATCAGTGCTTAACTGAACTACCGTTATTTGAAGAAGAATCACACTTTATGATTAAAAAGAGACTAATGGAAGAGATTCTTCAATACAAGCAAACGAGCATAAACGCCCTTAATGAACGTGATTCTGTTATGCAAGCGTTGCGTTGTCTGTTTGTCCTAGATCTGACTAGCCTTCTTTGTACACGCTGTACAAAATATTTGCTTGCCTAACTGTATCTATTGCTGCAGTAGAAAGACCGTACGAAAAATACGCGCGTGGTCGTGGAGTTGCGGAAAACAGCCCGTTTTAACCTAACCTAACCTGCAGTAGAAAGAAGATTTTCAACATTGCGGCGTATGCAAAAAAACATGGCTGAGGTCGACAATGAAGGAGGATCGACTTAATGGCTTAGCTCTGTTGAACACTCACCCTGACATTGATTGTCCTATTGACGATGTAATTAACCAATTTGCCAGGAAGAATAGGCGCATAGAATTCATCCTTTAAGGAAGAGAACCACTATTGTAACTTTTTTATATCATAAGATGGCATTGTCTTGTATATGGTGTATAACCAGAAAAAAAATTTAAACTTTCTTAAACTTTGCAAGTAGCTTGATTATTTTTTTATTACGGTAGGTAGCTAAATATATCTTTAGCGCCCCCTCCTTGAGACAGAAAACACTATTCACGCGGGCGAAACCGCTCTCTAAGCTAGTATTGTTATACGTGTAGGGTGTAGGTAGGTAGTTTGAGCACTCACTCGTGTTTACAGCGTTACACATTTCAATAATTACAAATACTAATAAGTATGTAACTACAATACAAAAGTAGTTACAATGAAACATCAGTAAACGCTTTAATGGCAGCTTTTATTGACGGCAAATCACCAAAAAGTAATATTAGCATTCTATTTAAAGTCTGAACTTCAACGTGTGCTAGGATTAAATCCGTTTATATGCTAATGTATTATCTGTGGTTTAGTCCAATTGTTTAAGAAACCTGAAGAACTATAGAAGAGAAGAACTGAAAATGAGAGACAAACCAGAAATAACTTGACTCTGGCAAATGATCAAAATGTGCGTAGCCAAGCTCCTCAGATGAGACAAAGCAAAAGTAAAAACTATACTAATTTTTATAAATGCGAAAGTTCGGATGGATGTATGTTTGTTACTCAATCACGCCAGAACGGGTGAGCGGACGTGGATGAAATTTGGCACAGAGATAGATTATAGTACTTTTTACCCCAGTAGTATTCTCGTGGGATGATTGCCGAATATCACGCGGACGAAGCCGCTGGCAGAAGCTAGTACTTTTTTGTTTATAGCTTACACATGTATGTATTAGTTTCACGTCTCAACTTTGATCATTTTACTTTAGTTTCGTGAAAATCGGGACAATTGGCGTGCCGATGTGTCAAACAGGCAGTTTAAAATTTGGTTATACCCGCATATTGGGACACCTAGCAACTCTACCAATACAGTCATAACAAGTAACAAGCACTAGTGAGCAATTTTTATAGTAAGGTATCTGAAGGATTGACATAACAGCCATAAGAATTCAATCAACATATTCGTGCTGTCTGTCGTTAAGAAGGCACATCCTTCAGATTCTGAAATTTACATGGACAGATATACATATAAACACCAATGGAATTTAGCACACCAGTTTAAATAGAACACACGGTACATATAAATAGAATAACATACTATATATTGTACAACTACTACAATATTACGAACGTACGGGACGAATTAGTAATTGTCTTCTTTTGAAGATGTGATGGTAAAAAAGGCTAATGCAAAACACTATCAAATTGGGAAGAACCGCTCAGAAATATTCCTGTTGACTCACTCACACGCACCGTAGTCCATAGCAGAGTGTTAGATAACGGGCTTTCCTTGTGTTTTTCCAGTCGCACGGTGCAGCACGGCGAGGAGTCACCCTTGCCCAGCGCACGGCCCCCCCCCATGGAGCGCGCCGCCGCCGAGCTGCCGCCGCGCGCGGGTGCCTCCCCCGGCCTGCTGCGCCGCCGCTACTCCGTCCCCGAGACTATCATGCGGAAGTGAGTAGTCCAGCGCCCGCTATACTCAACCGGTCGAGTGCTCATCACGTCCTGTTTGGGAGCAGTTTTAACTCAGCGGGTTACGTTGCAGGTATCGTCTCGCGCAGCAGAGATCCGATTCAGAGGAGAGCGCGCCGCCGACGAACCGCTCGGTAGCGTCGGCATCACCGTTGCGGGACGCCAGCGGCTCGCCCGGCGATTCGCCACAGCGCTTCTTGCGCCGCGACCGCGAGCTCATGCGCAAGTCGGCGCTCATGCGGCGCCTGTGGGGCCGACCGTGTGAGCCGGACCGCGCCTGCTGCTGCTGCGGCGCGGACCCGTGCGAGCCGGCACCCTATGGCTGCGAGACGCGCTCGCTGGACGGCAGCCGCTCCGAGCTGCGGCCGCTATCCAGCCCGTCTTCGCGCCACTCGCACCAGTCGCACGCCGCCGGCTGGGCTACTCCCAAGCGCCAGCGGCTCGACTCCGAGCAAGACTTTCGCGGCAGTGATGAGATGCTCCGCGCCGCCATGAAGAACAGCTACGACCGCGCCGAGGAGTCGCGCAACGACCGCGCTGCAAGACCTGACTTCTCAGATTCTACGTATCAATCTCATGGCCACGAACCCTCGTCGTCCTATTTAGAGACGGTGACGGACGCGTTCACTGACAGTGACGGTTCCAAGTTCAACGGAAAAGCATTCACGCAATACTCAGAGCGGCATTCGTCGGACACTACTACGTTAGAAGTGAAGTCTCACCTGGCACAATCGGCGCACGTGTCGCTCAGCTCGTCACGCTCGCCGTCCGCGTCGTCCGACACGTGCTCGGCGTCCGCGTCCTACCCCACCACCAAGGAGAGCGCGCACATCGCCGGCCGCGTGTGCGCGCGCTCCGCCAGCTTGCTGCGCGACGACAACGATGCCGTGCCCTACGACCAGCCGCTGTGTGTGCGCACCTCCCCGCCCTGTCCATCCTCCTACGAGCTGTTGGAGATCGTGGTGTCGGAGACGCTCAACATCAACGCGGTGCCGACGGTCCCGCCGGACAAAGCCGCGCACCACTTGAGGGCTCCTTCGATGAGCCAGAAGTGTGCTCAAAGTATTAATATAGATGAATACGTTTCCAACATTTTAGTAGAGAGCCTTAATTCATTGACGGATCAATTGGAGTGCATGAACGCGTCCATGGGAAACGATAGAAAAATTAGCATCGTCGAAAAAGAAATAAAAGTGAAGTTACAAAATACCGGAGTGAATACAATAGTACACTTGAGCCCCACCTCCAACAACCAGATCATATTCGGCAACGAGGAGTTGTGCATCAACGAGGAGTGCAAGGATCGCTGCAACAATCCGCACGATACGCACGTCACGCATGATACGCACGACGCACATGACGCACTCGCCATCCGCGACGAGGCGCACAGCGTCGAGTCTAACAACAACCTGACTTCAGCAGGATCCCCGGGCCCCTGTCCGTGCGACTCTTTCGACCTGCAGCATGACAACGTCAACCAGGCAGTGCTGCAACAGATACAGAAGCTGTTCCAGGATGAGCTGCATAACCTAGACCCCGAAATGGATTACTCTGGCAAGACGATGCCGGAAATATCCCACATCGAAATATCTAATGTCACGGATGTGTTCATAGACAATGAAAATGAACCAGGTCCGTCTGGACCGGAGCACGATGAGTACGAGGTCATCAGCGGCGTCGGCGCCGGCAGCTACTACCCCGCAGTGGACGAGCAGCCCGTGGTGCCGCGCTTCTCCGCCTTCCCGCACACCGACTCCATGGAGGTCAACACCTCGTCCTCCGACGACGCCGACCTGCTGGGCTCCGACTGCACCAGCCTCGTGGACAGCCTGGACGACCCCAACTCGCCGCGCGCCGTGCTGCTGCGCCGCGCCTGCAATTCGCGCCGCACAGAGTTGGTGCGCTCCGCCATCGATGTGCTCGAGCTGCTGCCGGAGAACGTGGCCAGGGAGGACGCCGGCACGCCCAAGGATAAGGGCGAGGCATTTTTCATTAAAATAAAAGATAACGAGTGTGACTGCGATAAGGAAAATGTCAACGTTGCCGACCGGATGCCCGAGAAAATAAAGCAGAGGCTTTACCGCCGACATCGCAAGAGAGAAATGCGCATGGAGTGTGCGCGGCGCACGCGCGGCAAGCAGCGCCCGCGGGAGCGAGACCGTGACGTCGAGCGGAGACACGACGAGCGGAGCCGAGCGCGCCGTGACGTCACGCGCGAGTGCGTCGCCATCGTCAACGCGCTCATAGATGACGTCATCAGCCGCGTGGCACAGGACGAGTACAGGTGCATGCGCGTCAGGCACCGCCCCGCCAACATGCGAGCCTCTAAGTCGGACGACAATGTGGCCAAACGGACTTGGAAGAAACAATTGGAGCCCATCGATGACAGAGATCCATTCAAATCTTTAAAGAGTAACACTAATCAATACGACTCTTATAATTATAGGAAACACAAGGGCGAGCGGCATCAAATACACGGCAAATTGTCATTTGTGACGCGACCTCCGGTTGCGTCTGACGACCGCGCCGCCAAGAGGATATACCAAAAGTCTGAAATACGTGAAGGTAACAAATGTATCGAAATATTAGAAATATTAGAATACGTAAACGGTTCACAGAGTTCTCCGGAAACTACGACTTCCGACGAAAACCAAAATCATAGTATGAAAAACAAAAAATCGCGTATTCCTATACCCATTTACGAAAAAAATCAGAAGACGCCCAACATCGATTCAAACAGGAACAGCAGCAAGCGCAGTTCAATGCCAGCCGAACACAACGGCAACACCAACCGACTGATCGCAGACATGCTGCTGGGTGCGCTGTCCGAGCCCGCCAGCCAACCGCGCGCGCCTTCCGTGCCGTCCGTCCGCTCGCGCTCCAACTCGCTGCGCTTCAAGCAGACGTTCGACATCATCCCTGAAGAGCGCAGCAGCCTCAGCCTCGACTCCGGCAACGAGGACCTCAACCAAAACCGCCGCGCCTCCGCGCCCGACGTCGCCGAGCAGTTCCGCGAGCACAGCCGCGCCGTCCGCCCCGTCGCGCCGCCCACGCCCGCGCCTACGCCCCGCGCCTCCTGCAGCCCGCCGCACAGAATGCAGCCCCCGCCGGACTCGCCGCGACGGTGCAGAGACACGAAAAGCGCCGCCACCTCGCCCATCACGGAAAGTGACGGAGACAAGCGGTCGCTCAGCTCCAAGAACCAAACAACGATGACATCCCCGAGCAGCAAGTCGGCTGCCACCAGCCCCATGCGCGCCGGTGAGGTGTCGCGGCGACCGCGCGCCTGGCCGGCGCGGACGGACGCCAGCGTGCCGCACGCCGCAGGTACCCCGCTGTCGCTGTCGTGCGTGCCGCCGCCGCCGCTGCGCACGCACCGCACCGCCTCCTCCGTGCCCGTGGAGTAGCGCCCGCACCAGCCACGCTTACGTTAGCTCCGCACCTGCTACACGACGACGACACGAGACTAGCTTCATTCTTATCACCTGAATACTCCAGCACCAAACTAAAGCTAAATATTTAAATAGTTATTGTTGCGTAGACGCGTATCACTGCTGAGAGAAGTGAGCACTTACCTGCACGTCATTCGCGCAATGTATTGCAGAACAGCCTGCCGGCACTCGCGAGTGGCACCCGTCGTCGTTGTAATAAGAAGCTAATCATCAAATTAGTCGTTGGTTATATGAGGCATTCGGAGAGCATTTATGTAAACCAGACTTGAAATATTAAAATATAAAAAATTTAAACGTTGTTTTATTCACACGAAGGTTACAAAGAGAGGGCAGAGACTGATAAAGTGCGGCCGCGCAGGTCCGTGATCACGCAGCACGAGCGCGCGCCAGACGTGCGAGCCGGCGCAGCGGGCGGCGCCCGCCCCGGGCGCGCTGAGCGGGCGCAGCGGCCGCCCAGGGCCGCGCCGCGCCCGCCCCCACGCACCCGCGAGCTCTCCGCCGAGCGCGCGCTCCAGCTGTCCGGGGAACCCTCCGACTGCTCCCCGGATGACATCGCTAATGTCATAGATGATAAACGAAAATTGCGAAGATTCTCTCTTGAAAGAAGCGATGAGGACGGAATCCACGAGCCCTCCGTTAAACTACCAGAATTCAAGGGCGGTGGTGACAGCGGCGGCGCCACGTCCAGCGACAGCAGTGAGTCCGGCGGCAGCCTGCTGTGCTCGCTGGCACCCAAGTGGCTGTCGCAAGGACGTGCCCGCCGCGCTGCGCGCCGCCGCGAGCAGACGCGCGCGCCCCCGCCGCCCGAGCCCGCGCCTCCCGACCCGCAGCCGCCAGGTAACGGATCTGCACTGCGTGCTTATATGACAGACAGTGTACACCTATACGGTGCCCTTTGGATCTATTGAGAACGATGCCCGAACTAAGGTTTCCCTATTGTAACACAAGTAGACGGTGATACGAGAAGTAGAAAAGTAATTAAAAATTATAACATTTGTAGTTTTCCCCGAATGCTTAAGAGTTCTGAACGTGAACTGCTCCAGTAGCGGTTGAGGAGAAAGTTACAGCGGTTTACTAATGATACCCAAGCATAAAATATATTTCCATAATTTTCATTGTCATAAAACAATTCAGCATAATGATCATTACACATCGAATTCTTAGGCATAAACTTTTTGTCATAATGTATATTGCCTTAAATATAGTTGGCATAATATTCATGATGCATAATTTTATAAAAGCATAATGTTATAAATGCATAATAATATTTACACATGATGTTCTTTGGAATAAAAAAACATGTACGCGGCTCAAGGGTGGCGAATCTTCGCCACCCTTGTGGCCCAAGGGCCACCCCCGCCGCGCCGCGCCGTAACCTAATTCAATTGAGTCCCAAACTCCCAATACTAAAATAATTAAAAAAATGTTATCAATGTTGTGCGTGTTATGTTTAGGGTCCAGATAAATTATACGCAACTTGGTTTATACTGAATATGAAAACTGTTTAATTTGGTTCACAATACTTAGTTACAATTCGTACCGTAAAAAATGACGTGGCAAGGTGAAAGTATGTAAGCGACTGGCGAGCCCGGCGCTGGCGTTCCTTCAAATAACAAAATATGCAATTCAGCAAATCGCATCGCTGGGGTCGCTACATCAACTTATCGAAGTACAGAGTATCGAGTATCCTGAATATCGATAATTAAACACTTTTAAGTTGCTTCTGCAACTTCGCCGGCGTTACGGGAAGTGCAACCCCTTCGCCCTTACGTAACAAAGGGTGCCCCCTTCGCGCCTTCGGTTTTGAAATACAATTTTTATATAGGGGTAGTACCCAAAAGACTACTAACAAATTTTCGACGTTCATATATGTACCCACTAGCACTCCGCCCGCGACTTCGTTCGCATGATTTCGTATTTTATTCAACTAAATTATGTGCAGTTAGTGAAGGCGATCAAAAATAAGCTATTGTAAAATAAATAAATAAATAAGATATCGTACGGTTTAAGTTAGGATTTAGAGGACAGAGTACCTCCTCCTTTTTGGAAAGTCGGTTAAAAATCTTATTCATTGGACAATAATAAATTGCCATCATTAGTTTTTCAGAATTACCCCCAAAAGATGTTTTAGGTGTGTCAACGGTTTTTTGAAGAATCTTACGGTACTAAGATGACCTCTTCCTCGATTTGGAACTACCGAACTGGACCGTTTGTACAGTGTTGTTTGATGGAGATATAGGAGAACATACACAAAAAAATAATTAAGTACCTTTGTAAGGCAAATTGCCTATTAGGTCCACCTAAAAAGTGAAAAAAATTAATCTATTTTAAAAAAAAATACTACCGACATCTAAATAAAAACACTACAAAGTGAAAAATAACTTTCTTTTTCGAAGTCGGTGTCCATAACGAAAAAAATTGGTACCTACCAAAGACACCGACATCGAAAAAGAAATTTATTTTTCACTTTGTAGTGTTTTTAGTTGGAAGTCAGTAATATTTTTTTGTAAAAAAGTTTTTATACAAATAAATGTCTCTGTAAAGGTTGAATTTCCAAAAGTCCCTCCTAGGTGCTCACCTACATCATTAAAAGAAGCTATGTGTAATAAAATACTTCAAAAATCTTGATCACCCCTGAATAGTATTTTGGGGATAGTTCCGAAAAACGAATAACTAATAGCAACTCACATTATTTATTAAGGTTAGTATTTGTGCCAAATTTCAAGTTTATTAAACCAAGAACTTCAACACCCCCTAATCATCTTTTAGGGGTAGTTTCGAAAAATTTATAATGATATCCTTTATTATTTAATTAGGTTAGTATTTGTCCCAAGTTTCAAGTTTATTAATCCAAGAAATGAGATTTTCCATACAAACTTTAACATCCCTTAAATCGTATTTTAGGAGTAGTTTTGAAAAACATGTTTTGACAACCTTTACTTTAAAATCAATAAAAAAATATGAAATATTTGCTGTTAGTATTGATGCCAAGTTTCAAATATTGCCAACAAATTGCCACCTTTTACCTCCATTAGGGGTAGAATTTTCGGAAATCAATAAACTCATTACTTTTTTTATTAATCAAGAGCGTAAACCTACTATTTTTGATATTTAACTTTCCAAACCGAAGAAATTTCATATAAAATTTGAACCCCTACTTTATTTCCCGTTAGGGGTAGAATTTCTAAAACCAACTCCAACTCTAACTTACAAACTATAGAAATTGCATACAAACTTTCAACCCCCTTTTTAGCCCCGTTAGGGGTGGCATTTCCGGAAATAATTAAGCTCATTGTTTTTTTATTAATCAGGAGCGAAATCTACAATTTTAGATGTTTTACCTTCCAAACCGAAGAAATTTCATAAAGCGTTAAAACCCCTATTTTATCCCCATAGGGGTAAAATTTCCAAAAACTAATAAATACATGTTTTTTTTTTTTATCTACATAGAGATTAAATCTAAAATTTCACGTGTCCAACTTTCAAACTGTAGAAATTACATACAAACTTTCAACCCCCTTTTTACCCCCTTAGAGGACGAATTTCCAAAAGCCAATAAATAAATTAATTCTATTTATGAACCAAAAGCGTAAATCTAAAATTTCAATTGTCCAACTTTCAAACTGTAGAAATTATATACAAACTTTCAACCCCCTTTTTACCCCCTTAGGGTTGGAATTTAGAAAAACCAATAAACACATTAATTATTTCTATCAACCAAGATCGCAATGTAAAATTTCATGTGTCCAATTTGCAAACTGTAAAAACTTCATACAAACTTTCAACCCTCTTTTTACCCCCTCAGGGGCCGAATATCCAAAAACGAATAAATACATTAATTCTTTTTATCAACCAAAAAAGTAAATCTAAAATTTCACGTGCCCAACTTACAAACTGTAGAAATTACATACAAACTTTCAACCCCCTTTTTACCCCCTTAGGGTTGGAATTTAGAAAAACCAATAAACACATTAATTATTTCTATCAACCAAGAGCGCAATGTAAAATTTCATGTGTCCAATTTGCAAACTGTAAAAACTTCATACAAACTTTCAACCCTCTTTTTACCCCCTCAGGGGCCGAATATCCAAAAACGAATAAATACATTAATTCTTTTTATCAACCAAAAAAGTAAATCTAAAATTTCACGTGCCCAACTTACAAACTGTAGAAATTACATACAAACTTTCAGCTAAAAAATCCTTTCTTAGTGCTCACTTACGCCACATGAGGAACCTTTCTGCCAAATTTCATTTTTCTAGGCCTAGCGGTTTAGGCTGTGCGTTGATCGATCAGTCAGTCAGTCAGTCAGTCAGTTTCTTATTTATATATATAGATAATATTATTATGACGAATAACTATTATGCCTTAAATATTTATGCAACTTCAAACTATGCCGAAACAAATTAGGCCAAATATGGTAAAGTATTATTATACTTTATGCCTCGTTCTCGAGATTAGTACCTGTAATTAATGATTATTATTTACATGTAGTACGGGCTACGGGAGGCCACTAAATTCACTATGTTTCAGAGAAAATATATATATATTTTTTTTCTTTCCGTGACCGCTCTGTCAGCTGTCAACTTGTCATTCGCGGTTTTAGTGCGTTGCTACTCAAGAACAAAGAACAGTTTTTTAAAAGTTGGAAAATGCCAAAAAGGAAACATCATTGTCAACCGAGGAATACGAGAGAATCAGGTGAAAAATGAAAAAACCTGGAAACAATTTAAAACATGCTCGACATAAACGAAGTAAAACAAAATCGTCTCAAGAGTCGACGCCATATTTAGACCCACAAGGTACCTAACTCTGTCAAAATATATTTTGATTTAATTGTACATATATCTACAACTACTATACCAATCCTACGGCTTAAACTTGCATCTCTAACAAATAATGCACTTCGGGCAAGCCATCGGGCCGTCCCGCTGCATATTTACGAGATTATCAATCAAAAGAAATGTATTTATTTTTTCTAACGACTGTATTCGAGCTGATAATCGGACTGTCTCGCAACATTAAATAATTCTCAAACAAATAATGCATTTCGGGCAAGCCATCGGGATGTCTCACCGCATACTTACGAGATCATCATAATTTAATTATTTTACCTAACGAATGTATCCGAGCAGATTATCCGACTTTCTCACAACATTCGCCGTTGGGCGTATCCACCACTCGCACCTTATGTGAAGTTCAACATTGTGAGTTGTGACTCAATTACTAGATGCAAATTTAGCTTCAGTTCAAGTTCAAAACACAAAGATAGAAAAATATCTGTTCGGGTAAACACTTGCTGAAATTCTTCGAGCTGGTAAAGCGGCTTCTAAATCAGGTGCTGCAACAGCACCCAAAGCCAAGAAAGAACCCAACACATTCCAAGCAAAATACTCGAAAGCTCCACCAGCGCCATAAGGGCGACAGGAGAACAGGGAGCCTGTCTATTGCCTGAGTCAGCCGTACAATACCCTTTAAGCGGTCATTACTTGATTCACTCGACGAATACAGACGTGCTCAGTAAAGCAACTTAACAATTGCATAAATTAACAGTTTTTAATTGTGACCTAGTTTTAGAGACATAGACGTTTTTGTTGTGTTATACAGTTTTTATTCCGAATATGGTCAAAAGTAAGTGATTATTTTACAAATATGGATAGCAGCCCCCTCAATCGTGGCGGCCAGCCGCATCGCTCTCCACCACCAGCTACAACACCTAGAAGTCAAGCACAGGATGAAACGGTTGAGGTTTTTTCTACTCCTGAAATTCAATCGTGGATGTCCAGCATTGAGCAGTGCCTAAGTGAGGTGTCGACCATAGCTTCGGAAGGGAAAATGAATTCCGAACAAAAGCTTAGAATTAGTAGCCTATGTCGTAAAGTCGGACACGGAGTCTCCCAAATGGCAGTGCAATATCAGTCACTGAAACATAAAGCCCTCCAAAACTACGCCACCCTGCAAAGTTTAAAGGAAAATGAAGACCTCGCCATTAGTTTGACTGATATCAAGCATAAATTAGAAGAAACTCTGACCAAGCAAAAACAGGAAAGCACTTCTTTTGCAGACATGGTGAAGGGGACAAAAAGCCTTATTCGGCCTCAAGCAACTAGCTCAGTCGCTATTTATCCTAGCGACAATACCAAGACCAGTGAAGAGACCAAAAATCTTATACAAAAAATTGTATGCCCGGAAGAAATGAAGCTGAAGGTTCGAGGACTTCGGAAAATAAGAAACGGAGGTGTAATCATTAGCACGGAGACCAAGGACGACATCCAAAAGTTGAAGCAGACTGTCGAGCGTTCCACATCAGGACTTACTGTAGATGAGCCTCAAAAGCGGAAGCCCCGTATTGTAATAATTGGGGTCCCCACTGATATGGCAGAGAAAGAGGTATTTAAATGTATTTATGAGCAAAATATCGTCGATAAACTACCAACACTGACCAAAGATACATTTTTGACCTCAATCAAATTAAGCCATAAGTCAGGAAAACGAGATGCCGACAGCTGCAACTACATTGTTGAAGTGCCAGCCAGCGTCCGGAAAGCCCTAGTGAACCAGAACAGGCTTTATATAAACTGGACGTCGTGCCCGGTACGAGATTTCACCCTTGTGACTCGGTGCTTCAAGTGTCAGCAATACGGTCATGCATCCAAGACTTGCAAATCCGCCATCTCAACATGCGGCCACTGCGGGGTGGAAGGCCACGCGACTCAAGAGTGTTCTTCGAAGGATGAACTACCGAAATGTGCAACCTGCAAGCGCTACAAAAAACCCCACAACCACAAGACAGGAGATTCTGATTGCCCAGCTAGAAAAGCCGCTGAATACAGGTATATCAACTCTGTAGATTATGAAGGCGCCTAAGAGCGCCAAACTCTAGATTATATTTAGATCTAACGTATTTTTACAGAGTACATACTTTTACATTTTTTACTTATGGATAGTTTGATTACTGATATAGATAACGCTTTTTTGTCAGAATCAAAAACTTGTGAGGTAGAAGACTGCAAACAATATCTTTCCGAATACCAAAATCCTTTTACAGTACTAACACAAAATATTCGTAGCATCTGCAGGAACTTTGACAGTTTTAACATTTTTCTTCATAGACTAAACATAGCTTGCGATATCATAATACTAACCGAGTGCTGGTTATCAAAACGCCAAGAAAACATCCCTACTATGACGGGATACAACATGTTCCATAGCACTACTAACCAGAATCAAAATGATGGTGTCGTGATTTACGCTAAACAATCGCTTATAGCCACAGTTGAAGAACAGAATCAACAAGACTGTAACTGCCTTATAATTAAAATAGGTACAACTATAGCAATACTAGCTATCTACAGATCCCCATCGTTTAGAAATCTGGACTCATTTCAATATTTCTTAAACCAGGCCTGTCGTAATCTTTCCGCTTTTAAGCACATCATACTAACAGGTGACATTAACATAAACATCACTGCTGAAAACTGCGATGCTGGAATTCAAAATTACCTCAATTTATGTTCATACCATGGGCTTCTCATCGGCCATACGCTACCAACACATCAGAGTGGCTCGTGTCTCGATCACATGATGATAAAAACCAGCCTACCATATATTACCCTAGTTACTAATTCAACAATTACTGATCATAATGCTGTCCTACTAACAATGAACTTAACGCTACCTAAGCAAAATCGTCCACTGACAAAGTCCAAACTAAACATGCACAAACTAGAACATGACCTGCATAACATTGATTTTAGCCCTGTTTACGATTCTCCTGACGCTAATTTGTCTTTATCGTATTTAATTAAAAACGTCCAGCAAGCAATATTACATAATACGACCGTAATAACATTAAATCGGAAGCATTATAATATTAAACCGTGGATTACTCCGGGCCTTGTTCGATGTATAAGGCACAGAGACAAATTACATCAGAAAACCAAACGCTACCCTGATAATATAATGCTTCTTGTAATATACAAGAGGTACAGGAACTTTTGTAATAATCTCTTGAAAAACTTAAAATTGAATACGATAAAAACGAATTGCAGAAAGCAGGCAAAAATAGTAAACAGATATGGAAACATATTAAAAACTTGACTTACAGATCTAAACAACGGGAACCCGTTTCAAGTTTACTGCTCACTAACTCTTCACCCCTATCATCAGCTAATAATGTAAATAACTATTTCGTGAATGTAGGGAAATCCCTCGCGGAACCACTCCTGAGGCAATCGTCTTATCGGTCTGCCGCGCACTTTCAGACTTCTCTCAAGAGCTGTGCTAAATCTTTTGCACTTTTGGATACGGACGAAAGTGAAGTAGAACTAATCATCTCAGCTCTGAAAGATGACTGTGCAGTCGGCTGGGATAATATTGATAATAAAATACTTAAGCGTTTTAAACACATTTTACTCCGACCGTTAACATGTATATTTCAGGCGTGCCTCCGAGAAGGAATTTTCCCTAAAAGTCTAAAAAAAGCGGTGGTCATCCCTATCTTTAAAACTGGATATAGAGATGTTGTGAATAATTATAGACCAATATCTATACTGCCTTCTTTATCCAAAATATTAGAAAAAATCATTAACAAAAGACTCGTCAATTACTTGGAAACGAACAACTTATTATCTTCTTCACAATTCGGGTTTAGAAGCAGATTGTCCACAGCAGATGCGGTTCAAAAGCTGACAGACCTCGTTGCACAAGAACTCGGCGATGGAAACCAGGTCCTTCCTAGACTTAGCAAAAGCTTTTGACACCGTATCTGTTCCTTTGCTTTTAAATAAACTGGAAACGTTAGGTATAAGAGGTACACAGCTGAAACTATTCGAAGATTATTTAAACGATAGATCGCAATGTGTTCGAATAGGAAATATAACTAGTAACGATGAAAAATCACTAGGATTTGGAGTTCCACAAGGCAGTATCCTTGGTCCATCATTGTTCCTCATTTACATTAATGATCTTTGTAATTTAAATGTAGGAAATTGCAAAATAATATCGTACGCTGATGACACTGCGCTTATTTTCACCGCAAAAACTAACTCCGAGCTGTATAATGTTGCACAGGCAGGTTTTAACATCGTTCTAAACTGGCTTCGTTGTAATTTACTAACACTAAATGCAGATAAAACAAAATATATTCAGTTCAACATGCGCAATCTTAATAACAAAACTAATCCCCATTTATATGCACACCAATGTAACAATCAGTCAGCCACTTCTTGTACCTGCCCTATGATCCTGGAAACAAAGTGCCTCAAGTATCTTGGAGTTTTTGTTGATAACACGCTCTCGTTTAGGCAACATATTGACAGTTTGGTTACTAGAGTACGTAAACTGATGTTTGCTTTCAAACAACTGCGCTCCATTGCCGACACTAACTTAGTCAAACAAGTTTATTTTGCTCTATGTCAATCAATACTTCAATATTGTATAACCTCATGGGGCGGAGCATCAAAAACTATCATTCTCTCTCTTGAAAGAGCACAAAGAGCTGTTCTAAAAGTAGCAAATTCTCTACCTTTCCTTTTCCCTACCCACCAGTTATTTAAATCCTGCAAAGTCTTGACTGTTCGGCAAATTTATTTACTGCACATAACACTAAAACAGCATGCAATGCTTAAATATAACCTAGATATAACTAACAAAAGGCGAAACGATATAGTATGCAGTTCAACCTCTACCTCTAAATTTGCATTTACATATAGATTCTTTACATTTTTAGGGCCCTTTTTATATAATAGATTAAATAGAATACTAAGTATATATAATTTAAATTATTTTAACTGTAAAAGCATTGTTTTAAACTATTTGCAAGGTTTGTCATATGACCAGACTGAAGACCTGCTTCTAGTATTAAAATAAAATTAGATTAAAACTACGTAAGCATGATTAAAAATAACACTACTATGTATATTTCCGCAGTGTCCTAGTTTTACTTAAAATTGTTAATCTATTGCAATACCTACATTATTAAATATAAATAAGCACTTTTACGCCTGAAGCACAGGTTCTACCTAGTTCAGGCAAATTATACATCAGCACTTTTTAGAACATAAGCAAATTATTGTAAATTTTGTACTTTAAGAAATAAATAAACGATTTTATTATTTTTATTATTATTATTCCTTTATTTAATTTATTTTCTTATTAACTAAATTTTTAAATATTTTTATAAAACACAAAATTTTAAAAAACATTTAAAAATATAGAAAATAGAGGCCCACCGGTATCGGGAACAGGGTCCAAGCTACCGGCGGTCAGGGCTCCAAAGAGAGGAACCTCCTAACAATGCGAGCCGTGTCCAGCAGTACTGCTTTCTGGATCAGGCCCTTGACCCAGCCGCCTAACGAGAGCCTCTTAAGATGTTGGTCGAGGCTCGTGGCTATTAAGCCATTGGCTGACACGACTATCGGTACAATGATCGCTGTGTCTACATCCCACATGTCGACAACCTCGCGAGCCAAGTCAAGATACTTGATTTGCTTATCTTTCTCGGCTTTCACGAGGTTCCCGTCATGCGGGACGGTAATGTCAACAATCATTGCACGCCTCTCTATTCGGTCCACCACCACTATATCAGGCTTATTGGCTACAATAGTCCTGTCAGTGATGATGGACCGATCCCAGTACAATGTGATATTGCCATTTTCGAGAACTGGGTCGGGCACATACCTGTAGTACGGTACCTCCGATGCCACAAGAGTGTATTTCAGAGCAAGTTGCTGGTGGATGATCCTGGCTACAAGGTTGTGCCTATGCAAGTACTCCTCGTTAGCTAGACGAGAACATCCAGAGATAATGTGTCGGATCGATTCACCCGGGCGGTGACATGCCCGACAGATGTCAACCGTGCCATCCTTCACAATAAATCTCCGGTAGTTATTCGTCATGATAACTTCGTCCATAATTGCACAGACAAAACCTTCGGTTTCCCCAAAGAGGTCACCGAAACGCAGCCAGGCTACGGACGCTGCTTGGTCTACATCGGACCCATGTAGGGCCCGAAAAAAGCGTCCGTGAAGCTCCTTACTCTGCCATACTTCCCTGCGGTCGTTAGTATCAAGCACTACAGGCTTGCGCCAGTTCTCATTCGCCAAGGAGAGCGGGGTGAGTCCCTTGTCCACTGCTACTACATCTCGATGCATACCCACGACGGTGTGTAGAAAATATTCCCTGAGATTGCATATCTCGCGGTTGTGGAGGTTTTTGGCATTTAAAAAGCCTCGGCCACCACACTTCCGCGGGATATACAATCTCATGACCGACGATCGTGGATGATGCATTCGATATGCAGTCAGCAGTGTACGGACTCGCCTATCCAGGGCGTCGAGTTCCGTTTGAGTCCATTTGAGTATGCCGAAAGAGTACATCAATACCGGCATGACCCAACCGTTGAAGGCGCGCACCCTGTTTCCGCCTGAAAGAAGGCTATTGAGTACCTTCTTCAGACGGCCAAAGAAGCGTTCCTTCAACGATTGCTTCATGTCAGTAGTGCTGATACCTAACGCTTCCGACATACCCAAATACTTATAGGTTTCGTTTGGAGAGAGGGATCTCAGGTTTATGGAATCCGCTAGTTGAATACCTACGGATTCCACAATCTCCCCTCGCTTTACATGCATGACCGCACATTTGTCCACACCAAACTCCATCCTGATGGCGCTACTAAAAGTTTCAGTTACCTTCAGTAGCTCCATCAGCTGAAGATTGCTGTGGGCAAAGAGCTTCAGATCATCCATGTAAAGGAGGTGAGATATAACCAGACCACCTCTCTTCAACCGATAGCCTAGCCCTGAATTCTCCAGCAGCATGCTTAGAGGATTCATGGCAAGACAAAACCAAAGTGGACTCAAACTATCGCCCTGGAATATACCTCGCTCGATCCTTACAGGTTCGCTATTCCTCTGGATATTTCGACATCCTGGATAGCGAAGGACTGTGCTCCATTGCCTCATACACGACATCAGGAAGGTGCGTAGAGTTGTATCTATTTTATACAATTCTAGCACCCTCATGAGCCATGTATGAGGCACCGAGTCATAGGCCTTCTTATAATCTATCCAACATGTCGACAGATCCTTTCGGGAACGCCGAACCTGTTGGCTAATGGCCATATCAATAAGGAGTAGCTCCTTAGTACCGCGGGACCCGTTCCTACATCCATTCTGAGAGACCGACATGATGGAGTTATCGTCGACGTGTTTATTAATTTTAACTCTCAAAATGGATGTAAGAACCTTATAGACCGTTGGTAAACATGTAATTGGTCTATAATTTTTGGGTTCCGCGGTGCTACCAGACTTGTGGAGCAGGTGGGTTATTCCTGTTGTAAGGAACTTGGGTAGCGAACCAGACTCTAAGGCTGCCTGGTACTGAGATGCCAAACGAGCGTGCGAACTTTGTAGCCACTTGATCCAAAAGTTGTGCAGTCCGTCCGTTCCTGGAGATTTCCAGTTCGGCAACGGACGGACTGCACGGGCTACATCTTGGGGGCTGATCGTGATAGCCCCCATTTCTAGTATTGGATCACACGCTCGTTCGACCTCCCGAGTCCATTCACCTTCGGTGTGACTGACAGGCACCGACCAGATGCTGCGCCAGAATGAACACATAGCGTCATCATCCGGCAGGTGCGTATCAGTCACACCTTGATTGGGTCGCTCCCAAGCCCGATAAACCCACCTTTCATTACTTTGGAATGTGCGATTCTGGGTGTATCGCTCCACTCTCCGCCTGTACCTACGAATACGGTTTGCCCATGCATACACTTTTTGCTTCAGGAAGTCGATGCGCTCTGTGACATGGGATATATAGTTTCGGGGGCTGACATCAGTCCCCGAAAACGCCCGTCTCACAAAGCGCATCACTCTTGGGCGGCTATTGCCCTCCCTGAAACAAATTAGTTTGCCGATGAGTGCTCTGGCCCCACCAATACGACGTTCGATCCTGCACTGCCAAGCCGGTACGGCTGGTTTCGGTCGTGTAGCTCTGTCATCTGCAAATTTGACATGAGCTACACGACATGCCGCTACAGCCGCGCAGTACATGATCAAATGTGTATCAGTGAGGTCTTCGCAGTCATCAAAATAGTTTGACAACTGCGAATCCAGAACAGCCACCAGCGCCCTATTCTTGTTATGCATGGGCAAACGAGGTAATCGTGGCCTAAGTTCGGGTGGCATGTTGCGATACTCCCGAATAGCACACTCCAAAGCACTCCTCAATTCCTCATTGCACTGGGTACTTACGTTTGTAACCCTGTCACTACTCTCCTCGTCAGCGTGGTTGGACTGTGGTAGCACCACAGCCTGCGACGATGGGGCAGTGACACGGTTACCCATTTCCGTTCGGAGGCGATCAAGTACAGTATCATCCAACATACGATTACGCTGGATGACCCGTACCTGATCCGAAAGTCGTTGGGCCGAAACGTTGACGGCTGGCTCAAGCACCTGAAACAAAGAGAGCATCCGGACACGGTACGCGGTCAGGTTGTTTCCTCCCTCTGTAGCCCCAAAGTATGCGCGCATGACATTTTCGTTTATGGATTGTGTCCATCTCATGCGCTGCACACTTCCGCCGGGTGCTGGGACCCTATCAGAGATCGGTAAGCCTCGAGGTCCTAAGCGGTCCGGCGGCCGGCGTCCTCCCCGTCGACGCGCAGGTGGTGGTGTCGTCGGCGGAGAGAAGTACTCGTCGCTCGAGCTTGACGCAACTGCCACGGCCGGTGTCACAGCACTCACGGTGGGGCTTGTTTCCGGCGGCGGCGAGGCGGAGCTGGGCGACGAGGCCGGAGGTGGTGGGCGTGCATTTCTTGCGGCGGCAGCTCTCGTTAACATGACGTCGCCGTCGACTTTATTTTTCACATTTCTTATTCTTGAATTTGTATTTCGGCCATACTTTTAGTGATTTTACTGTTGTATGTTTTTTTTTTCTTTGATTTCATATTGTTTTGTATAATTTAGATAGTTAAAAATATTTATTATGGAAGAAATTTATAAGAGAAAATTTTTGGCAACTGTCTGTCAAGTCGAGCCACAGATTATTATTATTTATTATTATTATTATTATTACATCTCAACCTCGACGCCGCTAAACTCAGTAAGGTACCCCGGTCGCTTATATTTTTTTATAAATAGTGGTAACTTATCACTGACGATAAGACCATGTTATCATGGATTGAGGGTTTCATGGGTACCCACAACACTTCAAGATACCGCAGCTGCAAAAACACTATAAGATGCAATATCTAAGTGCCAGCCTTGAAAAGGAAAATTTGTCTCAAGTTTTTCTTAAGACAAAAACCCAATGGCAATAAAGCCTTAATAAGTGCATTGATGTAAGTCGTTTCAAACTTGTGCACAGAATTAAAAATGATATCAAATGATAGTTCCATGGCCATACATAAAATACATTAAAGATGCAGTCTCTTATAAAATATCACAAAAATTCTAGCAAATATCTAGAATACCCTCTTGGAAAATTGTATAAGTTCGGTCTACTGCCATTTGGGTAAAACACTGCACCTTACATTTTCACTAAAGTCATGAAATCTGCCAACAAATTACCTAAGATCCTGTGGCCATTAATTGTTGACTGAAAACATTGAAAACACTAAGAAGTTAATCACAAGTTAGTAAATAACAAACTTACACCCACTAATACTGGTATATTTTTGGGATATATATTATTGAACTGTCATGTAACATTACCTACATATAAGAAAAACTTATCTATTATGAAATCTGACAATTTATATGTTTAGTAGGACTAGGTACTGCTCTCAGCGTGCCCTACTATTGAATATGGATGGCTTTATATATACCAAAAAACTAGAATGTGTAAAATCCTAAACGTCCAAAGTGAAGTAAATTATAAAAAATATATAGATATCCCTACAATAATTTCCTGAATGGTGGCCATATGCCATTCATTCGGGGGGGGGGACTGCCTGTGGGGATGAGATTGCAAGGGGCCAGTGGTCAGACAAGGAATGTGAATATCAAATGAATTTTAATTGGATTTATTAGCATGATCCTTTGTCTTTTTAAATATTTGGTAAACTTTTCAATAATTGTGAAATACTGTTATGTATAGACAATCCAACAGCAATATAGGCTGCATTAATCGAATGGGTGGAATTTATTACCCTCATCTCTTTAACTTAGCCAGCGGCATTGGTGTGAAAACCATTATATTATCATTTTCGCTCCTTACATTCGGTTGATTGAAAATCAAGTAGTTGATACTGTATTGCAGAAGTCACATCCCGATGTAGAATGGGAACTAAAAGAAAATGCATATGATTAATTATTGAAAGATAAATTTGGAATTCTAAAATTTACCTATTTGCAAGTCACATAAACAAAAAATATGACAAATACATAACAACCCAAATGCCTTTACAATTGACCCATTTACAGTATACTGGTAACCAATTTTCTTTTATGCGTTTCCACCATTCTCAATCATATTAAAATATCTACGAAAAATCATAATGGATAAGGCTAAGGGCATCATAGTGGTCACCATGGCCAACTGTGTCCGATTGGTAACTTCTCATAATTCAGAGATGATCATACTTAAACCTAATGAAAATAATAAAGTATCTCACAGCAAGGGAAAAATGCATACCAACCTTTCTCTAGCTGTCAAAGTCTAGTGTGTAGGTAGTGAAGTCTATTGTGACGAAGCATACTACCATCATCAATAGAAATTATGATAGCATCTCTATCAGAAAACTTTTTCAAACAATTGACACATGATTAATAAACTGGTATATTTTTTTTTGAAAATATAATATTAACATCTTGAACTCCAACGGTAATATGATTTCTTAACAGAACTTTCTAATTCCCGTAAAAAATATAACAAATGCATAACTGTCACAAATTTGCATTATCATTGATAATACCTTAAACATTAATGTACTCTGATGAGAGATAAAAAAAAAATAAACAAAAAATTTAAGGGCGTGTTCAGACTACCTTTTACCTGCCCAAAAATACAATGTCACCTGGGAAACATCCCAGATTCTGGAAGCACTAGGAATTTGGTACCCAAATGAGATGTTGTCTCTAGAACAACTGTCAAAAATAAAATCAAAGTATAGAAATACAAGCAATGCATTTATCCATCAAAATTTCAGACCTCAAAAAATCTCTTATATATGAACTAAATCAATCAATACTTCAGACAAAGAACAGTAATGTATCCAGCTGAAACTCTTGTAGCCTACATTAATAAACATATAAGAATTATTTTAGGCACCAAGAAACCATACCACATTAATGTCCAAACAGACTATCAGTCGTTGGATTAAGTGTACTTTAAAGACTAGCAGTATTGATGTAGATACACGTATATTTAGCTCACAGCACACGCCACGCTGCTACTTCTAAAGCCAGGTGTGACATTTCATGAGATACTAAAAACAGCAGGCTGGAGTTACAACTCAAGTACATCTGGTAAATTTTATAAAAGACCTTTAGTGTAAAGGATCAAAATGATTTAGCATGATAAATCTTGAGCTGTGATTAAAGATATCTTATTTAACTAACATGTACTAACTAAGACAACAACCAGCAACTTTAACTTATAAGGAAGGAATATCAGTATAAAATGTAATGATAATGAAACTAACAATAGTAATAAAAAAGCAAAACTGTATTTTGTTAAAACAGATATAACTATGTATAATATTATCTGAATGGTTAATTTAAGAACTTTAGTTTTCCAATGACACCTATGATTGTTATTCTTTAAACAAACCTTAATATTGATATTAAGTGGGCAACAAATATTCTGTTAAAAAGATAATTAAGAATATATATAAACATAAGAACCTATGTTACTTAAAAGCAACTGTGATTGTAAGTCTGTAAAAAACTTTAATACTTAATGACAATAAATAATAGGCAAAAAATATTTTGATAATAAAGATAATTAAGATAAGAATAATAATTAAGAAAATGACTGAATATGAACCTTTGATACCTAATGACAACTTAGATTGTTAATCTATAAACATTATAACAATGAGAATAAGAAAGTAAATAATACATTTGCCAAAACAGATAATTAAGAACATATCTGAATGAACTGATTATGAACCTATGTGTGAAACCTATGGTTAATCTACAAAAATATAATGAAGAATTTTAAAGAAAGAAAGCTTTTACTTCACAAATTCATCATAGTGTATGTGATAATTCCAGAACTTAACTCTCAAAGTCTACATGTAAATAATAATCATTAATTACAGGTACTAATCGCGAGGACGAGGCACAAAGTATAATTTATGATTAAACGAACTTACCCTAAGTGAAGTTCTATCATAATTATACGAAGTGCCTCGTCCGAAGAGATTAGTAACACCCTCCCAACCCTAAGGTATAACCCAGAAGCGTTCTGGAAATATCTATAAAACATCTTAACTCTAAACTAAATGACAAGTTGACAGCCGACACAGAGATGCCACGGAAAGAAAAAAAAAAAAAATTGTCTCTAAAACATAGTGAATTGAGTGGCCTCCCGTAGCCCGTACTACATGTAAATAATAATCATTAATTACAGGTACTAATCTCTTCGGACGAGGCACTTCGTATAATTATGATAGAACTTCACTTAGGGTAAGTTCGTTTAATCATAAATTATGCAACAGTATTATTATGCTAAAACGTTATGACAAACAATATTGTGCCTAAAAATTGTATGCTTAGAGGGGGATTCCCGGTTACACCATGTTAGACAGAAAAAAAGTGCTTTTAGTGATTACGTACCGATGAAAAATCCATGAGATGGTTCTTCAGATCATTTTAAATAAAATTGTCAAATGTTAGCCATATCAGTCTTGAACTTATCGTGACCTCGGCTGCTTGCGCCTAATGCTTTAAAATAGCAATTTTTTTTTAGAAAAGCAATATTTTGCCCAATTTTGACATCACTCTTTAAATACATCTATGTTATCCAATTTTAACATATTGTAGCTTTTAAGCCACGATTATTTAAAACGTACTTATTGCTTGAGGGCTATAATTTACTAAAATATTCCTTTTTTATCTATTTTATGTGTATAGCAATTGAAGCTTTAAAGAGACAATTTAAAGAGACTCGAGCGGAGGGATGCACTGTGTCATGTGACACTGTGTGCTTGCGTGCTGTGCTGTGCTTCTCAGCTGACAGTTGTGTGTGGTAGGCGGCTGGTCGGTGACGGTGGCGGGCTCTTGCCGCGCCGCGCTGCCGGCCGACGTCGAGATGCGCCTCCGCTTCCCGCACGACGAGCAGCCCGCGCACTCCGCGCACCCCGCGCACGCCACCGCCGACGGACCCTGCCAGGTGCACACCACACACGACACTCACACGGTCCTGGCTCGCCAACTTAGCTTTGAGGTGTTTGTACACTTACTCGTGCTCTATTCGTTTATGGACGTATCTATTCGTGATCTTTTATAAGTGCCCATGTAGGCCAATGTGAAATAAAAAAAAAAATATTTTGTTTTTTAAGAAAATATTAAAAACGGAACCGAGGTTATCCATACAAACAATAATATAGGTAAGTAGGTAAGTAATCACGAACACAAATCGATCGATTACTAAACTTCGACTACTAGAGAGTGCACAAACCGCAAATTTTAAGTATCGGAGCCACGGGTGAAAAGCTAGGTATCAAATTGATAGTTTAAAAGCTGAGTTTGAATGACGTAGGTATATAACGTCAGCACCAGCTATACAGTAGTACTGAGTTAATGTACATATACCTACTCCTCAGGAGTGCACGTGTCGCCACTGCGCCACGTGCGCGTGCTCGGCGAGGGGGCTGATGGGCACGCGCGGTGGCGCCGGCGACGCAGGCTGCGCCGCGCCACCTCTTCCGCCCGCTCTCGCGCGCCTCTCGCGCACCGACTCCAGCAAACTGACGCTCACCATGAAGAAGGAGGCGCTCGGTAATGACCACCATCTTGATCACCATCATCGACTGTCAAAAGTTCAAAATGTAAGGCAATCCCTTACATGTTGGACGTTACGCAATTCAATTCCTTTTTATTCAGACCAAGATCCATAAAATATTAGTAACTCAATTTATAGACTAAGTAGGTACATTAGTCACATAGTAGAATCGGCGCGCCGCATCTTACGTACTTTGTGGTAGAACAAGTAAAATTTCAAAATTTTAAATACCCCAGACACATATTTATTTCATGTTACATAATTTATCTAGTACATATACATAGTAGATACGCTTCGATCGGCAATCTATTGAACACGTAATTATGACACGATATCTTGCGAAAACACCCCAAATCAAACAGTTAAACGCCCATAACTTTTGAACGGCTGAACCGATTTTATTTAAACATAGCTAAGAACACTCTGGACAAAACCACCTTTCAAAATCTTTAAAACTAAATCAAAATCGGTTCATCCGTTAAAGATAATATAAAGATATACACACATCAACACGGTCTAGGGATATTTCATACTCAATTAAATAACTCGAAAAGTACTGGCCGCATTGGAATCTTTTATACACCGATTTGTTTGTAATTTATCTCAGACTAATTCCAAATTCAAATTTTTGAAAATTCTTTTGTTTCGGTGGCATAAAAATGTCTTGATGTGTAGGAGAGGGAATTTTCATTTGTGCGAAATTTAGAAAACAATACGAATTACGTTTAGTTACAGTTTTTTTTCATTTTTAAACGAAAGATAAAGTTAAAATTGAGGTATTGTAGCCATGCAACGCCAACATTTGACGAGGGCGGAGATGTTACGAGCTGTGGGAATGGTGGAAGCTGGGTCTGTTCAGCGTAATGTTGCTGAGGCCATAGGGACCCACCAAAATGTAATTTCAAGATTGTGGTCACGCTATCGTGCCACAGGTGAAGTAGCGGAGAGGCACCGGGGGCCAAGTCGCATCACTACCCCCAGACAAGACCGATTTTTGCAAATTACTGCGTGAGCTCAACCAAATGCAACGGTGACTCAATTGGTCCAAAGGCTGCGAGTGGAAGACCAAGTGGTTGTGAGTGACCAAACTGTAAGAAGGCGACTGCATGAAAGCAATCTACGCTCTCGTAGACCACTCCGGGTCCCACCTTTACGGAGAGGCAATCGTGGACGACGATTAGAATGGGTTCGGAACCACGTGGACTGGAGCCGTGAGCAATGGTCCAATGTGATGTTCACGGATGAATCCAGGTTCGGCTTCCATCCAGATTTCCGAAGGACGCGTGTTTGGCGAGTTCCTGGACGATGGAGCCGTCTTCAGAACCCTCAGGAAGTTCACCCATACCAAGGAGGAACAATTATGGTTTGGGCAGGAATTCGTCTTGGAGGACGGACGGATCTCGTTTGGGTGCGGGGCAATATGACGGCAGAACGATACGTCCAACAGGTGCTGGGGCCCGTAATCTTGCCCCACAGAACACAAATGGGGCAAGATTTCCTGCTCATGCACGACAATGCCCGGGCACACACGGCGAGAACGGTAGCAGCTTGGTTACATGCACACAATGTTAGGGCCTTAGACTGGCCTGCTCAATCGCCAGATCTAAATCCCATTGAGCATGCGTGCGATATGCTGCAAAGAAGAGCTCTGAAGGTAGTTCCTGAAAATCTGGCTACAGAAGATCAACTTTTTGCGCACCTCAGAAGGACATGGGACAATATTCCGCAGCAAGACATTGACAACCTTGTTCTGAGCATGCCGAATCGTTGCCGATGTGTACTAACTTCAAGTTTATAAACACAAATTAAATGACTTTTCTATTTTTCTCAGTTTTTACTCATAAATTAAAAGTTAATTCATATACGGTTTCCGTCTATGCTTATTTTTTTTTCCATAAAATCCTGAAATTTTAATCGAAGTACCTTAACCATTATTAAAAAATGGTAGAATATTAAATAACGTATCTTTTAAATATATACATGCCATATAAATAATTAACACATTGATAGTAATTCGCTTTTTTAAAAATATTCCTAGACCGTGATGATGTGTTTATTTATTTGCTCAAACACGTGTATGCATGCAATAATAAACAATAAGTGCATGCAGGATAACAATAAAAAAGATACAAAAAGTTAAGCCACATACTATGGCGTGCAAATATTTTAGAATTGAATATCAATGAACAATTACGAAAATCAATTTAATCACAATTATTACAAAATGTCAAACAATAAAAAAAACTGTATAAAAATAATAATAATGTCAAAAAAAACTAATGTCAAATAAAGATGTACGTCAAATCTATGTAAAATATCAATCAAATTTAATGAACAATTACTAAAATGAATTCAAATGCAATAATAACAAAATGTAAACACTAAAAATAATAAAATATCAAACAAATGTCATACAAAAATGTATGTCAGATCTGTGGTAAATTATCAAATAAATGACAGATAACAATGTAAGTAGGTATGTCAAATTTAAATACAGTAAAAAATATCAATTAATTCAAATACGTCATACAGTCAATAAAATTAATAAGGCCAAAAAAGCAATAAAATTAATAAGGTCATAAAAACCCATCACAAAATCAATACAATTTAAACAATTTAAATTAACTACACTCAAAATTTGTCATTCAAAAACTCTGTAACATTATAGTATCCCTTACTAATTAACATTTTTTTAAGTTCTGTCTTGAATTAATTAATATTCATTATCTTAATGGAATTTGGAATTGTATTGTATATTAATGGGGCCATGCATATTACACTTTTTGTTAGAAATGCTGTTTTAGCGGAGTGTGATTGCACCCAAAGTCTGTACGTCTCACGTCTTGTTCTACCTGTATTATTAATCATAAGGGGAAACAAATAAGGATTGGTTTTTACAAATATTGAAATTTCCAATATGTAAAGTGACGGAAGTGTTATAATTCTGTGCTGTATAAATATTGGTTTGCAACTGTCAACAGTTTGCACAGCCCCGGATCTACGATTTTTTCGAACCGGGGCAAAACCTTGATAGTGGCGCCCCCTCCCTTCAGTTTTTGAGAAAACTGTTAAAACTGCCAATGAGTAGTGACATAAAACAGAAACACAGAAAAAATATCAGGAAAGACTATTTACACGGCGTGCTTTCTTTTCTGCGAAAGAATCTATTAGCTCCTAATAGTCCGTCGCATAGGCAGTTTTGTTTTCAATGGCTAAAAAAGTTAGTTTTATGCTAGATAATTTTGTTTTTCAAACATAATATACTAGCACTCCGCCCGCGACTTCGTTCGCATGATTTCGTATGTTATTCAACTAAATTATGTGCAGTTAGTGAAGGCGATCAAAAATAAGCTATTGTAAAATAAATAAATAAATGAGATATCGTAGATATCTACGGTTTAAGTTAGGATTTAGAGGACAGAGTACCTCCTCCTTTTTGGAAAGTCGGTTAAAAATCTTATTCATTGGACAATAATAAATTGCCATCATTAGTTTTTCAGAATTACCCCCAAAAGATGTTTTAGGTGTGTCAACGGTTTTTTGAAGAATCTTACGGTAGTAAGATGACCTCTTCCTCGATTTGGAACTACCGAACTGGACCGTTTGTACAGTGTTGTTTGACGGAGATATAGGAGAACATACACAAAAAATAATTAAGTACCTTTGTAAGGCAAATTGCCTATTAGGTCCACCTAAAAAGTGAAAAATAATAAATCTATTTTACAAAAAAATACTACCGACATCCAAATAAAAACACTACAAAGTGAAAAATAACTTTCTTTTTCGAAGTCGGTGTCCATAACGAAAAAAATTGGTACCTACCAAAGACACCGCCATCGAAAAAGAAATTTATTTTTCACTTTGTAGTGTTTTTAGTTGGAAGTCAGTAATATTTTTTTGTAAAAAAGTTTTTATACAAATAAATGTCTCTTTAAAGGTTGAATTTCCAAAAGTCCCTCCTAAGTGCTCACCTACATCATTAAAAGAAGCTATGTGTAATAAAATACTTCAAAAATCTTGATCACCCCTGAATAGTATTTTGGGGATAGTTCCGAAAAACGAATAACTAATAGCAACTCACATTATTTATTAAGGTTAGTATTTGTGCCAAATTTCAAGTTAATTAAACTAAGAACTTCAACACCCTCTAATCATCTTTTAGGGGTAGTTTCGAAAAACTAATAATGATATCCTTTATTATTTAATTAGGTTAGTATTTGTCCCAAGTTTCAAGTTTATTAATCCAAGAAATGAGATTTTCCATACAAACTTTAACATCCCTTAAATCGTATTTTAGGAGTAGTTTTGAAAAACATGTTTTGACAACCTTTACTTTAAAATCAATAAAAAAAATATGAAATATTTGCTGTTAGTATTGATGCCAAGTTTCAAATATTGCCAACAAATTGCTACCTTTTACCTCCATTAGGGATAGAATTTTCGGAAATCAATAAACTCATTACTTTTTTTATTAATCAAAAGCGTAAACCTACTATTTTTGATATTTAACTTTCCAAACCGAAGAAATTTCATATAAAATTTGAACCCCTACTTTATTTCCCGTTAGGGGTAGAATTTCTAAAACCAACTGCAACTCTAACTTACAAACTATAGAAATTACATACAAACTTTCAACCCCCTTTTTAGCCCCGTTAGGGGTGGCATTTCCGGAAATAATTAAGCTCATTGTTTTTTTATTAATCAGGAGCGAAAACCTACAATTTTAGATGTTTTACCTTCCAAACCGAAGAAATTTCATGTAGCGTTAAAACCCCTATTTTATCCCCATAGGGGTAAAATTTCCAAAAACTAATAAATACATGGTTATTTTTTATCTACATAGAGATTAAATCTAAAATTTCACGTGTCCAACTTTCAAACTGTAGAAATTACATACAAACTTTCAACCCCCTTTTTACCCCCTTAGAGGACGAATTTCCAAAAGCCAATAAATAAATTAATTCTATTTATGAACCAAAAGCGTAAATCTAAAATTTCAATTGTCCAACTTTCAAACTGTAGAAATTATATACAAACTTTCAACCCCCTTTTTACCCCCTTAGGGTTGGAATTTAGAAAAACCAATAAACACATTAATTATTTCTATCAACCAAGAGCGCAATGTAAAATTTCATGTGTCCAATTTGCAAACTGTAAAAACTTCATACAAACTTTCAACCCTCTTTTTACCCCCTCAGGGGCCGAATATACAAAAACGAATAAATACATTAATTCTTTTTATCAACCAAAAAAGTAAATCTAAAATTTCACGTGCCCAACTTACAAACTGTAGAAATTACATACAAACTTTCAACCCCCTTTTTACCCCCTTAGGGTTGGAATTTAGAAAAACCAATAAACACATTAATTATTTCTATCAACCAAGAGCGCAATGTAAAATTTCATGTGTCCAATTTGCAAACTGTAAAAACTTCATACAAACTTTCAACCCTCTTTTTACCCCCTCAGGGGCCGAATATCCAAAAACGAATAAATACATTAATTCTTTTTATCAACCAAAAAAGTAAATCTAAAATTTCACGTGCCCAACTTACAAACTGTAGAAATTACATACAAACTTTCAACCCCTTTTTTACCCCCTTAGGGGTGGAATTTCCAAAAATCCTTTCTTAGTGCTCACTTACGCCACATTCATTACGGAACCTTTCTGCCAAATTTCATTTTTCTAGGCCTAGCGGTTTAGGCTGTGCGTTGATCGATCAGTCAGTCAGTCAGTTTCTTCTTTTATATATATAGATAGATAGATTAAGAATCGATTACTTGATAAAAAGCTATGAGATTGCAGGAAAAGAGGCTTCATTTGTTCGATATTTCTAATTCTTGTCTCAAGGATTTGGCGCCCCCATGAAACTGCCGCCCGGGGCAAGTGCCTCGGTTTGCCCCCCTTAGATCCGGGGCTGAGTTTGCAACCCAAACATAGCCCGTAAACAACGCTTTTGTGCTTTGAACGCAATTACCTTTAGATTTGAATTGCCCCCGAAAATTATTCCAAATCTTAACACTGATTCAGCAAGCCCGTAATATGCTGTAAGCAAAGTATCTGTGTTGACAGTCGGTGCCAACTTATAAAGAGCGTATGACGAAGTACTAATCATTTTACAAAGTTCATTAATGTGAGTTTTTCAATTCAATTGTTTGTCAATTATTAAGCCCAAAAATCAGGTTGTTTCAACTTCTTGTATTATATTATCTTTGTATACTAAATTAAATTTTGATGTATTACGTAATTTTTCTCGTTGTCTAAAATGCATTATGTTTGTTTTACTAATATTTACTTTCAAATTATTATTACTAAGCCAGGTAATTATAGAATTCAATGAATCATTAGAATCAGACTGATAGTTAGCCATACCTTTAGGTGCTATGGTTACAGTACTGTCGTCAGCGAACAATGAAATGGGTTCCGTAGTCGCATTTGCTAGATCATTAATGTATAGTAGGAACAAAGGAGGGCCTAATACAGTTCCTTGGGGAACACCAGTTAGTTTAGCTTTAACATTAAATTTTGATATTTGGGTTATTTGTTGGCGTTCTGATAAAATATGAACTTATCAGTTCCAGGACATTACCCCTTATACCATAAGCCTGAAGTTTATCCAGTAAAATATTGTGGTCCACATAGTCGAACGCTTGTGACATGTCACAATAAATAGAACAAACGGGTAAAGATTTGTCTACTGCGAAGAAACTACGTAGAAAAAGTCGTACATCGCCATATTTATATTTTTATTATTTCTGAAGCCTTTTTGCTAATCACATAGGATTTGATTTTTGTCTAAGTCGCTATTGATTTCTTTGTAAATATACTTCTCAAAGATTTTTGAGAATACAGAAATTAGTGCTATAGGTCTATAGTTCTCCATTAAGTATTTATTATCTTTTTTAAATATAGGTTTAATAATTGTCAATTTAAGGTGTTTTGGAAATGTCCCACTCTGTATACAAAGATTCAGAATATGGCTTAAGTGTTGAGAGATATCTTCATTTACTGCTTTGATTACCTTAGTCGAAATACCGTCATAACCCACACTGTTAGTATTTTTTAGATTTCTTATAATTTTCTGCATATGATAAGGCAAACAGTATGATAAAAACATTGAGTTTGGTTGGGGATTAATTAGGGCTGTGGATTTTTTGCCGGCACCTGGAATAGGAATTACTTTTCAATGAAATAATTATTAAATGCATTGGCAATTTATGTAGGATTTCTTGTTAATTTATTGTCAATTTTAAGTTCAGTTATTGTTTCTATTGGTATATTCAATTTATTATTATTTATAATTTGCCATGCCGTTTAACTTTTATTAGTCAATGTTTTTATTTTGAGCACGTTTAGTAAGGTTTATAACTCGTTTTAACAGTTTCGAATATTTTGAGTATTTTTGTTTGTTACTTAATGTTGGTTTCTGTCTGAAATTCCAGAGTAATTCTCTTTTTTTCTTGCTACAGGTCTTAATTCCACGTGATATCCATCTTAGCTTGGTATTTACGTGCACAGTAATTTCAGTTAGCGGAAAACACAAATCATAAAATAATTTAAATGTTCACTTGTATTATAATGTATATATAATGGATCACTTGTATTATATATTTCACAAAACGAAAGGTTTTTTATATATTTTTTGAATTAATGAATATTTTCTGAGCTATAGTCACGCTTCGTTTTATGCCAATACTTAAACTTAATTTTTTTTTGAACTGGATGTTTAATTAATTGGGCAGTATGATCCGATAAGCCAAATTCCAACACATCAGTCTTACACTGTTTTTTAAAGTCATGTGCAAAGTTGTCTATACAAATCTTACTTGATAGTCTTGTGGGCTGTTTAAGTGCTAATGTGAGATTATAATTTAATAATAAACATTCGAATTCTAATGTGGCATTATTGCACTTCATGGTATATATGTTAAAGTCACCAGCTATAACAGCATTATGATTATTAATTTTAGAAATGTAATTTAGGACCTTGTCAAGCATCTCGAAAAACAAATTGAGATTGCATTGTCCAGGTACACGGTAAACACAAACTATTATGATTTTAAAATCAAGTAATTATACAGCATTCAATTACATTATTTATGGAGAATTTAATGATTTGAGAAAGTTCCTTGAATTTATGTAACTTGTTTACTAGGATACATGCGCCACCTCTTTTATTGCAAGTACGACTAAAACATGCCGCTAGTGCGTAATTAGGTAAGCTCAGGTTAGCAAAAGCTCAGCAAAAGCTCATAACCTGCCAACATAAAATGCTCAGTGATACATATTACATCAATGTCAATATTTTTGTCTTTAAGCTCTTCTTCTGTCTTTAAGTCCCGCTATATTTTATGCAAAACATTGAGATATTTCGTCGAAAAAACAATGACGATGTTTCTTCTGCAGTATTTACAATATTTTCTGAAGAGGAAGTCTTGTTACTTACAATAATATCATTAATTAAATGCAATAGGTTTTCAAAAATATTGTATAAGCCATAGTTATATATACGGCCTGTTGATAAGTTAAACATTGTGTGATCATAAGTCAGATTATAATTAAAATCAAAAGAATATGCATGTTCATGAGTTAATAAATCCAAATACAATAAATTATTAAATGTTTCAATTCTCCAGTTATAAATATTGTCGAAGTCTCTAAGTTTAAAGGTAGGAACACATATTATCACATTAGTGTAAGTAATTTGTTTTAGAGTATCCCGAAGGTATACAATAGTATTGAAATAGTTGTTAGTAATTTTAAAGTCATCTTCTCCAATATACAAAAGTCATTTAGGGTATAGTCACATAATTTAGTTTGAATTCCGTTAAGAAACTGCTGCAGTGATCCGTATGGTGTAACATAATGACATTTAACGTACTTGTCATTAAGTAAATCTTGAGCTATTTATTGGCAATACTTTATTTTTATTATTTGAGCTCAGTATACATATCTTGTTTTTTCTGGATGGTACAGGGCACAGGGTTTGTCTCTGTTCTTTTATAATCTCAGTAGTGTTATAGATGTTTTCTGGATATTGGATAATATGGGAAGCTGTTGATGGCTCACTATATTGCTGTTTTATAGTTTTGGTTTGAGTTTGTTTTACAGCTTTATTTGACTTCTTCATCGGAGATGAGGTTTTATGCTTGACTGGACTTAGCGTTATCTTTTTGTATAAGGTATTCTTCGTTAATAATTCTTCATTTGTTTGTCTGTTTGTAATTCTCTGACGATAACAATTCAATCTCTCTGTGAGCGCTTTGTAGCTGAGCCTCTAGATCTTGTAACTTGTTATTAAGAAAGTTTAACTGTTCGTCTTCATGGTCGGATAAGTCGGCCATACTGCTTACCGTATTTTCTAGGGTTTTTGAGATACTGTCACTGTCATCGTCAGTTGCTACTGAACGAGTTCTATTACGACGAAACGTGATGTTTTCCAGAAAGTTCATGACTAATATTTTCAAATGTTTTTAAATGCCCACTGCGTCTTGCAGTTACAACCTGCCCGAAACACAAAAAGACTACCGCGTAGCACTCGGGTTCGAACTTGAGACCACTTGATTCACAGATCAATGACGCGTCCGTATCCGTCACGCCAACTGGTATCTTAAGGAAGCGGTTGAAATTATGGTTCTGGTTCCAAAGTGTTTTTAAGAGAAGTATTGCTGACTGAGGGTATTATGAAACGGTACGGGTACGTTTAGGCGCTATGATGCCACAGACAGACACACAAATACACAGCAACACACCTCAAACTTATAATATCCCTCTTTTTCCGGCAGGGGTTAATAAAATGAATGTTGTAATAAGAATGTCACTTTGTCCAGCCTATCTAGTGTCACAAAGTATGTCAAAGGCGGCGCGCCGCAGACAGAGAGCCCACTACGAATAAAGTGTCATTTTGCACGAACACATTGACATTGCGATTTTACAGGGACCTAGCTCTGTCGCGGCTGTCACGAGTGCTTTATGCGGGTGTTACTGTAACGAGGTTGCATTGGCTTTGATTAAAATTGTTGACCTATATTCATTGTTACAGACCGAATAAACTATAAATTCATTCTTTAAATTCGTTCTTTCATTATATTTTATGTTTTAAAGGTAATTTTTTTTAATAAACGCAGAGGGCCTGTCAGGGTGTCGGGGTTATCCTCTCGGAGCGAAAGATGAGATGTGTAAAAGATTACGTTTGTGTGAGCCCTAAGATTCTTTGGGTGAGAATTAAGGTGACCTACACTCTATCTTTATATGGGTTGCTCACATTCTGAGAGAGAGGAATTCTGGGGAAGTTTAGGAGATATATTAAATTAATGTAGGTCTAACGAGAAGGTTGTTATGCTTGGCAACTTTAATAGTTGGGTTGGTGTGAAGAGGAATAGGTTTGAAAAAGTATTAGGGGCAT
Organism: Orthosia cruda; assembly: GCA_964057195.1. Classification (NCBI taxonomy): domain Eukaryota; kingdom Metazoa; phylum Arthropoda; class Insecta; order Lepidoptera; family Noctuidae; genus Orthosia; species Orthosia cruda. The sequence goes on from OZ059844.1 coordinate 29,585,829, forward strand.
TCGGGGACAATAGAGTGAATGAGAATGGGATGAATTTACTAGAAGTATGTGTAGAGAAGGCCCTGTGTTTAATGAACACTATGTTTTATCAAAGAAAGGTCCATAGGTATACGTGGGAAAGGCAAGACAGTAGAAGTATGATTGCTTTTGTTATTGCAGATGAAAGATTGGAGAGCAAAGTTGCAGATACAAGAGCCTATCGGGGTGCTAATGTAGGGACTGATCACTATCTGGTTATGTGTCGGGTAGCTGGTCTGTTCAAGCATTGGCGCCATCGGGTTCAGGTTCCTGTAGCCGCGTTAGAAAGAATAAAAGTAGAAAGATTACAAGAATTAAAAGTAAAGGAGAAATATAAGAGGGATGTAAAAGAGAAGACAGATAAGATATTTGATTATATGAATAATTTCAGTTTAGAGGATGTGTGGGAAATAGCGAAAAGTGGCATGGTGAACGTAGCCGCAATAAATAGAGTTGTAAAAGTGACGGATGAACAATTATGGGACGTGCAAGCAGGATTTAGAGAGGGAATGGGCTGTATGGATCAGATCTTCTCCTTGAGGAGCATAGCCGAAAAACATCTGGCTAAGCACAAAAAGGTCTACTCTTGCTTTCGTTGACTTGGATGATATTGTGTGGAGGGATGAACTGTGGTCGGCGCTATCCGGGTAAGGTGTGGACTGGCGCTTGGTACAGGCGCTGAAATCGCTATATAGGGATTCCAGTGCTTTTTTTAGGATTATTGGGGCGTTTAAGGACTGGTTTTCCATATCAACGGGTGTTAGCCAGGGTTGTGTAGCGTCACCGTGGCTGTTCAACCTGTACATGGATAGTATTCTGATAGGTTTGAAAGAGCGTGAGTGCAGATTGAGGATGAATGAGTTGCCTTTCAAATGCCTTCTCTATGCAGATGATCAAGTTCTACTTGCATCGTCAGCAGAACAGTTGCAAGACATGGTGACTGTGATGAATGAAGCTTTTCAGTTTAAAGGGATGAGTATAAATGCGAACAAGACTAAGGTAATGAGAAGACGATGTATCGGAGTGTGAAGTGCAAATAAATGATAAAAGTGTGGAGTAGGTGAACGAGTTTGTATAACTGGGAAGTTTGTTCACAAGGGATGAAAAGATTGAAGAGGATGTGGAAAGGAGAGTGAATGCAGGGAATAAAGTGAATGGTGCTATACATGCGGTTGTGACCAGCAAGTCGATGTCGGAGACTCGACTCGCCGTTCACAACAGCGTGTTGGTGCCTACACTTATGTATGGAAGTGAAGGTTGGGTATGGCAAAAAAGACATGAAAGTAGGATTAATGCAGTAGAAATGCGTTCCTTGCGAAGTATGTGTGGTGTAACTTTAAAGGATAGATTGAGAAATTATGTAATAAGACAACGTTGTGGTTTAAAAGAAGATGTAGTGACTAAAATTGAAAAGAGTATGGTAAGATGGTTTGGCCATGTTGAGACGATGAATGTATTATTCGTGAGCTGGAGCGCTTAAATCATATTATTATGTATCCTCCGACTGCACATAACTTTCATACACATCTTTTTAGTTCGCTTCTTAAGCAGTCGGGTTTTTGATTTTATTAACTTTTATTTCACCTTTATATTTTTGTCGAGCTTGGTGCTTTTCACATTTTAATGTTTTAAGTGGGATCATTATTACACTATTGTTACGTCTTGTTACCCTTCCAATCTTCTTCGTATGTGTCGTCGTGATCTGTTTACCCTCTAAAGGCATGTAAGCTTGATATGATGTATGTTTAGACGAATCGATATTTTGTGAATTTATGCTAACTACTCCTTTTTTAACCCCCGACGGAAAAAGAGTTATAGTAAACGTAAAGGTGTTATAAGTTTGACATGTGTTGCTGTGTATCTGTGTGTCGGTCTGTGGCATCATAGCGCCTCAACGGATGAACCGATTTTGATTTAGTTTTTGTTTGTTTGAAAGGTGATTGTGTCGAGAGTGTTCTTAGCTATGTTTGAATAAAATTGGTTCAGACGTTCAAAAGTTATGGGCGTTCTACTGTTTGAATCTGGATGTTTTCGCAAGATAAATGTGTCGGGGGGTATTTATAATTTTGAAATTTTTCTTGTTAAATTCAGAATATAAAAGTAGCAGCCCTAGTGAGTCCGGCTGGCAATGTTCGAGGATAGCGGTAGTTTATCTAAGGCGTGAGTGGTCCTTCTGTATGTGTACAGATCAGTATTTGTCCTGACATATCATGTCTTTGGTCAAGAAGGCGCGAAATTTTTGAAAACGTCAGCATTTTTTAACCCCCGACGGAAAAAGAGGGGTGTTATAAGTTTGACGTGTGTTGCTGTGTATCTGTATATCTGTGTGTCTGTCTGTGGCATCATAGCGCCTCCACGGATGAACTGATTTTGATTTAGTTTTTTTTTGTTTGGAAGGTGATTGTGTCGAGAGTGTTCTTAGCTATATTTGAATAAAATCGATTCAAGCGTTCAAAAGTTATGGGCAATTTGCTGTTTGAATCGGGATGTTTTCGCAAGATAAATGTGTCGGGGGGTTTTTTAAATTATGAAATTTTACTTGTTATGATTAATGAAATAATTAATTAGTAGTTTCATTATTTGTAGGAACAATGACGAAGCTAGACTTTTTGACAAGACTTGTCAGTTGTATATACATCTGGTAACTCCATGCCACTAGCCTAGCCCCATTACTAAGCCACATTATACAACAGATCATTTTTGAGTGACGCTTACTTCTACTTACCTACATAATCGTAAAGTCGTATCAGTCATAAGCATTAGCATGTTCATGATTTGGTTTGTATTTCAGACTCTTCCATTCTTGCCTCCAAGAGTACGAAGAAGCCGGGCGAGCCTCTCCCTGAGGTGGAGACGTACCGCGCATCGCGCAGCAAGCTCAAGAGCTCCGTCAAGGTATAACACTCCTGACGCAGACTGCGCATCTCTCGCTGTGCTCACAGCGCGCAGCGCGCAGACAGTCGCGCAGAGACTCACGTGCTGGTTAGAGCATATCGTTGGCAAGCATTTACACCTAGAAGGCGGTTGTTTCAGACGCGTCGGGGGTACTCCCTGCACTGCTGGCTGCCAGACGCCGAAGCCGGACCCATCAGGTACTCGCCTAAACCTAGCAAGTGCTGTTCTCTTACTTCAATTTGTTTGTATAATATGTTATCCCATCAAAAACATTAATGTGAAAATGGGAGCCAAGTACAATTTTAAGAATATGCGTGGTTGTTGACTTCGCCGACAAAAGAATTGAGTTAACCATGAAATTTATTTATAAGAACATACAACATTCTGAAATATCTCAAAAAACAATTTATTGCTTTTTCTTCCATAACAATATTTTATTTAAAAGTATCACTCCTTAATTTGAATCGGCGAATTATTTACACAAAGCTGATAACTTAACTAAGGATAAATTACCTAAATCTCAAGTTTTGACTTGGCTAGTTTTCACATAAGTAGTTATCTTAATATTATATTTAAAAAATCTTTTTTGTTTGAAAAACTATGTTCGGAAATTGGTCCCATTTTAATTTGCTGAAGATCTGATGAAGAACTTCAGAGATATACAACAGAACTCTTCAATAAATAACGGCAAATCTCTCGGGATTGCTACAATCGGTATGTCTGTCTATTGTTTATACCATTTCATAACATAACGTCACGCCAGTACGATCTAAAGGGGTACGCAGATGAGTACAGTTCACCTTGGTACACTCTCACGTCGCCGGAAATGTTCAGTTTCATGATATTCGAGTAATCTATTCTGGCATTATAGGTACCTTACTTAACTACTTGCCTATTAGGTAGGTACAACTAAAAAGTGAAAAAAAAAGTCGTGTGGCACTCGGGGACTGCCGCGGTAAAGCTATTGCATAGCATTTGTATAAATAATTAGGTATAAATAGTGTAATGTAATTATAAAAAAATAACAATATTGAGAAGTGATTATCGAATTTCGCGCGATGTACATTTATATAGATATAATATCATATATACTTTCTCTGCGCGGCATTCATGACAACAAATTTCTTCCAACAAAATGATTATTAATACACTTATAATCAATATAAACGCAAAAATATAACTTTAGAATAACTTTAGAAAACCATAACAAACTAACTGTCAAACGCCTGACCAGAGGGAATCTAGTGACTGACAGTCAAAATGGCGGTCGATGTAATCCGTCTATTTGTTGAAGAGTCAAGGCCTATATAATCCCAGAGCTCTCATTGTTCTTCGTAATTATATCGGATTATAGCCGCCATTAAAAAGGACGTCCGTTTCATACATCGTTATTTTGTATAGGAGTTTCACCAGACTGGTGTCGAAGACTGCCGAACTGAAACGACGTTAGACGATGCACGGCCTTCAAGCCACACCTCAGATTCCACAGAATTCAAAAACCTTATTAAAAACAAAACAAAAATACCCTTATTTACATTGAAATAAGGTCGCTTTTCTTTGACAAGCAAAAGTGACCCTTATTCTCATTAGCATAAGGTCCACATTGATCACCATTGGAGCGTGAGGTTTTTTCGTTACGGAATTTCTGGATTCGGTCCCCGCGCTCAAGGCCTGCGATAGAAGCTATGCAATAGCTTAAAAACAAATAGAGAAAAGAAATATAAATAAAATTTAATATATATAAAGATATACTTAGATATCTTAATATATATAAATCTCGTGTCACAATGTTTGTCCTCAATGGACTCCTAAACCACTTAACCGATTATAATAAAATTCGCACACCATGTGCAGTTCGATCCAACTTGAGAGATAGGATAGGGTAGGGTAGGTAGGGTAGGTAGGGTAGGTAGGGTAGGGTAGGTAGGGTAGGTAGGGTAGGTAGGGTAGGTAGGGTAGGGTAGGTAGGGTAAGGTAGGTAGGGTAGGTAGGGTAGGTAGGGTAGGTAGGGTAGGTAGGGTAGGTAGGGTAGGTAGGGTAGGTAGGGTAGGTAGGGTAGGTAGGGTAGGTAGGGTAGGTAGGGTAGGTAGGGTAGGTAGGGTAGGTAGGGTAGGTAGGGTAGGTAGGGTAGGTAGGGTAGGTAGGGTAGGGTAGGTAGGGTAGGGTAGGTAGGGTAGGGTAGGTAGGGTAGGGTAGGTAGGGTAGGGTAGGTAGGGTAGGGTAGGTAGGGTAGGGTAGGTAGGGTAGGGTAGGTAGGGTAGGGTAGGTAGGGTAGGGTAGGGTAGGTAGGGTAGGGTAGGTAGGATATTTAGTAGATGAATGTTTGGTGTTTTTATGGCAAAACAAAGTTTGCCGGGTCAGCTAGTACTTAGATAAATACATACATAAAAAATAATGTTATTGACAAACCGAATCCAACAAATTGTTTTTCTCCATCTTCATAAATTTTATAACTCATTGTCTTCGGTGTTCGTATAATCTTTATGCCGATGACCTTCAACTTTATGCAGCTGCGCGGGTAGAGTTTGTCAGACGCTATAGATGATGTGAACCGAGACTTGGAGGCTGTCAAGGACTGGTCTGATAGATTTGGGGTGTCTGTAAACCCCTCAAAATGTCAGACCATTGTGATTGGAAGCTCGCGCATGATGGGTCGATTGGGGATTAGCTCTCTTCCTCCTATAATTTTTAATGGTACTATCATCCCCATCAGCCCTAGTGTAAAAGATCTCGGTCTACATCTTGATTCGACGCTAAGCTGGCAAAGTCAGGTTTCTAAGTGTCAGTCAAAGGGTCAATGGGACTTTGCTATGCCTGTATCTTCTGAGAAACTTTCTACCTGCAAAAACGAAGACTATGCTTGTGCAGACTTTAATTTTCCCTTTATTCGTCTATGGTGCCGTGTGCTACTTTGGCCTAAACGCGGTATTCCTGGATAAGCTGGATAGGCTCTTAAACAACTGCATTCGGTTCATATTCAACCTCCGGCAATATGAACTGAAATGGTTGCCCATTCGGCAAAGGAGAAATTTGCGCGCCTTGAGTGCGCTTTTCTCTCTACTCAACTCTCCCACACCTCCTTCTTATCTCATACCTCACTTTCAATACCTATGTAATTCACACGCGAGAAATCTGCGTTCATCTAACAATCTTCTCTTGCTCTGTCCTTCTCATACTTCTGATTTTGTCCATTCTTCCTTTCATATTCAATCCATTCTTCTCTGGAATGCGTTTCCTCTCGATATCGGCCACCAGTCAGTATGCATTTAAGCGGAAGTTGCGGCATTTGTTTCTAAACGAATAGCAGAGTCGTCTCATTTTGCACCTTTCTATTTATATATTATTTTATATATAGTATTTACTATAGGACATATTTAAGTATGTTTATTTTAACTATATACTTTTGTACTAATTTTGCGTTTATAATATTATTATTTCTATTTTTATGCACCTGCATTGCTATCTCTTCACCGCCCTTGGTTGACTGGTAGAGAATGCCTAAGGCATTAAGTCCGCCTGTGTACTTTTATGTTGCATGAAGTTTTAATAAATAAAATAAATAAACAAATTAACTCTGTGTTGATTCTGAAAACTTCTTACGAATGTGCTTGCCATCCTGGTGTTCTGAGGGAGCGCATTCCATAGGGAAATCGCCTGGACAAAGAAGTCGGAAACTCGGAATGAATAAACCCAGAGCGGTGAGAGGGACATTGTAGAAGACGATTATTGGCGGAGCGAAGATTTTTACTGTGAGCAGAATAAAGGAATTGGACATGTGAAATCAGATAAGAAGGAGAAGTGGGTTTATCAATAAAAGAAAACAGGGTAGTCAAGACCCTCAGCACCCTACGTTGAGGAATCGGTAACCATTTTAAAAGTGATCGATGTGCGGATACATGATCATACTTACGGAGGTTGAAGACAAATCGAATGGAGAGACAAAACAATTTTAATGGGCTTATCTGTTTAGTGACTGCATGATTGTGATCAATAACAATGTTTAATAAATTGTGTCACTCTATTTTATATTTGCACGCCGAAATTAAAGGCAGAATAAGAGAAAAAAATTGTACTGTTTACCAACCTTCTGTACCTTATTTATGCAAATAAATGTATTTTGTTTTTTTTTAATGCAGTTATTTAAAATGCGGTCAAGTTTATTGGGTAGATCTGCATTCAGGTCATAGTAGCACACATCACCATAATCAATTATGGGAAAGATACGGGACTGTACAAGCATGGCCTTTATGTGAGCTCGGAGATGATTCTTCAGTCGATAAAGCGAACGCAACGTTCCAGTGACCTCTTGGCTGACACTCGTCCCATGCTTGCGCCAGTCAAGTGAAGTGTTGACGAGCAGACCAAGATCTTTAACCTCGGAGCTAAACGGGATTGCTACGTTGTTAAATAATATGGGCGGAACAGTTAAACCATCGAGCTTTCTCAAGCTATACAGGCTCCCAACTATGATAGCCTGACACTTTGCAGGGTTAACCGCCACTCCGAATCGGTCTGACCAACTTTTAATCGCAATCAAATCCCGGTTAAGCCTCTCGATCGCATCCGATAAGTTGTCAACACCTGCCTGACAGTAGAGCTGTAGATCGTCAGCGTAAAGATGATACGCACACTGAAGTTCGGTGGTTATGAGATTTATGAAAACGGAGAAGAGAAGAGGAGATATAATACCGCCTTGAGGGACGCTTGATTCAAGGACGCACCACCCCGAAGAAGAGTCTCCAGCACAAACTGACTGCTGAAGTCCCCGAAGATAAGAGGATAACCATTCCAGTACCACGTGAGAGACATAGGATAGATAAAAGGACATCGTGACTCACGGTATTGAAAGCGTTGGAGAAGTGATTAACACTAAAGCAGTAACTTTAGTGTCTTCCATTCCCCGCCTTATATCGTCAGTCACTTTAAGGAGAGCTTACATGTTAATGTGTCCGGGCCTGAAACCGGATTGAAACGGGCTAATGAGAGAGTTGTGTTAAATAAAGTAGGAGAACTGTTTATGACCACAGGCCTCGAGCACATTGGACAGAAAGGGAAGGATGGAAATTGGGCGAAAGTGATGGGAAAGTGTGAGATTGGGGATCTTAGGAAGGGCTCGAACATGGGCTTTACGCCACAAGGAAGGGAAAACACCGGAGAAGAGAGAAAAGTTAACTATGTGGGAGATAGCAGGAAGAAGCTGACCCAGAGCCGACACGACGACGACTGATGTTATCACAGCCCACAGCTTTGAATTTAATAGATAGGGTAATCTTTTTGATCTCTTCCGGGTCGGCTGGTGTGAAGACAAGGAGGGCAATATTGGGACGCGTCAGTCCAGCAAGGTTGTCCATAGTTTGACGTTTGGTTAGACTATCTAGCATAGGGACAGTGGAGAAAAAGCGGTTTAGATCGTCCAAGCCAATTGTGTTAGGAAGGTCTGAATGCCGCGATTTGCCGATACCTAGGGTTCCAAGGAACTTCCAGATATCGACAGAAGAAGAAGAAATATTATTTAGAATGTTGCGGCGTTTAGCGTTACGTATCATCAGGTTACATCGATTCCTAGCAGTCTTGAACAATGTCCAATTATCCTCCGAGCAATCCTTTTTATATACCCCAAACGCGCGGTCCCTCCATCGCATTGCCATCCGGATTCCCTTATTCATCCAGGGGGCAGGTGGACGTTTCAGCTTTACTCTCCTGATAGGTAGGAGCATAAGTGTCATACAGTTTGATCACAGTGTTGTGGAAAACAAAAACTTTGTCATCAACTGTAGCAGGTTCATGTAGGAGTGTCCAGTCAATATTCGATGCATCTTTTTGAAGTAGCTCACTGTCCATACGTGCAAAGGCACGCCTGTACTAGAACGTAGGTTTGGGTTTAGAAGGTTAAAAAACACAGGATAGGTAAATATTTTTATTTTATTTATTAGGTCTACCAACAATTGCTTACACTAATCTACAAACAAAAATAAAACATGCGTATACACTCTACACAGTGCAACAATTACTTATAGGTAAACACCACATGAACAAAAAATAATAATAAGTAATTAGGTTAGCTGTAAGCTACATATTCTACAAGTAAACTTAGTAATATAACAATAATAGTTACATATAGTTACATAAGCGATATATTAAAAGCATAATTGCCTCAAAAAGTTACGTACACACAGTCCAAAAACATTTACAACAAATCTGTTAAACAGTTCAGAAATTTAATTTTTTGCTTATTGAGAGAATCAAAGTGAAAATCAACCATATCACCACAACTATTCAAAATCCTACAAAACCTAGCACATGGAGAATTAGATCCCAACACTGTTCTTCTTATTGGAGGACTAAGTGGAGTAATAGGTTTACGCGGAATTCTCGATGGAGCACGAAAGTTAATGAGTGCAAGCAGCGGCGGTGAGTCGATAATTCCTTTCAAGATTTTGCTAGCAAACATTGCGTCGTTAAAACATCTTCGTTCTTCCAAAGAGTGCATGTTGAAGAATTTCAATCTCTTTTTGTAAGAACGCACTCTTTTAGTTATACCCACAGAAAAAGCTAGATGCCAAACGAAGCGTTTTTGAACTCGTTCTAGACGCAAACTATTCGTAGCGTAGTGTGGCTGCCACACCACACTACAATACTCTAATATGCTACGTACTAAACTCTGATAAAGTAAGATTTTAGTTTTAATTTGACGAAAACCTTTACATTCTCTTATAACAAAACCCATCATCCTAGATGCTTTTTTAGAAATGTGATCCAAGTGTGGTGCAAAGGTTAGCTTTTGATCAAATAGAACTCCAAGGTCACGTATAGTATCCACTTCATTAACTCTGTCCTCATTTATGTAATACACTGTCTTTATTGTATTATTCTTTCTTGTATATTTAACGTGGTAACATTTCTTCGAATTCAAATACATTTCATTATTTTTACACCATTGAATAATACTATTAAGATCCATCTGTAAGAGTGAAGCATCTTTGTTAGATTCAACAACTCTAAGAAATTTTAAATCGTCAGCATACATAAAAATTTTAGAGTGCCGTAGACAGTTGGGGATATCGTTAATGAAATAGTTAAACAATATTGGACCCAGATGAGAGCCCTGTGGGACTCCAGATGAGATATTATATACGTTAGATTGATAACCATTCACCACAACAAAAAAAGATCTACCTCTCGAGTATGAAATCACCCATTCAAGCAAGCCACCAGTGATACCATAAGCACGCAACTTACAAGATAAGATTTTGTGGGAAACTTTATCAAAGGCCTTGCTGAAGTCGGTATAAATGACGTCAGCTTGATGACCAGAGTCAACAGCTTCAATCAAAAGTTCCGTGAAAGGGACCAGATTAGAGCTTGTGGATCGTGATCCAACAAAACCGTGCTGATGATCGCTAATGAATAATTTTAGATGGTTTTGGAAATACGGACAGAGCAGTGACTCAAACACTTTAGCAAAAGTTGAAAGGATTGAGATGGGCCTATAGTTAGTTATGTCATCGTTACTATCTGATTTATGTATAGGCACCACCTTAGCCATTTTCCATTTTAGAGGAAAAACGCCTGAAGATAAGGATTTGCTGTATATAAGAATAAGAGGGCACACTAACTCCTCCGCACAAGACGTAATAAAAATCGGCGGTATGCCATCAGGGCCAGCTCCTTTGTTAATATCCAAACTCTTAAGTTTTTTAAGCAATGTCTCACTACTAATTGTTGGACTTGTTAAACACAAACTACTATTTTCGAAAGAATTTAATAATATTTTAGTATCAAGTTCCTTGCTCAATTCTTGCTCGGGGCTATAAACACACGCGAAGTTGGTAGCGAACATCTCACATATTATTGTACCATCAGATGTGCACATTGATCCATTTTTCATGGTCATAGGGTAGGTACTAGACCCTCCTCGTTTATTTTTTACGTGCGTCCAAAATAACTTAGGGCTGTTTTTTAGCTCATTTTCAAGACCTTCCATATAAGCCTTGTAACAAGAGCTGGCCAATCCATCGCAACGCTTACTAATTAATTTTAACTCAATCAAATCCATTGGGTTTTTATATTTACTGTATCGCCTTCTAATATTATTTTTATAATTTAACATTCTAATAAGTTTATGGTTAAACCACTGAGGATATTTATGTTTCTTTGGGACCCGTGAGGGAATAAATTGTTGTATAGCGTCGTTAAGCGTCTCATAAAAAACATCCAACATCTCATTCACACTATCGCTACCCTCAAATAATTTAACCCAATCTACTTGTTTTAAGTAATTACGAACTGTTTCATAATTCGCGGTACGAAAATTAAGTCTAATCTTGTCACTGTTGTATGGCAGATTGGCATCCCTACTCAAGGAAACAACTATGTCAAGAGGTGGATGCTGTTTATCGACATTACTTATAGGACTAATACTTTTGCTCACGCTACACAAGGAATGGGTTGACAAAACCAGATCCAAAATGCGACCAGCGTCGTTTGCTACCAAATTAAACTGATTAAGCCTGTTAATATGTGTAAAATCAATCAATAATTCGCTAGTACTAGGAAAACTTAGTTTATTATCCGATTTTTCTACTAAAGTCCAATCAATGCTGCTTAAATTGAAGTCACCCACAATAAAAACACTTGAATCTGAACATTGCTCAAAAACAGCATTACATTGATCCAAATAGTGCTCCAGAGAAGAACGGCGTATAGGAGGAGGCAGATTTACTGCGCAGAGAACCATTCGGCGAACAGTACATGATATCGGCAAGTCAATACTTACCCATAGGTCTTCACAGCTACTTTCCCAATTTTTAATACGTTTAGACTTGATTTGTTTATTAATGGCTATTAAAACACCACCCCCTTCTTTACCACTCTGAAAATGTGAAGTTTCTCTATCTCTTCTATATACCACGTACCTATCGTCGAACAGCTCGCCGCTCAGTACAGAGCCATTCAACCAAGTCTCAGACAGAATTATTATGTCATAATTATTACAGGCAATATTACGATATACGGTATCAGTCTTAGTTCTTAACCCTCGACTGTTCTGATAATATATTTGCAAATTATTGAATTTAAATGATTAAATTTACAAATGCATAGGTAAATCGTTTGTTTTTTTTTATATTTTTTTTTATTACATTATTTTAACTTATTTAAGAAGTCCAAGCTTACAATAAGGACATGCTCTTCGCCGTCCGTCTTTCTGACAAATATCCTTCCATTCCTCACCCACACGTACTTATATCCCTTCTCCTTCGCCTTAAGCCTTGTTGCAGCGTGAAGAGCTTTGTATGCAGGGGATAAGTGCTCGGCGACAGACACTCGCGATTTATTTCCAGCTATACCAAAATCTACGGTATTGAGTTTTTCGTGGCTTTTATTTTTGTTATAATTGATAACAGAGGCCAACAACTGATCGCGGATTCTCGGTGAGGCAAGCTGCACCACAATAGAACGAGGGCGAATATTACTCTTGTTAAGTTTAGCTATTCTTGTACAGTGTGAAATATCTCTATCTTGAACCCCACAACCGACCACTGAGCCCAATTGCTTGACAATGGTGTACAGGCTGTTTATTATCAGGCAAACACTGCAGCTCCAAGTTGTTAGCCCGTGTCTGCTGCTCCAAATAATTCAGACGCTGACCAAGATCCGCCACTGTATTAAATAAATTAAATAAGGTCGTGATGGGGAAAACCAGGGGCATTATGTTGGCCATGCGAGGAAACTAGGGAAGGATTAGAGGTGAGGATCAGGTCAAACCAGGTATCATCACCGACTTTATTATGATGAGTGGGTTGGAGAGGCAATACGTGAAGACTAGCTGATTCGACAATATGCAGGAGTTTACGGGACCGAGTGGAGTTGGGGGAAAGGAGGTTGGTGTTAAAATCGCCCATGATGATGTGATGAACATACTCAGAACCCAAAGATTCAATTACCGTTTCGATTTCAAGGGAAGGGGGACAATAAACAACACCTAAATCGGTTTTAGCTCCTTTGACGCAAACCTCTAGAAAAAGAAACTCGGCGGACACATTAGAAGCAGAAGAACAAATAATTTTATAAGGGAGATCTCCGTGAAGGTATATTGCTACACCACCCCCTCTCCTCCCAATCCGATCATTCAGAAGAAGAACGAAATCAGGAAGAGCGTAAGTGGTAGATGGAAGTTCAGGTTTGAGCCAGGTCTCAGAAATCAGGACGCCATGAACGTTATTGTTGGCAAATGTGTCGTAGTTCGCTATGGTGACTTGGAATACTTTGGGCGTTAATGTGGCAAACGTTAAACAGCCCGCCAGGATTTGGGCTGATTTGGGATCAACCTCTGAGACGTGGTCGCTCACAATGGGCCTCATCAGAAAGCTTACAGTCACCCAAAGGGCAATGGAGAGGGCTATGCTCGGAGTTTCCTTACGTGATCGAATCAGAAATGTAGAGATCCGCAAGAGAACCAGGGTTACCGACATAGCCCGAAGAATTGCCAAACTTAAGTGGCAGTGGGCAGGGCACATTGCTCGCAGAACGGATGGCCGATGGGGCAGAAAGGTTCTGGATTGGCGACCACGAACCGGAAGACGTTGCGTTGGAAGGCCTCTCACCAGGTGGACCGATGACCTGGTGAAGGTTGCAGGGATCCGCTGGATGCGGGACGCACGGGACCGGTCAATATGGCGACGCCTGGGGGAGGCCTATGTCCAGCAGTGGACGTCTTGCGGCTGATATAATGATGATGATGTCCCTTGCTGTTGGGCTTTTCGGAGAGTTTGCAAAACCATTGGTTGCGAAAGCCCAGTATGGCCGCGTTTCCACTGACGCGGAGCTGGGCGGAGAGGAGCGGTGAAGAGCGGTGAAAAGTGGTCAGTGTTTCCACTGAAGCGGAGCTCGGCGGAGAGGAGCGGTGAAGCGGAGTGGAGTGGAATGGAGCGGAGCGGAGCATACTTTTGGAATCGCGCATTTTTGCGCTTAGTTACACTCAATCTCTCAGAAAGACCATACGTCATGTTGTCGTTTAAACAGAAAAAAGCAATCATTTTATAGCTTTCTCTAGTTGAAGACGAAGATAATGAATCAGATGAAGTAGCATTGACTGTTGCGACTTTTTTGGATTCGAAGAGAAAACATAGATTCTGGATTCGACAACATATAAAGTACCATTCTGTGCATGGAGAATTTCACCGCCCCGCTCCGCACCGCCCCGCTGTCCTCCGCACAGTACCGCCCCGCTGTCCTCCGCTCTGCACTCCAATGCTCGTTGTCCTCCGCACCGCATCGCCTCGCTGTATTTTTATTATGAATATCCGCTCAGCTCTGCTCCACCCCGCTCGTGCTGTTTCCATTGAAGCGGAGCGGAGATTTCGAGCATAGTGATTGGTCAATTCGTGCATCGCAAAGCTCCTCTCCGCCCCGCTCCGCGTCAGTGGAAACCCGGCCATGGCTGTGATAAGTGCGCCTGCACCTAATAATGCGATGTAGAAAGGTATGGTCGTATGGTATATGACATCTGATTGCAGCTGGTTGAGCTGTATCGACTGGCTCGTCATGACTTGGTTCTGTATGCCGTGTAGTCCTCCTAAGTCGATTGAACTAAGATGAACTTGGGTTAATGCAGCACCCGGTGTTTTCGTGTCGTAGGGAATGTTCATTAATTTCAAAGGTTGCCCTTTCGTCGTTGTCGTTGATTATAGTTAATACCTTTGTGCGGAAATAACAGTTGATAGGTATGGTAGCGAGGTAGCTTCCCTGTAGCAAATTGAAGTCTTCTCTCCCACAGACTGATTGCACTTTCGTTGGACTTGGAAACGATAGGACGTAATGCTGGTCATCTAGTTTTTCCATCGCTTCTTTTTCCAGAAATACTGTACTGAATTGGCAGGAACTCCTGAGGGCTTGATTCGTGATAAGTTCTTGTATGCAGTCCGTTTTTGTTCGTATTTGATTAGGAATCACAAAGATACCAGTTACTTAAACTTCGAGCATTCTGCTTCTATGTACACGAAAGAGTCGCCATTAGTTACTATAAAGGGATAGGTAGGGATAAGAGCTTGACGATTTTTGTTGGTCACTATAGATAACTTATATAAATCATAGACGATATTGGAAATTATAGGAAATCTGAAAATTATAACTATCTGGTTTTCATTGAAATATGATCCGGGGTGGATAATGTCGTAATATTCTCTGAGCTCCAGACTTAATATCTCGTCCTTACTGTATATTTTGTTCTAACCTATTTACCATAGATCTAAGTTTATCTACATCTATCATAGAATGAACAGTACTTGATGAGTGTATGAACGCTAACATATTTTCTATTCTAACTAATTCTAATCGGTCATAAGGTCCATTGGCCAAGCTTTCAAGTTTTATCTGCGATGACTGGGTCTCGCGAAGTACCAGCAATAGTAGAATCCTGCAGCAAGTTAAGTACCTTAGGGCCTCTTTTTAATCTGTTTTTGGCTACGGGCCCACGTTTCTTGGACTTATAAACGTGTATGGGTAAATCGGCCAGAATGGTATCTTGAGTATACCGCGGTGCAGTTTTCTGACGGCTTGCAGAGGGGTTCTTAATGAACACCTGTTGTTGAGGAACGTATTCTATTTCAGATTCGCGGTTCTTGTTTCTTTTTTCTATTAACGCAGTACGATTCGATAAGGGTGTTTCGTTAATTATGTTCCTTCCTTCATTTGCGCCCTATGATTATGAACATACTGTTGTAATGATTGTTGGATAAAATCTATGTCTAGAATATCGCGTGGGTCAAAGTGTTCAGTTAATAAATCGAATGGTCTACATCTAGTGAAGCTATGTATTGAAGAATTATATCCAATTATAGCATAAGGCATAAGATTTACGATAGGCTCCTCTTTGTGTTTTAACTTTAATATTCTTATATTTTCAAGGAGAGTTGAATGGAAGCGTTCAATGTTACCGTTATCGTTAGGCGAATGCGGTAAAACTCTATGGTGGTTTATCTTGTGAAGGCGTGTGAATTCTAGGAACAGTTGATTAGTGAATTCCGTTCCGTTGTCAGTCACTAACGTTAAGGGAACCCCATGGTGGGTACAATATTGTAATAATGATTGAAGTACACTAATGCCCGTGCCATCTCGGAGATGGTATGCTTGTCCGTATTTGGTGAAAACATCTATAAATGTAAAATACTTGAACCGTGAATAAATCCATATGGACAATTTCGAATGGTTTTGTTGCCGGGGGTACAATATTGAACTGGGGTCTAATAGGTCTCCGGTCATATTTAGCTTGCCCGCAAATAATGCATTCGTTGATGAATTTGGTTATTTGGTCTTTAATTTTGGGCCAGTAATATTTTTTTGAGACGGCTAAATAACATTCGGTAATTGCTCGATGATTAGTTTTGCTGTCATGGTAGTGTTAAATTATCTCTTGCTGACGTAGATAATCTTTAACGTTTTCTAATTCTATCTTAGCTAATACTAAGTTCATAGACGAGCTCTTAAATTTGTCCTGTATGACTGGTATGATGGAATACATGGCAAGAGGTGGATTTATTAAGATACCGGTCTTTACTTTCGGGTTTTCCTACTCTTTGATGGCATTGACTACATCTTGTTCTAACTTAGATGATGATATCTGGACTGCTATGGCGTGTGAGTTTCGAATGGCTTGGTAACTACTGGTTTGCGTTTGACATCTACTATCGTAAAGCATAATTGTCTATGAAATCTGTTAAGGGGTTCATCTGTGATTGGGACTTCTAGTATGGGATTTTTGTGACTGGTGTGTTCGGTGGCAGTAGATGAGTTCGTAGGCATCGGGTTTTCTGATGGGTTAGGGATCAAATAACATAATTAATAATAATAACTGGCAACACTGAAATGTCAACATGTTTGCGTTTTTCCTCCACAATTTAATTAATTTAAAAATTTCTACAATCACCAAATTCGAACAAAGTACCCAACAGAAGAAACCAATAAGAAAATAATACCAATTCACCTATAATATCCACTCAAAAAACCAATCCAATTCATAAAAAATACAAAAAACCAGTTGACGTATGTCAGTGACGACCTCAAATAGAGTGAAAATGTTTAAGGAAAAAGTGAAAATGTTTAAGGAAAAAGCATAATGTTGACGAGAGCAGCAGATAGTCGCGCACGACTTCTACCCCCGGACTCATCGCTCAGCGCCGCCCCGCCGCCGCCGGACCTCGGATCACCTGTGTCATCGGTGGCTGATGCCGCGTCGAGCTCGAGCGACGAGTATTTTTCCCCGCCGACGTCGCCAACACCTGTACGTCGGCAGGGGAGAGGCCGGCTGCCGAGGAGTTTGGGACCTAGGAGCCAACCGGCTCCAAGCCGGGTCCCAGCTGCCGGTGGTTGTGTGCAGCGCATGAGATGGACTCAAAATATGAATGAGAACGTCATGCGCGCATATTACGGGTCTACTGAGGGGGGAACTAACCTCACTGCGTACCGTGCTAGGATGCTGTCTCTGTTTCAGGACCTTGAACCAACTGTAAACGTCTCAGCCCAACGATTGTCGGATCAGGTGCGGGTCATCCAGCGTAATAACAGGTTGGACGACGCCGCACTTGATAGGCTGCGCTCAGAAGTGCTGAACAACCAAATCGTCTCAACCCCGACACAGACCGCGACACCGCCAGCCACTATTGTGATCCCGCCGCGGTCCAATCATGTTACCGAAGAGGCAGATGATAGGGTTGTTACAGTAAGTAGCCAGTGCAATGAAAGATTGAGGAGCGCACTGGAGGATGCGCTTCGCGAGTATAGGTCAACACCGACTGAATTTAGACCCCGATTGCCACGCTTGTGCATAGGGCACAAGAAGAATAGGGCGCTGGTGTGTGCCTTGGACTCGCTGCTTAAGAATATCTTTGAAAGCAGCGAGAGCCTCGTTGATACGCACTCAATCCTGTATTGCGGGGCTGTTGCGGCATGTCGTTTGACCAATGTTAAGTTCCCAAACGAGACTATTCGGCCAAAGCCTGCCGTGCCAGCCTGGCAATGCAGGATCCAACGGCGTATCGATGGTGCCAGGGTACTCATCGGCAAACTATGCTGTTTCAGGGAGGGCAATACACGACCACGCGTGATGCGCTTCGTGAGGCGGGCGTTTTCGGGGACTGGAATCAGTCCTCGAGAATACATGTCCCGTGTCACGGAGCGCATCGACTTCCTGAAGCAGAAAGTTTGTGCATGGGCCAGCCGTATTCGGCGGTTTAAGCGGCGGGTTGACCGGTACTCGCAGAATCGCATGTTCCAGAGTGATGAGAGGTGGGTATACAGAAGTTGGGAGTGACCTGAGCACAGTGTGACTGACGTGTGCCGCCCGGATGATGTCGCCACGAGTACATTCTGGCGAAGCATCTGGTCGGTGCCCGTCTGTCACACTGAGGGTGGCTGGATGCGTGATGTCGAGCGCGTGTGTGATGCTATACCAGAAATGGAAAAAGTAATCATCAGTCCACCTGATGTAGCCAAAGCAGTTCGTCCGCTACCGAATTGGAAGTGTCCGGGACCGGACGGACTGCATAACTTTTGGCTAAAATGGTATAGCAGCTCACACGCGTTACTCGCATCTCAATTCCAGTCATGTTTAGAGACTGTGTCGCTGCCGCTGTTTTTAACAACAGGCGTTACCCACCTGCTCCATAAGACAGGTAGTCCCGCGAAACCCAAGAATTATAGACCAATTACTTGCCTATCGACGGTTTTTAAACTTCTTGCATCCATCCTGAGAGCAAAAATTGATAAACACATTGAAGCTAACTCAATAATGTCTACCTCTCAGAATGGATGTAGGAATGGGTCCCGCGGCACTAAGGAGCTACTCCTCATTGACATGGCCATAAGCCAGCAGGTTCGTCGATCCCGCAAGGATCTGTCGACATGCTGGATAGACTACAAGAAGGCCTACGACTCTGTGCCACATACATGGCTCATGAGGGTGCTGGAGTTGTACAAAATAGATGCAACTCTATGCACCTTCCTTGAGTCATGTATGGGGCAATGGAAGACAGTCCTTCGATATCCAGGATGTCAACCGATTCAGGGGGATGATGAGCCTGTATGGATTAAGCGGTGGTTCTGCTTAGCCCTGAATCCTCTAAGTACACTGCTGGAGGATTCAGGACTAGGCTATCGGTTGAGAAGAGGTGGTCAGGTCATATCTCACCTCCTTTACATGGATGATCTGAAACTCTTTCGGCATACTCAAATGGACTCAGACCGAGCTCGACGCCCTCGATAGGAGGGTCCAGACACTGCTGACCGCAAACCGGATGCATCACCCACGATCATCAGTGATGAGACTGTACATCCCGCGGAAGTGTGGGGGTCGAGGCTTTTTAAACGCCAAGACTCTTCACAACCGCAAGGTGTGCAGCCTCAGAGAATATTTTTTAAAAGCTGAAGTGGGTATGCACCGGGATGTGGTCGCAGTGGACAAGGGACTCACCCCGTTGTCCATGGCTAAAGAGAACTGGCGCAAGCCTGTCATACTAACTACTGATGAACGCAAAGAGGTATGGCAAGGCAAGGAGCTACACGGGCGCTTCTATCGGGCTCTACATGGGTCCGATGTAGATTTCCCAGCGTCCGTATCCTGGCTACGTTTCGGTGACCTTTTCGGGGAAACTGAAGGTTTTGTCTGTGCAATTATGGACGAAGTTATCCTGACGAATAACTACCGGAGACATATAATGAAGGACAGCACGGTTGACATATGTCGGGCATGCCACCGTCCGGGTGAATCCATCAGACATATTATCTCTGGTTGTTCTCGTCTCGCTAACGGCGAGTACTTGCACAGCCATAATCAAGTGGCCAGGATTATTCACCAGCAACTTGCTTTGAAGTACAATCTAGTGGAATCGGAGGTACAGTATTACATGTATGTGCCCGACCCAGTTCTCGAAAATGACCATGTCACGTTGTACTGGGATCGGTCTATCATCACTGATAGGACTATTGTTGCTAATAAGCCAGATATAGTGGTGATAGACCGATTAGCGCGCCGCACAATGATAATCGATGTCACCATTCCGCATGACGAGAACCTCGTGAAAGCTGAGAAAGAGAAACAAATCAAGTATCTCGACTTAGCACACGAGGTTGTCGACATGTGGAATGTGGACTCGGCGATCATTGTGCCGATTGTCATTACGGCCAACGGCCTGATGGCCAAGAGCCTCCACGACCATCTGTCGAGGCTGTCACTGCACGGTTGGATCATGGGCCTGATACAGAAGGCAGTCCTCCTCGATACGGCTCGCATTGTGAGGAGGTTCCTGTCTCTGGAGCCCTAACCACCGGTAGCTTGGACCCTGCTCCCGAAAAGCGGTAAAATAGTGACAGTTATAAAAGATTCTCATCTTGTGCACTAGATGTCGCTAGTGACCTCAAAATTAAGTGACTATTTATAACGTTACAACCGTAGTCGACGGCAGTCGGGCTACCTGGCACTTGGCGCCATTTTTATTTATGTGCACAGAGAATACTGCTGCCCATTCTCTAGTAAGTCACTTACTGGCAAGTAACTGGTCACTGGTGGTGGTCACTTAATTTTGAGGTAAAATGCATTTTATGACAACCACGGGAAGATGTGTGATTGTACGATTCTTTAAGATCTGACACCATACGGTACGATACATAAATAAAAACTCTTCTTCTGCCGATATTTGGAAGTTCCTTGGAACACTTGGTATTGGCAAACCGCAACATTTAGACCTTCCAAATTCTATTGACTTA
This sequence comes from Orthosia cruda, assembly GCA_964057195.1. Taxonomy (NCBI): domain Eukaryota; kingdom Metazoa; phylum Arthropoda; class Insecta; order Lepidoptera; family Noctuidae; genus Orthosia; species Orthosia cruda. The sequence goes on from OZ059844.1 coordinate 29,606,499, forward strand.
GACGATCTCAACCGCCATTTCTCCACTGTACCTACCATGGATCGTCTAACCAAGCAACAAATTCTGTCTCTTATCTCTGGTCTAACGCGTCCTCTCATAAATCCTTTTCGTTTCGTTCCAGTTGAGCCAGGCGAGAACAGAAAAATCATACTCTCCATCAAATCCAAAGCAGTGGGCTGTAATAATATCACTCGTGATATGATCATAGCTATTCTGGATCACCTTCTACCTCCCATCACCCATATCGTACATTTTTCTTGTTTTCCGGAGTATTCCCCTCCCTGTGGTGTAAAGCCATGTTCGTCCACTACCTAAAGTTTCCAATCCCACTCTTCCAACCCACTTCCGTCCAATTTCCATCCTACCCTTCCTATCCAAAGTGCTTGAGGCTTGTGTCCACAAACGACTTTCAAACGTTGTGCAGTGTAATTCACTCATTAGCCCTCTTCAATCCGGATTCAGGTCCGGGCACAGCACTGTGTCCGCCCTCCTTAAAGTGACTGGCGATGTGAGGGTAGGTTTGGAAGACACCAAAGTCACTGTACTAGTGTTAGTCGATTTCTCGAACGCCTCCAATACCGTTAGTCACGACATCCTATAACCATTCTGTCCTATTTGATGGTCTCTCCCGAAGCACTGGAATGGTTCACCTCTTACCTTCAGGAACGCCAGTAGTCGGTTCACGTTGGGGATTCCTCATCTCACTGGTGTAATTTGGAAACTGGCGTTCCTCAAGGCGGCATTCTTTCTCCTCTTCTTTTTCTATTTTCATAAATCTCATTACTTTCGAACTTCAGTGTGCGTATCATCTGTATGCAGATGACCTGCAGTTGTACTGTCAGGGGAGTGTTAACGAAATACCTGACGTTATCAGTAAATTAAACAAGGACTTATCTGCTATAAGAACTTGGTCCGATAGATTCGGTGTGCCAGTAACTGTAAACCTCAATAAATGTCAGGCGATCATCATTGGGAGTAACCGAAGCATCGCTAAAGTGGATGGTACAACTTTGCCACCTGTATTGTTTGACACTAAAATTGTTCCTTTCAGCACTGATGTAAAGGACTTGGGCTTGCACATCGATAATACCCTTAACTGGCGTACTCAAGTCACTAGTGTGAGTCAGAAGGTCACTGGAACGCTGCGGGCTCTGTATCGTATGAAAAAGTTATTACCATCGAACACGAAGGCAATGCTTGTGCTACTATGACCTGAATGCACATCTCAACAAACTTGACCGTCTTCTAAATTACTGCATTCGATTCGTTTTCAATTTGCGTAAATATGATCATGTCTCTGCGCGTCGATCGCTTCTAAAGTGGTTGCCTATACGCCAGCGCAGAGAGCAAAGGGCACTAACTACGTTGTTCTCATTTCTCGTCTCTTCTAATTCCCCTAGTTATCTGGCACCTCACTTTAAATACATTTGCGCCAACCACAAGGCAAACTTTAGTCATTGAACCTATTTGCCTGCGAAGTTTTTGCTATTATTATAATTTCGAAAGGCACTAGATGTCAATAAAAATCGATTCCTAGGAAAATATTTTAAATCGTAAAAAGTCACTGTTTTGTTTGATTTTTTTTCCTTTGTATACACAAAATGATCCAGCTGGACACCAGGTTTCAATTTTCTAGGTCCTCTGGAAGTAGGTTAAGTTTTTTATCTATCCATCAGGCATTGATAAAAATGACGATCTTTAGACGTTATTATCTCAATAACTGAATAATATTTGGTTCTAATTAAACTAAGGGGTTTCATGTGTCTATGTTAAATAGATTTTGAGTTATTGAGGGGTCAAAAGTGGCTCCAAATTGACACGTTTTTTGATTTTTTAATCAATTTTTTTTATTGACTTATTTTAGAATTAGGTACATGTAAACATATAAGTGTTATATATTTTTGAAATCATCTCTTAAAACCCTTTATGTTGATACACCAAACGGAGGGGCAAAGAAAAAAAAAATTGTGCCCCACAATATTGCGCCCAAAATCAGCCATTTTTTATTTTCCTATTTTAATGTAACTAGTGACACTCGCAGGGTTAAGACGAATCGATTGACGTACGAATCATCAAAATCGGCCAACGCGTTCGGTCTCTAGAACGCCACATAGGAACAAACATTCATATTTACATAGACCGATAAACACATTACCCTCCTTTGGCAGTCGGGTAAAAACCGGCCAAGTGCGTTGCGGACTTCGCACATTGAGGGTTACGTACCAGAAAAATAGTCTGAGTTATCAATATGTTGGCATTTTTTTTGTAAAGTATACGTAATCATAAATATTATCACCAAATTTCAAGTTCGTAGTTCAATGGGAAGTTAAAAAATCTTCGCGAAAAAAATGGTGTGACAGTTAGACGACGGACAGACAGACACGTGAGACGGGTACGGAATCCTAAAAAGGGACATTATAGAACATTACAGGAAGGTGACTAATGCCCACATGCCACGTATTACGGATGTAAAAGTTTTTTCTCAAACATGCTTGGAAATTTGAGCATTATTTTGACAACCTTCTTCGAGATAAATCGAAATTGCAGTACAGGCCAAATACATGCTCGCAGCGGCCGGCAAAAGTTGTATGAAAATCCATATCTGTCGTTTGTAGCGGCTCCATAAACGCCTCGGCTTCGCCTCGGCCCACATTTACACGTTCGTCCATCAATGCCTCTTTTGCTGGCCGCTGCAGTAATGTACTATAACAAGTCATTATCCCAATGTTTTGTTTCACAGACCTCGCAGCCACAGCAGACTTAGGCTATTCCCTAAGGAAGGGATTATTTGGATATAGCATGTGTCATGATTGAAGAGTATTATGTTGTCTGCGCAGGCCAAGTAACGGGCTGTCGGTGCTGGGCAGCGCCATTATCCCAGAGCTGAAGCCGCGCGTACCCACCATGAGCGAGCGCGACCTCACGCGCGTCTACACGCCGCGCCACTACCTGCGCTCCTAGGACCCGCTACACCCCGCCATGCACCAGATGCAAACATTGTGTATGATCTGACATCTGCATAAATCCATTGTATTTTATAAATATATTGTTCATTTTTATAACTTTTGACTTTGATTATTATCAATTTATCACCCAAAGTAAAGCTGAGCGTTATCGTATCCGATTAAATTTTTAGGAGGTGCCCACCTTGCATGCCCTCTTCTGCACCCTGTAAAGTGGTCTGCCGATGGCGGACGAGAAGTCTGTCATCCAAGCACATAGGTCCGAGTTGGTGTCAAGTGATGTTTCCGCGCACCTCTCACAAATGAAGAAAGCGCGAGCAGCAGCTCTCTCCTCGCCTTGACCAGAGCTGCGGTTTGCTATTGCAAATCGTCACTGCAGTGTGGTGCTCCGCCTGCCACATCCATCCATCAATCCATGAGGATTTCAATAAAAAAGAAGTAATGTTCGCTCAGGTCTGGTTAGTCTCCCCCTGGTGCGATGGACTCGGGGACGTCCATTGCCCACCACACACCAGGAACCAAGGTGGCCCCTCGCCACTTTCAGACGTCGCGCTCCCTCCCCCGCAACCCGAGCACCAGCCGGGGATTGCGGAAGGATCTTAAGTTGCCGCGACCCTGGCGTAGGTGTGAGATGAAGCCCCCGCCGAGTGTCTCGTCTCGACGTTGTCGTCGTGGTGGGGCTTGTGTGCCTCTATGATCTTGGAGCTCTGCCGGTAGAGATGTAGAGATACTCATGCCGGAAAGATTCAAGTGAGAGGCCAGACCAAGAGAGACACAAGAAGGGGTCGCTCCTGTTCGATCGATTTTTGTCGATTGACGAAGGTCGTGACCACGCTGTTGTGGTGCAGGCGCACCAATGCAGCCATCAGTGTGTCTCTCCTCGAGGATCATTCTTCGAGGAGAGAACTTTCGGTGGGTTTGCTAAGTCGGGTTGGCCGAACAGCGAACGGAGGCATATCTAATGCCGCCTTCGGGAGCTTAACTGCCTGGCCCAGAGGAAGGACACCTCTAAGATAATAAAACCGGCTAAATGCGAGTCAAACTCGTGCGCCGAGGGTTCCGTACCTACCCATTATACAGACAAAGATACAGATAAAGATGGACATAATTGCCTCTAAGCATTCAAAGCGTGATTTTCGCGGTTTCTGGAAGAGCGCTATTAAATTGAGCATTCGGGCAGGCCTGCCTGTTAGTGCGAATGGTGTGAGTGATATGAAGGATATTGCAAACCTTTTTAGAAATCGGTTTGTTTTAAAATCATCGCTTGTGAGATGCTGGATGCTGAGCCCCGTTGTGGCAAGTTGGGCACACGTTTCAGTGCCAAATATGTGGCCAGAGTCATCAGGTCTACGTCTAGAGGTAAGTCTCCTGGACATGACGGGCTCAGTAGCTCGAGCGTTTGCAATACGCCGGTCCTCACTTACCGAGGGTTTTGGCACTACTGTACAATTGATGTATTGGTCATTCATACTTGCCTAATGAGGACGATCGTGGTTCCTATTGTTAAAAGTAAAACAGGTGATCTTTCGGATAGGGGGAACTATAGACCTATTTCTCTAGCAACCATAGTCGCTAAGGTGCATGATGGTCTGCTTGATACACAGATAAACGAACATCTTGTGCTGTACGACAATCAGTTCGGGTTTCGGCCAGGACTTTATATAGAGAGTGCAGTTCTGTGTCTCAAGCAGGCCGTCAGGTACTACACAAAAAGAGGGACACCTCTTTTCACTTGCTTCCTCGATCGGTTTAGGGCTTTTGAACTGGTTTCCTAAGATATATTATGGAGGAAACGTGAACCTATAAGCTTGCCTGTTGAGCTTATAAGTATCTTCAGGCATTGGTATGGAAGCCAGATCAACAGAGTTCGGTGGGGGGAAGTTCTGTCGGAGCTTTATCAATTGGAGTGTGGAGTGAGACAGGGGGGATTGACCTCCCCTGCCCTCTTCAATTTGTATATGAATGCCCTGATTGAGGCGCTTAGCAGTCAACATTTCGGTTGGCGGTGTCTGTGTCAATAATAAGCTTTAAAGGACAATGCTGACATTGAAAGGGAACGGAGGGTTCTTTCCGAGCGTGCGAATATGATAGCTCGCAGGTTTGCACATTGTACTGTAGAAATAAATGTGACGCTCTTTAGAGCATTCTGTACCACCTTCTACACTTGCAGCCTGTGGGATAAGTATTCACGGGCGTCGTATGGAGCCCTTCGTGTCCAGTATAATAACGCGTTCAGAAAACTGATGGGGTTGCCTTGGCGTTGTAGTGCGTCAGGGATGTTTGCGGCGGCGCTTTTGTTTTTACGAGATAATGCGCAAGCGCGCAACATCAATGGTGGCCCGAGTTATGGACAGCCCTAACAGTTTTCTGAAAATGATTGCTGACAGAGTGGACTGTTCGTATATATACGTAGTTCACTGCTTTCAGTTACATATGTCACCGTATCGTGATGTTTACTAATACTTAGTTTGAATGCACATTGTTACTAACCCTTTAAGAGTCTTCGCTCGAAATAAAGATTTAGAATTTGAATTTTACCGCCAAAATAAAATTGGTTATTGGTGGCTAAGTTTTAAAGATATAGGCAAATCTAGATTTTCGCGAAAACTTGAAAGTACCATAATTTACCTTAATTTTCAACTTTTTGAATTTTTTGGAATTTTTCCTTTATTTGTGCTGTAAGACCTTACTTTTAGCCAAATTTCGTAATTCTAGGTCAACGGGTACTACCATATAGGTTATATATATTATATAGGCGATCCAAAACCTATAGGTTACTTCCGGTTGACCTAGAATTGTAAATTTGGTTAAAAGCAAGGTCTTAGAGCACAAGTAAAGGGAAAATTCAGAAAAATTAAAAAATTGTTGAAAATTAAAGTAAATTTTGGTACTTACAAGTTCTCGCGAAAAACTAAATTTGCTTATATCTTTTTATCGTGGTGACTCAGGACCTTGGTTTTTATACACCTACTAGGGACTATAGACCTCAGTACCTGGTATAAATTTCAACTTGCTAGGTCCATCCGTTCCTGAGAAAATCGGTGGTAACACACGGACAGACGGCCAAGAAAGTGATCTTGGGTTCCTTTTTTACCTTTTGAGGTACGGAACCCAAAAACCACCTAATCTTAAGCTTGAAGCGCGGCGAGAGGATGAATGGTTGGAGGGACTTCAGTCGTGAGCGCTTCACCTGTAGAACACCTGCCAAAACTCTACAGTATGTAGGCTTACCTAGTGTAAGAGGCTCTGCCTAGGTTGACTTTAAAATCCTTCATTACATGTGTGAACAATTATGGAAACCAAAACAAAGAATAAAACTAAAACAAAATTGACAACTGAGTTGGATGTGGTGCCACATGGCACTGCACTGAGTATGGCTCTTGATTCTAGGGCGATTCTCACCTGATCGCAGGCTTTAGCTTTGGCACCGATTCCGTTGCGAGTAGGAGAGGTTGGTAGGTCAAAGTGGCACCTATTCCACAATTTGGAAGGAACACCGCAAACGCTTACGGACTATGGGGTCGGATTCGACTTCCGGCGAATAAACTTTGCTCTCCAAGGATGGAAAAGCGAAAAAAAGTAACAACTGCCAAAAAAACAACTGGTGATTAAGTAGCCCTCGCGATAGCGAGAGCGGTGCTCGCGGCTTCTAAAAAAGAAGAGTACCGACTTCAAGCTGTCATGTCAAGGATGAAGTGGCTGTGCTGGCTAACAAAGCTAAGGCTGCCACTCCGGTGGATGCCCTTACAGCTGCTGCTCTTAACAAGCAGGTTATGTCTGAGGTTGACGTGATACTGCACTTCGGCACTATATCGCTAATCACTAAATTTCGAGTGTTCTCGGCCGTTCTGTTCCCGAGGAGACTGAGCGACTCCAAGTGGGCACTCGCCCGCAGGCAGAGCTACGAAAAGAGGTTGCGAAAATTAAAAGCAGCACACATATATAGTCACTGGACAACCGAATTTTTGAAAACTCGTAGCTGTTATACTTTCTGTACAAGGGCTTTATATCCGGCTACAAAGCTCCTATAATGCTCGATTTGGCCCCGAATTAACCAGCCCTGAGCATTATAGTAGCTAGTAAACACCTGTTGAGAATTCTAAGAGCTGTACATGGGCTTTATAATGGCTTAGACAGCTATTATTAGGCCACTATCCAGCTCCTTTAATTCTCTTAGACAGCCAACAGGTGGATTATGGCTTAGTAACGGCTATTGTTAAATCTACAAAAAATATAATGACAACTAAAAACAATTTTTGCAGTGTGCACACTGCGAAGTATTACGTCAAGGTGGTCTTATTATTTCTGTGGACAAATGAAAAATTTCAAATAAAGTAAAGTTATTTAACACGTTTGTTTTGTATGTCTTTTGGTAAATTGTACTACGGGTGCCACATTACTGTCAATATATATAGGTGATATTATCAAATATTACACGCGCCATCGAAATAATATAGTTTTACTAACTATAGTTTTACTAACTTTTTTTTTTTTTTTTTTTATAATCTATAGGCTAGCGTTTGACCACCATCTCGCCTGATGTTAAGCGATGATGTGGTCTATGGTGAAGCACGCTTGCCTAGAAGAAACCTATTCACTCTTGACTTAAAGACCCCTAGGTTGTAGCTGTCAGGGAACAAAGACTCCGGAAGGGAATTCCACTCCTTAGCTGTGCGCACAATGAAAGTATTAGCAAAACGCTTTGTGCGTATGGGAGGGATGTCTACCATGTACCGATGGCGCATGGCCGTACGCCTTGTAGTCCGATGATGGAAAGGGCTAGGCGGAATCAAATTGTGCAGTTCCGTCGCACACTCCCCGAAATGTAACCGATAAAAGACCGACAGACTGGCGACTCGGCGTCGATGTTCGAGGCTCTGGAGCTTTGATGCGACCAGTGCAACGTTGCCAATAAGCCTTTTGGCCCGCCTGTCAATCGACTCAAGTGCATCAAGCTGGTATTTGGCAGATCCATCCCAGAGGTGAGAGCAGTACTCCATGCATGACCGAACTTGTGCTTTATACAAGTTGAGCAGCTGTTCAGGCGTGAAGTACCGTCTCACCTTTGCAAGAATCCCCAACTTTTTTGCAGCTAACTGAGCTTTTGCCTCAATGTATGGACCGAAGTTGAGGGTAGATGTCACCGTAACACCAAGAAGTTCGAGGTGGTCCATTAACGGCACGGTTACACCACGGAAAGAAGGAGCCGGATGGAATTGGCTCTTTTTAGCGGAAAAAAGACACGCCTGGGTCTTAGCAGCATTGAAACTGACCAGATTGTCATCACCCCATTCGGAGAGCGCCTTCAAGGACAGGTTCAAGCCTTCAACCATGGCCTCCCGGAGAGACCGAATCTGAGGCCCAGTAGCCCGTGCGCCGGACACGTATCTCTCAGCAACAGTGCTGTCGTCTGCGTACCCAAAGGTTCCGGGTTTTAGCAGATCATTAATGTGCAGCAAGAATAATGTTGCCGAGAGCACTGACCCCTGAGGGACTCCGGCGTTGATATCTAACTGACCGGACGAGCAGCCGTCGATAACCACTCGGATGGATCGATCCCTCAGGAAGTCCGCAATCCAATCACACAGACCACTAGGCAGACCGAAGGAAGGAAGCTTACCAATGAGGCTTTCGTGCCAGACCCTGTCGAAAGCCTTCGAGATGTCGAGGGAGACGGCTAGCGCTTCCCCGTGGCTCTCGATGGCCTCACTCCAGATGTGAATGGCATACGCTAGAAGATCCCCAGTGGACCGATTTCGGCGGAAGCCGTATTGGCGGTCACTGAGGATGTCGTTCGCTTCTAGGTATGCCAGGAGCTTACCGTTGAGCACACGCTCCATACTCTTACAGAGGATGGACGTTATATATACCGGGTCAGCTCGACTGCCCTTCTTGGGCACGGGTTGAACATTGGCTTGCTTCCAAGCCTTCGGCACTTTTCCAGTCTCTATCGAAAGGCGATATAGGCGTGTCAAGATCGGAGACAATTCAGGTGCACAGGTTTTAAGGACAATTGCTGGTATCCCGTCGGGGCCACTCGCTTTGTTCACATCAAGGCTACGCAGCACCCTACGGACGTCCTTTTGATGGATGCGAATGTCCGACATACTCGTCACACATCCGTCAGGAGATGGAGGAGGCTGCGCGCCATCAGAATTCAGATGCGAAGATTCCGCAAAAAGGGAGGCAAACAAGTTTGCCTTCTCCTCAGCGGAGTGGGCCAGTGACCCGTCAGGTTTCAGCAGTGGTGGTAGTGAGGGGCGACAAAAGTTTGATTCGACCGACTTAGCCAGGGACCAAAACGCTTTGCTACCCGCTGGGTATGAAGCAAGTTTGCGACCGATTCTGCTAATGTGGTCAAACCGTGCTCTTCGCATCACCTTTTTGCAGGACTTGGCAGCTGTGTTGAAGGCTCTCTTCTTCTGACTCACGTCATTTGACTTGCGCGTTCGAGCGTCGACCCATGCTTGGTAGGCCTTGTGTTTAACCGCGTTGGCGTGGTTACACTCGGCTCCAAACCATGGCCGGTCGACGACAGACATTGCTACGTCTGAGAATGGAATATAGTACTCCATCCCCCGACGCAACACATCTGTCACAGCATCAGCGCACGACGATGGATCGTCCGAAGAGAAGCAAGTCTTTTATCATCATTCTCTGTCACTATAGGGTTTGCTGTAAGAGAACTCAACATTGAGTTAAGCTCGCCTTTGTACATGTACTTTATTATCACATTGTATTAAATATTGTTTTTGGTGTACAATAAAGAATTAAGAAGCAAGTGGGCTGCCAAGGATAGCATGCGAAGAAAGATCGCATCCCATCCCAATCTGCTGACTTGTACCGCCATACCCGCCGGGTGCCTTTTGGGCTGGGATCGGGCGGGGAGTAGACGGACACAGACTTCACCAGACAGTGGTCGGAACTACCCAAAGGTGAAGATATCGACACTGAGTAACGGTCTGGATCTGTTGTCAGCAGAAGGTCCAAGCAATTGGCTGTGTGCGAATCAACATCTGGCACCCTTGTTGCCCCCTGGACCAGCTGGGTGAGATTTAGCGCTAGCGCAAGCTTGCGCGTCTCTCGTCCAGCATGATCAGTGCACTGGTATGGGAAGAGCCACTCCTGGTGGTGGGCATTAAAGTCCCCCAGTAGCACTAGTTGGGCGGAAGGGTACCGCTGCTGTGCCGTATCAGCCGCCTCACTGAGGTACTCTGCGAGCCTGGTTGTCTCCTGATCTCCGCTGTGCGAGCGGTAGACACAGGCATAGATAATCTTATCCAGACCTGTGTCCACCAGAGCCCACAGCACTGAGAACCTGGAGTCTTCAAGGTTACGGAGACGCCGATAGCAAGTGTCGTCTCGGGCATACATGCATACACCCGCGCGTGGTTTGAAATTGTGCTCCAGGGTAAACCCTGGGTAGGATAAGTACGACACGTCTGACGGACTTCCTATCTGCGTCTCCGTAAGGAAAAACAGTGCTGGCTTTTCAGTCTCCAGGTGATGGTGGACTGACGTGAGATTGGAGTGCAGGCCTCTAATATTAGTGAGGTGCACTTTGTGGGGGAGGGGGTGCAGCCGCTGTTTAACTCCAGTTTTCTTTCTACTACTTGCCATTTTTGTTAGAGTGAAAGGAGAGGAGAAGGAAGTGAGATGAGGTTCCACGCTACTAACCTACAGACACGCACTGAAAGGACGCCATCATTGGGGCACTAGTCCGGAGACTGCGGGGACGCCCGAGCCCCCCCGGAGATGTCCATCGGGCCCTCCCATCTGGTCGCCAACCAGCACGATGGTGCATTCCGGGATTTTTCGACAGTTGGCGGGGCAGCCTTTCGTGTGTGGCTGGCACACTACTTGGGCCCCCAACTACCTGCGGTCGGCCAGCGGCGCACCGTGCCTCGGATCCCGCTACCCTCCGCAACTAGTCTCCCGATACGCCCAAAACAGCGCGAGTCAGACTGGTCAGCATGCAGTGGAACAACTATCTCGACCCAACTCCTCTAGTGGCTACACCGAGCATCGTACCGGAACACGGCTAGGCCGCTTGGCGGTACGTCTTTGCCCGGTGGGTGGTCACAAGCCTTCGGCCGAAGCCTACCACCAGTTAGTGTCACCTGATTAGCACCACCCGGGGACCACGTGTAGGGTAACAACAATACGGGTAACTCTCCTACGGACGCGGGTAACTCAGCCCCCAACTGCACTAGAGTTGTAAAAGAAGCGGCTCAATACATAGCTCCACATCTCTGTCACATCATTAACATGAGTATATCTGATGGAATCTTTCCCGAAGGACTAAAAACTTCATTAATTATACCATTGCACAAAAAACAGGATAGGCAATGTATGGCAAATTATAGACCTATTGCTTTGATACCTGTCATCTCAAAAATATTCGAGAAAGTTATCTATAAGTCCCTATATAAATACATTGAGAAGTCAAATATATTAGTCAAGGAACAAAAGGGATTTCGTAAAAAGAATACAATTAATAATTATTGATAATTTAACAACAAACACCAGCGCCGGCATGGATGGCATCAGTGTCAGGGCCATTAAATATATAAAAATAATAATACTGCCAAATTTAGTTAAATGCATGAATAAATGCTTACTCGAGAGCAATTTTCCAGATACCCTTAAAATTGCAAGAGTTACTCCCATATTTAAGTCCTGACTTAAATATGGGAGTAACTCTTGCAATTTGTTTTTTTTTTTTTTTTTTTTTTTTTTCTTTTTTTTTTTTTTTGGATCCTGATCCAGATCAGATCCGGGAAATTATAGACCTATATCTGTGTTGCCAGTGTTATCGAAAATACTGGAGAAATTAATACATTCTAGACTTATGGATTATTTAGATTCTTTCGGTTTCCTATTCAAACGGCAATATGGATTTAGGCCAAAGTCTAACGCTTTGGCTGCCGCTACTGATTTGGTCACAAAACTTAGAACTAACATTGATAAGAAACAAATCGCACTGGGTGTATTTATAGACTTAAAAAAGGTTTTTGATACCGTGAGTCATACTGTACTTTTACGAAAACTTACTTCCATAGGAATAACAGGAACATTTTTCCAAATGCTCGAGTCTTATTTGGAAGGTCGTTTGCAGGTTCTTAAGATAGGTAATACTATCAGTAGCTCTAAATCAATAAAATGTTGTGTACCTCAAGGATCAATAGTCGGTCCCCTTTTATTCCTCATCTACATAAATAATGTACACGAACTAGGATTAAAAGGCCATATAACACTCTATGCCGATGACACTTGTCTTTTTTACTTCGGCAGTTCCATAGAAACAATAATACAAGACGCACAGGATGACCTAGTTACTTTGGAAAGGTGGTTCTTAGACAACCTATTGACAATTAACACATCTAAGACTAACTACATAATTTTCTCGACCAAGAACAAAAAGATCCATAATCACAACCCGCTATCTATAAATAGATGTGTCCTAAATAAGGTAAACACTGAAAAGTACTTGGGCCTTACACTTGACAGTCACTTGACGTGGCAACCACACGTTAAAAGGATTTGCTCCAAGTTGTCAAGCCTTACGGGGGCATTACGTGGAATGGCTGGATGCCTACCTCCTAAAGTTCGGTACACTGTGTATAATTCGTTGATAAAGCCGCATATTGAATATTTAATTGAAGTCTGGGGATATACTTCTAAACTAAACTTCCAAAAGCTTCAAATCGCCCAAAATAAATTAATTAAAGCCCTCTTTCAATACCACTACTTAACACCCACAGATAAAATCTATAGTGACACTGGGTTATTTGGCGTCTACGAAATACACAAATACAACACTTGTTTACTAATAAGAAGGGTCCTCACAAAGGAAATTCACACGGAAATAACCTTCGAAAAGAACAGCGAAAAGCAAACGCGATCGACACGTAAAGCGAATGACCTAGTACTGTTGGCCGGACCTAGAACAAACCACGGCAAGAAAAATATTAGATATGAAGGAGTACAACTTTACAATTCCCTACCAAAAAACATAAAAGAGTCTAAAACTAACTTACAATTTAAAGCATTATTAAAAAAACATCTTCGACAGCTCCAACATACATAAATAAATAAAATAGTAAATAAATAAATAAAACAGTAAAAATATTGTATTGTAAATAAAAATTTAAACACCTAGTTTTGTATAGTGTGCATGGTGCTTAACAACGCGCTGATAATAACAGCGCGCTCGATGTCACAACGATAGTGTATTCGAATAGTTTTTGCAATGTACCCACACATCATAATTTGTTTTTGTTATGATATCTATTTGAGTAAATTTTAAGCGAAATCGATTGTGCGTCGTGCGCCCTGGACTTTCTAATAATTACAATTGTTATTAAATTCAAACTTTATTTCTCGTTAAGCGATTATATGTTAATCTTTTGAGAAATAAATGATATTTAAACCGAAATATGGCCATACATGATCTTCTTCTTCCTGTTCTATCAAATGTGGACAGGAGATATCCTGTTTGTGCCATATACATGGACCTAACGAAGGCTTTCGATTATGTAGATTACGCAATTTTGTTAGGCAAACTTGAAAAATACGGTATTAGGGGGAATATACTTAAACTGTTTGAATCCTATTTGGAAAATAGAAAAGAATATGTAGATATCACACAAATTTGTACAAGTGAAAGTTCCGAGAAGAAATATCGATCCAAACTTAGGACAGTAAAATACGGCGTACCTCAGGGCACCGTGCTGGGGCCTCCCCTCTTCTTGCTGTACATTAATGACCTTCCTGGACACATAAACCATCCTATGGTACTATTTGCTGACGACAGCACAGTAGTAGTTAAATGCGACGATCCTATAAATTATGAAAATGAAATAAATTTGACATTAAATACAATTATATCATGGTTTGACAAAAATAATTTTATTATTAATTTAGATAAGACTAAAATTATGCATTTTCACCAGAGATTGCCGAGTAAAATACCTGACATTAATTATTTAGGGACTCAAATAAAGTCAACTACCGTCACCAAATTCCTTGGTATCATAATAGACAAAAACTTGACCTGGAGACCCCAGACAGAAGAAATCTGTAAAAAAAATGAATAAATTCGCATATGTTCTTTACAAACTGCAAAGACTGTCAGCCTAGAATCGGTACTAATGGCATATTACGGTTATGTTGCATCAACACTTAGGTACGGCATAATGTATTGGGGTAACTCAGTCGATAGAGAACCTGTATTTAGAGTTCAAAAAAATGTATCAGATGTATGTGTGGCCTAAATAGCACGGACAGTTGTAAACCGTTCTTTAAAAGCCTAAAAATTCTTACCCTACCATCGCTGTACATCTATGAAACTAATGTATTTGTCAAAACACACATCCTGCAATACAAAATAGCTTCCAAAAGCTACTATAGAAAATTGAGTGACAAAAATAAGTTAGAGCTCGAAATAACACATGGCAGAACAGCGCTAATGAATAAAAGCACTTTCTGTATGGCCACAAAAATATTTAACAAGCTGCCTGAGACATTAAAATCATTAAATCTGGACAAATTCAAAAGTGTACTTAAGAAAATTTTAATCCATAAATGCTACTACTCAATAAAGGACTATTTGGATGACAGTTCTATAATTCCTCCTTCAGACAATAATCATTAGGTCATTATTTATCTTAAGTTATTCTTATTTCTTGCTTTTTTTTATTTTGACTTGCCTGCATTTATTGGGTATTTACCTGATTGACATTACACTACAAGTTTTTACTGTTGACATTCTGTATATATTTTATTTATTTTATACTTAATTATGAATTAATTGACATTATCTATATTTTCTTATTTTTTTTTTATTTTTACTTTTATTTTTGTATTTCTTGGATTTTATTGTTGACATTCTTAAAATATTTCATTGATTTAATATTTATTTTGACATTCTTGTATTAATTTGATTAATTGACATTACCCTATTTTTTATTTTTTGTAATTTCTGAAATGTTTTATTTAATTTGGTAATTGTTTAGACATTGTAGTTTTTATTGAAATTAATTAATTGTCAGGAGAATGGTAACTATATTTAACCATCCAACACTAACTCTTTCTAGTTTTTATATAATATTGTGCAATTAATGATGAAACATTTGTACGCCTAATGGCAAAGAAATTCATTTTTTTGTACTTACAAAATTGTAACATCCCACACACCTGTGTATCTACATATACAAATAAAGCATCTGAATCTGAATCTGAAATCTGAATCTAAAAATATTATACACAAGCAACATTTCATTATTTTAAAAACCCCCGTCACATTTTTATTTCATGCTACATAATTTATCTAGCACATGGTAGATACGCTTCGGCTATCTATTGAACACCAAATTATGACACAATATCATTAGAAAACACCCGATTCAAATAATTAAACGCTCATAACTTTTGAACTGCCGATTTTATTCAAACATAGCTAAGAGGGATCATACATATATACTTCTGAATAATGCCCATCGCTTATTGGACCGGTTAATGAAAATTTATTTTCATGATTTTGAAGGGGTCTCGCAAACGGTACGCTTGACACAAATAAGATGTAGATGTACCAAAGCCTACATTAATTTTAAAATACCTATTTAAAGATAACACACATGATGGGATGGGGCGAAATTTTTCTTTTTGCCCTTGACATCAGGCCCCCTAGAAGGCGCCATATTAAAAAAAATATGACAACGCATAGCCTATAACCAGCAGACTAACAATACGCTTCCAACAACACCTCGTTTGTCAAATTATAATAAGCAGTTTAGAAGTTATGACGGACCATACATACATACTTCGGAATAATTCCCATCGTTTATTGGGTCGGGCAGTAAATTTTTTTTTCATGATTTTGAAGGGATACGTCTCGCAAACGGTACGCTTGACAAAAATAAGATGTAGATGGACCAAAGCCTACATTAATATTAAAATACCTATTCAAAAATAACACACATGATGGGGTGGGGCGAATTTATTCTTTTTACCCTTAACATCAAGCCCCCTAGAGGGCGCCATATTAAATTTAATGTGACAACGCATAGCCTATAACCAGCGGACAAACAATACGCTTCCAACAACACCTCGTTTGTCAAATTATAATAAGCAGTTTAGAAGTTATGACGGACCATACATACATTCTTCGGAATAATGTCCATCGCTTATTGGGCCGGGTAGTGAAATTTTTTTTTCATTATTTTGAAGGGATACGTCTCGCAAACGGTACGTGTGCGGAAATTTGCGAGATTTATAATAAAAAATGCAGGAGGCACAAGTTACGTCTGAGAGCTTTAATTAGCAAGTAATAAAAAATGAACAGGTAGTAATTAGCAAAGGTATTAGTTTGACGACATGTAATTCATTGCTAAACCGTTTTGAGTAGGCGCTCCAACTTGCGCCCGGGCGTTGAAGACAAAGATAAAGCTATATTTATTTGCTCAAACACGTGTATACATGCAGGCATAAATAATACCTGCATGCAGGATAACATAAAAAGTACAAAATGTGCGGACATGTTTGCCACATTCTATGGCGTGCAAATATTTCCAAGTGCAATTATTATAATGAACAATAAAAAAAATGAATATAAACACAATAATTACAAAAATGACAAAATAAACAATTGAAAATAAATAAAAGTTATGTCAAAAATTTACATGGAAATGTCAACTAATAATATTATCTCACAAAAAAATATGTAAAATATCAAGCAAATGTCAAATAAAATGTATGTCATTCTGTCTGTGTCAAGTATCAATCAAATGCTAATAATATCATGAAAAATTACAAAAAATGAAATTAAACAAAATGTTAACAATAAAAAAAACAAATAATTACAATGTCAAATATCAACCAAATGTCATATGAAATTTATGTCAGATCTGTGTAGATTAACAAATAAATGTCAAATAAAAAAAATCTAAGTATGTCAAAGCTACGCAATATTCATCGAATGTCAAAATATCAATAATAATCTATGTCAAAATAAATTTTTCCGCCAGAAATTCGCTAACAGTGTAGTAAGCCTTTTTACTTAGAAACAATTTTAATTGTTTCTTTAATTGGACGTTATTTAACTCCCTCCAACTTTTGGGTAACTTATTATAAATAGTAGGAGCCATGCAGAAGACACTTTTGCGCATAAGTGCCGTCCTACTTCTATGTAGACAGAATTGACTCTGATCACGCCTGTTTCTAGGGAATTTGTCCGCCATTAGGGGAAATAAGTGATTATTCGTCCTAACAAACATTACCGTTTCCAGAATATAAAGGGAAGCCAGTGTTAATAGTTCATACCGTATGAAATAGGGCTTACAACTATCGGTGGTTTTTAAATTAAACATAGCTCTAATGCATCTCTTTTGTGCTTTGAAAGCAAATTCTTTATTAGTAGAGTTGCCCCAAAAGATAACCCCATACCTAAGAATTGATTCCGTTAGCCCGTAGTACGCGGTTATTCGCGCATCTATGTTAACCGTCCGTGAAAGAATGTACAAAGCGTACGCACTACTGCTTATTCTTTTAGTCAGGGCCTCTATGTGCGCCTTCCAGTTTAAATTCCTATCTATAGTCAATCCTAGAAACTTAGTTGTATTAACTGCGTCAATTGTTATATTATTGTATGTTATGTCAAAATTGGGAAGAGTCAGTGCGCGTTGGCTAAAATGTATTATCATAGTCTTATTTAAATTCATTTTTAAATTGTTATTATCTAACCATCCTATAGTTTCTTTTAATGTTTTGTTTATGTCTTCTTTATAAAAATCTTTTTGATTACATGGTATTGTAATTGTACTGTCATCCGCAAACAGTGCAATCGGATGTTTGATTGCCATTGGAATGTCATTAATGTACAGTGTGAAAAGCGGTGGTCCTAGAATGCTTCCTTGTGGAACTCCATACACCACATGACGTTCCTCCGATTGAAATATTTCTTCCCTTTTGGTGTTTATATTTATTTTGCTTATTTCTGTTACTTGTTTTCTGCCACTTAAGTATGATTTTAAAAGCTCAAGGACATTACCTCTAATACCATAAGCATCAAGTTTTTTAAGTAAAATATTATGTTGAACGTAATCAAAAGCTTGTGTCATGTCACAGAATATCGCACACACTGGAGTATTTGTGTCCATATTTGTCATGACAGTATGCAAAAAATCATAAATGGCCATGTTAATTGTTTTATTTTTCCTAAATCCCTTTTGTTCGTCACAAAGAATGTTATTTGCGTTTAAATAAACATTGAGTTCTTTATAAATATATTTTTCAATAATTTTCGAGAATATTGGTATCAGTGATATTGGCCTGTAGTATTCCATCAATTCTTTATCTTCTTTTTTGAACAATGGCTTTATTACCGATTTTTTTAGGGCATCTGGAAAAGCACCTTCGCTTATACATAAATTTATAATATAACTTAAAGGGCCAGAAATTTCTTCGGCTACCGCTTTAATTATTTTGGTACAGATGCCATCATAACCGACACTGTTCGTATTTTTAACCGACTTCGCAAAAAAAGGAGAAGGTTTTCAATTCGACTGTATTTTTTTTTTTTTTATGTGTTTTACATCAGAACTTGTTACTGGGTGAACCGATTTTGATGATTCTTTTTTGATGTGAAACATCTATAGGCGCACGTGAGACCGATTTCTGGCGTGGCGACGCGTCGCCACGCGCAATCGACTGTGCGTTTCTCTCTCACTCGATCCGGCGTTAAGCCATCTCTTTCGCTCCACTGAGCTCGGATACCTATAATGTATACTCTGTTTATTACAGTACTCATAACCTGTGTTTTTCTGGTAAATAAATCATTTTTCTGTTCTGATAATAAAATGTCTGACCGTGATAATTTAGAGAGTGGAAGTGATCAGCCTCCTGCAAAGAAAGCAAAATCACACTATGACACATTATCAAGTCATCAGTAAGTTAATTATATTTTTATAATTAAAGTATGCATTTATCTGTGCATTTAGCACGCGTATATTTGGTGTGTATTGAGCGCCAGTAAATGTAAAATCTACTCTCTAGGTAGATTAAAATTCACATAAATTTCATTGCATATCATGTTTTTAAATTAATTATTAATTTTAATTTCATTCTTATTGAAATTAATGCATTAAAACAATTGCTGTAACAGTAATACCGTTCTCAAAGGCAACATCGAATGTAACTATTACCGAAGTCACTGATTAAACTAATTGAGTAGTTTCGATTTAAAATAAATATGTAAATTTTTGTATTTAATGAAAATGAATGTTTATTTAATAAAAAATCATCGTTATCTAGAAAAAAAAATCGTTATATTTTTTATTTTATTTTATTGACATTTTTAGTTCCTACCACAATCTGTTCTTTTCTGCATACTACTTTTACGAAATATTTATTTGAAAGCTGGTACTTGTCATGTGGTCCCGTTTAAATTTGATCAAGATCTGATGTAGAACTACGGAGATACACATCAGAACTCTTCAATAAATGACGGCAAATCACTCGGGATAGCTGCAATCGGATGTCTGTTTATTGTTTACATCGTTTCATAACATAACATCACACTAGCACGCTCTAAAGGGGTACGCAGGTGTGAACAGTTCACCAACCGTTTTTGTTTAAGCTTCTTGTTTCTGGGTTAATCTATTCTGGCTTCACTTTGGAGAATTGGTCCGTTATGTACCCACAACTAAAAAGTGAAAAATAAAAAATAAACTTTTTAACAAAAAATACAACCGACTTCCAAATAAAAACACTACAAAGTGAAAAATAACTTCAATTTCGGAAGTCGGTGTCAAAAAACGAAGATCCCAAAACAGGAACACCGACTACAGAAATTGAAGTTATTTTTCACTTTGTAGTGTTTTTATTTGGAAGTCGGTTGTATTTTTTTTAGGGCTAAAGTTATTTTTAAAACGTCGTTTGGCAAACATGGAGCCATAAACATAGATTCCTTCCTGTTTAAAATATGCTTAGTGACTCTGTCGCCTGAATTAGTAATGGGCTTAATTTTATCAATAAAATAATTATTAAATAGATTTGAAATACAATTTGGATCCGAGATAATGTCATTATTATTCATTCTAATTGTATTAATGTTATTTTTAGGCATATTTAATTTTGATTGATTTATGATTTGCCATGTCGTTTTGGATTTATTATTTGATGTTTTTATTTTATGATTGTTTTGAGCCCGTTGAGTTAAATTAATAATCTTTTTAAATCGTTTTGTATAATTTTTAAACCGCATTTTATTATGTTGAGTAGGTTTTATTCGGAACTGCCAAAGTAATTGTCGTTTTTTCTCGCTGCATTTTTTAATACCACGAGATACCCATTTTTGTTTTTTATGAACGTTTACCGTAACGATATTTTCAGGGAAACATTGGTGGTATAGTAATGCGAAGATCTCTGAAAACGTGTTAAAAGCTACATTGGGATCATTTGCTTCATAAACTGCTGAAAATGTCAGACTCTGCAGATAGGCCTTAAATTTATTAATGTTATCGTTACTATAAGTCACGTCTTCTCCTACTCCACCGATTAAACGTACACACTATGCTTATTGGGCATTTCAGTAATTGAGCTGTGTGATCCGACAACGCTAACTCTAATACTGAAGCCTTATAGGACCTATTAAAGTTATGCGCAAAATTGTCGATGCATGTTTTGCTCTTAAGTCGAGTCGGTTGATAGAGCACCAGTTTCAAGTTAAAGCTTAATAACATATTTTCGAATTCTATTGATTGATTAGTTCTCTTAAGTACATCTATATTAAAATCGCCCGCTATAACAATATTTTTAAAATTATTTTTATTTAAAATATGTAATATCTGTTCTAATTTACCGATACATTCATTAAAATTATTGGTATTTGGTACTCTATAAATACAAAGACATACTATTTTATGGGTAATCAATTCAATGGCGCAACATTCAAAGACACCACTTGCAGATATTTTAGCTATTTTTGGCAGTTCTCTCCATTGATGACCAGACCTCACTAGTATGCAGGCACCACCTCTTTTGCTTTCCTTGCGACTGAAGCAGGACGCTAAGCAGTAATTGTTAAGACTCAGGTGTTTTTCATAACTTGCCATCATAAAGTGCTCCGTAATACATAAGACATCCACGCCTATGTTTTTATCAGTTAACTCATTGAGTCAAACTGCCAGAGTATCGCATTTAGATAGCAAGCCTGCAATGTTTTGATGCATGATATATAGATGTTTAGTCAAGAAAAAGTGGTCTCCAGATTTATCAATGTCATTAAAATTGTGATGTATGTCAACGTTTTTCATATTAATATCAGTCACTAATTCCAGCAAATCCTTAAATATAGTACTTAGTCCAAGTTTATTTATTTTACCAGAGTATTTATTACACATGCTGCAGTCATATTCCAAATTAAGGTTACTATCCAAAAGGAACGCGTGTCCGTGCGTCATTATATCTAAATATACAAGATGATTAAATGTCTCCACTCTACAGTTGAATAAACTTGTGTCAAATGGATACTTATAAGTTGGCAAACAAATTATTATGTTCGTGTGTTGCACTGCTTGAAGTACCTCACGTATATGAAAAATTATATCATAGTAATCATTAGTCATCATAAAGTCTTCTTCCCCGAGCAATATAATGCAGAAGTCGTTCATCGTATAATTTAATAACTTCTTCTCTAGTCCATTCCATGTGATTTTAAATAGTGACATAAACTGTAGTTTCTGTTAAAGGTACTTTCAGCTGTTGACAGCACGCCGTTTTTGTTATCAGTACTAAGTATACAAATCTTGCGTTTAGGTATATGTTTTGTTTAGGTTTTTGGTGGTCACCATTTAAGACTGGGTAGGGATCACCTCGATTAACCGTTTGTTTTTGCGATATTGAACGTTCCGGTTCCTCCGATGGATGTTCACTGTTTACAGGCAATGGTATTGAATGTATCTTACATGATTTCGGAGTCATAGAGACATAGTTCTTTTTTACTGATTTCGGCTTTGGTGTACGTATAGTTGTTTCGGCTGTGCAGACTTTTTTATAGTTATTTATGACTAGTTTACATTTGTCTAACTCTTGTTTTAAATTTGTGTTTTCTAAATTCAAGTTCGTTACTTCCTGGTTCGCAATGATTAATTCTTCCTGTAGTTGACAAATTTTTTCGCAAAGTTCTTTATGGTGTTGTGATTCGTTGATTGAGGTGTTTTGTAAACTTAACATTGTCGTGTCAAATAGGGACGATTGGTTCGATGACAAGTCACACAGCGAACTTGAGCGCTGTGGTTTTCTGAGTGTAATATTATCTCCTTGCTCATTCTCCATGGTCTACTACAATACGTCTACGTTTCTAACGAGTCAAACTCGAAGTTAAGAAATCTACAAGAAAGTTTTAAAAATCCAAAAACACTCGTCTGTGGCTAGACGCGAACCTGCGACCTCTCGCTGCGATGATACACTTGGCAGCCCCTCGACCGGTTGAACCGTTAAGAAGCGACTTGAAATTGGACACCGCTTGCTCCGTGAAATAATTTTAAAATAAATGAAGTCGTTGGTCAATGATACAAGCTAAACAAAAAATAAACAAAATTTTGTCCTCCTGTTTTATTTTGTTTATGCACCAAATTGTTTTCATTGTAGTCACAATACACTTTGTGTTATTTTTACTGCACTTTAACACAACATCTTCGAGTATTTTATTGTTTTTGTTGACACTTAATAGTTGACCGTTCAGGTTTTGTTTTTCACTAATTCTTTACTTTCTTTTAGAGATAACACTCACACTTCGTTGTTGGACTATTAGGTATCGTTTTACGTTATTTTAAGCATAAATACAATAATTTCACAGAAAAAAACATAAACATTCTATTCTATTCTATTCTATATTTATATATGGCAAGCAAAGCCGATGTCGACTATTCTGCCAATGTCTAAAGTTAAATGGAAGAGCAGGTATATATAAATAACAATCTAAAAAGAAGGAACTGTAGACACAAACTAAACTGCTTGATTGATACAGTTGACACTTGTTGGGTTAGTACGGGACTGAAACAAACAGAAAAAAAAAAATACATATATAATATAATTGTTAACACATTAAAGATACGTTGCCACACTTAAATAAATGGTATTTGGAAGTTTTGTGAGACTCATAATTTTATATTATTGTGGCGGATGAAAATCATCAACGCCACAAGGAGATCTGGGGAGGAATAAGTCAGAAGAGATGGGAAATTTATTGGGAGAGGGATCTTCAGTTTAGAGAGACGGCGGTATAGATCAAGTGAGGAGTCATTATTTGGACATTCAAAAAATATGTGATCCAAGGTACCCTCGCCTAATCCGCACTCGCAGAGAGAGGAGTCACGTATACGGATTTTATGAAGAAAGACAGGGGTACAGCAAAAACCTAAACGGATTCTGCAAAGGACAGATATAGCGGTTTTGGAGACCTTTCTAAAACCAAAGAACCATGGTTTTGGATTTATGACCGGTTGGACAGCATGGAAGAATTTGCCTTTCTTCCTGCTAGACATATTCCAATGTGCCTGCCATGAATCCTGGAGACTCAATTTGGGGAGGGACAACAAGTCATAACTCAGGTGAGTGTTATGTGAGATATCAGCCGTTACAGATGAACAGGCGTCTTTAGCCAATGCATCAACATATTCATTACCCTTGATGCCGCAATGACTAGGTATCCAAACTAGCTGAACATCTCTTTGACTATTAGCACAAGTTAGTAAAGATTTTTTGATTTTTAATATAAGAGGGCTATGTAATTTACTTTTGAAAGGACTTTGTTCCAGGGCCTGCAAACAACTAAGAGAATCTGTAAATATAACGGCTTTCTCAATGTTATTGTGTGACTCTATAAAGAGACAAGCTTCCAATATAGCCACACACTCGCCTGTGAATACAGAAGACTCCTTAGGACACTTGAACTGTAATACGATTCGAGAGCTTTGGAAATATACCGCAGCTCCAGTGTTGTTAAAACTATTTAATTTCGAAGCATCAGTGAAGAACAGTTGAAAACCATTCCATCTCTCGCCCACCACCGCATTGAAGGCCGAATTAGCTGATGGGGATCTTTTGGATATACCAATATTATAGATAATTTTGGGGATAAAAAATAATACTTCGTAAGCAAAGTCAAAAAGGGGTAATCTAGGATGCTGGAGAATCGGACAATCTAAATTTTGAACACTCCGAAATGCTTTTATAATTAATGGGATTTCTTTATTTCTCCAATAGTTTGAGCTTCTGCATAAGGCGTCTAACTCATGCAATCTAACTATAAGGGGATGGGACGACCTAGAGATTAGCCTAGATAAAAAACGGGTGGCAAGATATTGTCGTCTTAAGGCAAGGGGGGGTTCGGAACATTCAACCTGCAATGCGTTAACGGGGGAGGACTTCATGCAACCGGAAATGATCCGAAGGCACTTGGACTGAACTCTATCTAACCCCGCCAAAGCACCTTTGTTACAGGGCATCAAGTGATACGTTCCATAGTCCATGAGAGGGAGATGTCAATGTAACCATATAAACTTGTGTTCTTTTATAATAAAGGGCAGTATAGCAACAGCATTCGTTGTATCACTTACTCCTAATATCACTCATCCGTACATGGCGACCGTGACAGCGTAAACGCTAGCAGCGTATGTTTACATTTCTTTGACCAAAACGGGTGTCGCAATGTATTGTAACGAGACCAATCTCGTACTGGGACTTAGCGTGGTCACTATTCTATTTTGTGAATATTTACCACGACAATCACAAAATGGGTACAACTAATACGAAGGAAGAAGTTATAGTTCCACAAAACGCAGCAGGTGGAAGTAACAGCGCTGACATCACGCAGCTGACGATACATGCCAGCACAACAAACATCATTTTAATCGTGTTACTTCTTATAGCATCGTTGGCGTTTTTGTATGGTATCTTCAGAATCTACAAGAATTGCCATCAGAAATGGATGGGTAATGAGATCAGGAAGGACAGATTACGATGTTCTATATGGAGACGTAGAGCTGACGCAGAGGAAATGCGGACGAATGCCAGAGGCTACAAGAAGGACACTGAGGACGTCATCTGAAGAGTTAAAAACCCAGGGTTTACGAAGAAAAGTGCGCGAAAGTTGTATTCGTTATGTGTCAGTGCGTGGTTATATATAAGGTGTTGTCTATTCTCTATTAGTAGTAAACGTGTAATAGCATAAAATATACATGACATTATTTTAGTGGACTAAAATAAGTGACAAATGAAAAAAAAAATGAACGCTGGAGTGTATGCAGTATAAAATAATGGTATGTAATTCAGTACCTACTAAGAAAATAGAAATAAGTATTTATGTTAAATGGCAGAAAACTTAAAAACATTGTACGACAAGTTAATTGAAATCAGAAAATATTTGATAAAGATAGGTCCAGATAGAAGAAAAGGTAACATTATAGTCGTAAAATTAGCAGAGGCAGACAACTTAGTAAAAGAGTACAACTTATTTTTAGAATATTATTCAAAATCGAAAAGCACCGTATGTGAGAGTGAATGTTCGCATATTCACGAGCTTTGCGCAAATTTTGATCATTTATATGAACAAATATTAGAATTGTGCTCACAGAAACCTAGTACGGCAGATAAAATGGCAACTACTTGTAAATTTGATTTAAAAGTTGCTTTAAGTTTATTACCAGTTTGTACAGACGATGAGGCTAGCGTAAAGCAACTTATAGATGGCATAGAGTATTACAAAACAGAGTTAGACGAAAATTCACAAGGAAAACTGTTAAATTTCGTATTAAAAAATAGACTCTCACAGACCGCAAAATTGAAATTAGCGACTTCATATGTCAATATTGACGACTTTATAGCTGACTTGAAGATTCAGTTATTGCCTAAAAAATCGGCTACAGCAATTCAACGAAAGCTGCAAAGTCTTAGGCAAAACGATTTATCAATCGATGATTTCGGCAAAAAAATTACGGAATTGTTTGTTGATTTGACGATCTCTCAATCGGGGGCCAACGAGGCCAGTTTGAAAGTTTTAAAGCCAATTAATGAGAAGCAAGCTATCAAATGTTTCTCAGATGGATTGAGAAATCGACGACTTAGTACAATAATTTCAGCCAGAAATTTTACATCATTGAAAGATGCAGTACAGGCGGCCATCGATGAAGATATAACAAGTCCATCAACATCTTCCGATATTTTAACGATGAATTATAGAGGGAGATCGTCTTATAACTGGTCACAGCGGAGAGGCCGCTTCTCATACGCAGGTAGAGGACGCGCACGTGGAAATCAACAGGTTATCCAAAACCAAGACGAACAGCAGGATCAGGTTCGGAGAGGATCGCAGGCAAGCTGGCGCCGGTCCACCCGACCATTTCATGGAAACAGAGGTAGGTCCAATTATAGCACCTCCAGGGATCAACACATACATACATTGGATGACTCAGAAACGCAGGAAAATACAGAAACAGAACAGCGGAATGAGGACCAGTTTTTTCGGGACTAAAAATATAATTTTATCATGCAATAACGTAGGCTACGTAAATATAAAATCGCATAACCATTATTCATACCAATTATTAGTAGACACCGGTGCATCCATATCTGTCATAAAGTATAAACAAATTCTCGACCAAAACATTCCAATCCATATCGAGAAGACACTTGTAAACGGCATCGGGGGCAAAGTACAGGCTATAGGATATGCTTATTTGCGCCTAGTTATTGGAAATCAGACCCTACAACATAAGTTCTATGTTTTTAAAACATTGCCTTGTAAAGGTAGTGGCATACTGGGACAAGACTTTTTAAGCAAGTATAAATCAGTATTAAATTACGGTAACCAAACTTTGTTACTATGGAATAACAACTCAAAGGTATCATTACCATTAATAATGACAAACAATCATTTTAATATACCGGCAAGATCAGAGTCTATTCACTTTATTCGAACATGTGAGATAGAAGAATGTGTAGTTAATGGAACAGAACTGCGAAAGGGGATCTTTGTTGCAAATACTTTAGTTAAGCCCACGAATGGGAAAATACCAATTAGGATTTTAAACACCACGGAGACAGATTTAGTCTTGACAACAATTAGTCCAACACTTTACAAAGCAAGCGAGTATGATGTATGTTCATTTCAAGAAACCAATAATAATGCTGATCGTGTCAGAAAGGTATTCGCTTCGCTATCGCTGAAACATTTAAATAAAGAGGAGCAATTGTCCATAGAGTCCATTTGCGCAAAATATGCAGATATTTTCTTCCTACCGGGTGATAAATTAGGAACAACTAAATTATATGAACACTCAATAACATTGAAACCAAACGTGGCACCAGTGTACGTTAAGCCCTACAGAATGCCGCATTCACAGAAAGCCGAATTAAAAAAACAAGTGGACAACTTATTGGAACAAGAAATTATTGAACCTTGTTCCAGTGAGTGGTCCAGCCCAGTACTCCTAGTGCCTAAAAAATCAGACGCAAACGGGGAAAAAAAATGGCGGTTAGTTATAGATTACCGTAAGCTCAACACTTGTATTCAGGATGATAAGTTTCCACTGCCAAACATCACGGATATACTAGATTCCTTGTGTGGATGTATTTATTTCACACATTTAGATTTAAACCAAGGATTTTTTAACGTAGCGTTAAACAAACACAGTAGGAAATATACTTCATTTAGTGCAGACGGTGGTCAGTATCAAATGACAAGAATGCCTATGGGACTCAAAACTAGTCCCAGCTCATTTTCGCGTATGATGACCATGGCAATGACCGGGCTATCCTACGACAAGTGCTTAGTGTACCTAGACGATCTTATTTGTATGGGACGGAACTTAACTGACCATAACAAAAATTTAATAGAAGTATTCGAAAAGTTGCGCAGTGCCAACTTAAAATTAAATCCCACTAAATGCGATTTCCTTAAGAAAGAGATGCTTTATTTAGGCCACGTGGTGACAGGCAATGGTATATTGCCGGACCCAGATAAGATTAAAATAATTAAAGAGTATCCAGTTCCTAAAAGTACGGACGAAGTGAAACGCTTCGTTGCTTTTGCAAACTACTATAGAAAATTTATAGACCACTTTGCCGACAAAGCCTATCATTTAAACCTTTTAAGTAAGAAAAACACTAAATTCAACTGGGATAGCAACTGTCAAACGTCATTTGAAACTCTAAAACAGAGTATGATGTCACCGCCAATCCTACAGTACCCAGATTTCTCAGAACTAAATCAATTCATAGTACAAACCGATGCATCTGGGTACGCAATTGGGGCAGTACTATCAAATTCAAATGGCAGACCAATAGCTTACGCTAGTAGGAGCCTTAACAAAGCGGAAAAGAACTATCCCACTATAGAGAAAGAACTCTTAGCTGTAGTTTGGGCTGTCAAATATTTCAGACCCTATTTATACGGTCGTACATTTAAAATACTAACCGACCACAAACCCCTTGTATACTTATTTAATTTAAAAGACCCATCTAGCAGGCTCTTTAAATTTAGACTAGCTCTAGAAGAATACAATTACGAAATAGAATACGTAAAAGGGAGTGAGAACTGCGTTGCAGACGCATTATCTAGAATAAAAATTACGTCAAAAGAACTTAAAGAAATGAATGAGTGTCTGTGTGCAGTAATGACTCGCGCTCAAAAACGAAAATTAGATGCTGTCGCCCCGGCAGATGAGTTGCCCACCGACAACTTGCCAGTTCAACCACATGTAGTGGAAACTCATATCAAACCAAGAGGCGCAGTAGAGTTAAGATTTGCACCCAGTAGCAGTCTTAAGAAGTTAAAGAGCGATAGCTCAGTAGTGTTACAAACACACATAATATTATTGTATAATGCCCAAATGAAAACTATATTCATAAACTCGGCATCTCAATCACAAACTACGCGAGCCGAGTTTGCGAGAGAGCTGAGTGATCTATGTAACAAGCTAAATATAGAAGAAGTATACTTCATTAAAAATTCGAATAATAAAATTTTTGTAGAGAAATTAACTAGTGAGATAAGAAAACAAAGCAACTGGAAAGGGCCCAGATTATGTATATTAAAAGATGTCGAAAGAATAGAGGACAAAGATGATAGGAAAGTGATACTCAACGACTTTCATCTTTTGCCCACTAGTGGGCACGCGGGCATGAGAAGAATGCTGACTAATATAAAAAAATACTATTTTTGGCCAGGCTTAGAAAGTGATGTCAAAAATTATGTCAAAAAATGTGTTCAATGTCAGAAGCATAAGTATACAGTTCAGGTGAAAGAGCCAATGGCAATCACCACAACTGCTCATTCGGCTTTCGATAAAATCTTCTTAGACTTGGTAGGACCATTAGACAAAGACAGCAACAATTTTTCTTATATATTGACATTGCAATGCGAGCTGTCCAAGTATGTATGTGCGTATCCCCTCGTCACTAAAACCTCTACAGAAGTAGCACGCACCTTCGTGGATAACTTCATACTTCAACATGGCATCCCGAGGGACATAGCTACCGACAGAGGCACAGAGTTCATGTCCGAGACCGTGACACAGGTTTGTGAATTACTACATATTAAAAAGTTAAACTCAACTGCGTATCATCACCAAAGCATCGGAGCGCTAGAGAACTCGCATAAAAATCTAGGTGCATTTTTGCGAATCCAAGCAGAAGGAAAACCCGAATTATGGAGTACTTGGTTACCATTCTGGTGCTTTGCTTATAATACGACAGTTCACTCGTCAACAAAATTTACACCATTCGAACTCGTATACGGTAGAAAGTGTAACTTGCCCAATAATTTGGAAAAGTGTGTAGAGCCTCTATATAATTACGACAGTTACCCGCTTGAACTTAAGTACCGCCTACAGGTTTCTCAAACCGAAGCGCGGGAAAATTTGATAGCCAATAAAATAGGCAGAAAAAGTAGATACGACCAGCATGTAAATCCAATACGCTACAAGCCAAACGATCAAGTTTTAATTAAAAATGAAACTGGCAATAAACTTCAACAATTATATTCTGGACCTTACAAGGTGATTAGAGATTTGTCACCAAATGTTGAGGTCAATTATAAGGGAAAACCCGACATTATTCACAAAAACAGAACGAAACCGTATCATGTTTAAGATAAAAACAATAAGACAATTAATTACCAATGCTATAAGCACTTAACAATAGCTATTATACAGGTCAGCAGAAAACGGAGACGAATAATAAGCGCCAGCTGTGCGCTCATAGGTACTCAGGGATTGATTGTTATTATAAGTATGTAACTACTTATTATTGTATAACTTTGTATACCAAACATAACGAACATATGTACTACGATTATGTTATAACTATATTTTATACGTGTTAGCCTAAGAGTATCAATGTTTAATTTGTGCTTATATTGTATCCATGCAATAAAATAAAAGTAAACTTTTATTTTATTTTAGTTTTAGGGAGGAGATGAGAGGGAGATGTCAATGTAACCATATAAACTTGTGTTCTTTTATAATAAAGGGCAGTATAGCAACAGCATTCGTTGTATCACTTACTCCTAATATCACTCATCCGTGCATCCAGAACAGAACGGACTAAGGCGTTGTACACTAACTTCATGGTGTAGGGGTGAGCACCCCACCAAACACCCGCTAAAACTTTTAAAATTGAGATAACTCTTTCGCATTTTTTAATGAGGGAATTTATGTGAGGCTTGCCTGTTAATTTAGAATCTAAAAAAACGCCTAAAAACTTAACTTTATCTACTATAGGGATATTATGACCTAAAATGCTCACTGATATCTGAGGGAACTGTCTTTTGCGAGAGAAAATTACTGCCGAGCTTTTTGGTGCGGAGAGGGAAAGACCATGGCTTAAAAGCCACCGGCTCAGAGAGTCCAAAGAGAGGCATAGAGAAGAAGCCGCGTCAATGATGGAGGAATCTGTCACGTATAGAACAATGTCATCGGCGTATTGCAGGATCTGACAATTATTGTTTAGGCAAGACCCAATATCGGCCGTATACAGATTGTACAGCAGGGGGCTGAGGACAGAGCCTTGAGGGAGTCCCCTCCACGCCTGCCTCTTATCGAACTCCTCTCCCTGAACTCTAAGAACCAATGACCGGGACAAAAGGAGTTCACATATACACTGTATCATCTTTGCCGGTAAACTCAGCTGTTGCAATTTTTGCCTGAGTACAGGAAGAAGTACGTTGTCGTATGCGGAGGAGATGTCAAGGAAAGCGGCAACAACAGATTGATTTCTGGAGAGGGCCAAACGGATATCCGTGACTAGGACGCCAACACTATCCATAGTACTGAGCCCTTTCCTGAAGCCAAATTGGAAATTCGGCAGTAAATCTCTCGATTCGACTAACCACTCCAGACGATTTTTTATAAGGTGTTCCAGCAGCTTGGCTAGGACTGAAGATAAGGCTATTGGCCTAAGGCCATTCGGATCATTTGCATGTTTGCCAGGTTTCAGTAATGGAATGATGATCTGTAGCTTCCACTGATCTGGTACCCAGCCATGACTATAGCAGAAGTTAATTATGTTTAAGAAATACATTTTCGCCTTGTCGCCAGAGTGAGAAATAAAAGAATATGGCACACCGTCAATACCAGGAGCTGAGTCCCGGACATGACGGAGTACCACACTCAGTTCTTCCAAAGTAAATGGCGCATCAAAGGGATCCGCTGCTGAATTAGATAAGGGAACATTCACACATTCAGAATAGAGGGGAACATATGGTGGTGCTATTTTGTCAAAGAAAAGTTCAGCTGTTTCCCTAGTCACTGGCGAAGTGGTAGAAGGGGAACAGCCTCGCCTAAACCTATTGACGCTTTTCCAGACTGCTGAAATTGGAGTAGAGGGGGACAAGGAGGTACAAAATTGAACCCAGCCAGCACGTTTCTTCTTGCGAAGAAGACGTCTGACCCTGGCATTACACTGGAGATAAGCCAAGAGATTACTGTTACTCATATCAGCATTGTAGCGCCTCTCGGCCTCATTCCTGGTTTTAACTGCTGAGGTGCATTCAGGATCCCACCACGGAGGTGAAGGGATTTTGTTTCTGGCACTGTTTCTTAGCGGAAAAGAGGAATCTGCACTCGAGGTAACAGCTGTGACAAAACCCTCATAGCAACTTTTGGCATGGCAGTGACCAGAAGGGTCTGATAAACATGAATTTAAATTTGGAAGAGAATCAATTTTTTCCTCCAATAGTGATACAAATTTAGTCCAATCTGGTTTGGACAGGTTATATTTCAAAAGTGGAGGAGAAGTTTTTTCTAAATAAGTTCTATTAATTAAAGATATAACAATAGGATAATGGTCACTACCATGCGACAAAGTTGTACATTCCCAGTGAGTTGATGCAGCCAATTCAACCGAACAAAATGTAAGGTCTACACAACTCTTTTGTTGACCGGGAGGGGAACGACGAGTTGGACAGCCATTATTCAGAATGCAGAGGTCTAGATCATCCAACAACTCAACCAGAGCTACACCGAAGGCATCACAGCGTTCAGATCCCCATCTATAATGGTGGC
The DNA here is from genome assembly GCA_964057195.1 of Orthosia cruda. Lineage (NCBI taxonomy): Eukaryota > Metazoa > Arthropoda > Insecta > Lepidoptera > Noctuidae > Orthosia > Orthosia cruda. Next base: position 29,639,026 of record OZ059844.1, read on the forward strand.
AATTAAAGTCACCCATGACCATCAATGGGCCTTGCACATTGGTTAAAATGTTTCTTAAAACAGCTATGAAATCAGGGTGAGGGTGTGCAATATAGATAGAAAACACTGTGATGCCCTCAACCCTTCCTGCTACAATACTCAAATTGCCCTCAAGTACAGGCAAAGAAAAGGGAGAAAGTGGGACCCGATTATTAACGAAGAGAGCCGACCCTCCGTACCCATCGGATCTATCACACCTAAGGATATTAAAATGTGGTATACGGAAGCTAAGACTTGGGGTGAGCCAAGTCTCAGCTATGGAACAAGCCAAGGGCTTGTATTTATTCAGGAGGAATATGAGGTCGTGCTTTTTATGCCACACGCTCCTCACATTCCACTGGAGAAATATTTGGTGGGACGACATTTTTAAAAGATAATAGTAGAGATATAAGTTGATCGGCAACGTTGGACGGTATTTGAGAGTTACTAGAAGATGAAATAAGTGAAGGTAAAAGTTTAACTAAAAGTTCAATGACTGAAACAGTATTATTGATGGGGACATTATCATTGATAGCACAGCCATTAGACTGTGAAGATTGAGGAATATTTACTATTTGCTGATGAGCAGCTTTATTATAAGATTGGGAAAGTGGGGCATGGGTCCTAGGCTTGAGAGTGACGGTTTTTCTGTATGACTGTGATTTAGTGACATTGGCATAGTTGCGGGAGACTGCTGGAATAGTTTTGCTTGCCTCAACATATGAGACTGATTTCTCAGCCATGACTGTCTTGATGGCTTTCTGCCTACCATGCTCGGGGCAAGACTTGCTATTAGCGAAGTGGTTACCCGAACAAAGCACACAGAATGCCTCGCCCTCAGAAATGTTGCAACCATCACCTGGGTGATCGTGGCCACATTTATTGCAGCGTGGATTCGACCTACACACGTTTGCAACATGCCCAAATCGACAGCATTTACGGCATTGGATAGTAGGGTAGATGTATTGTTCAACAGGGAGGGATGTGTAGCAGCAAAACACTCGTTTAGGTAAGGCTTGTCCGTCAAATGTGAGTACACACGTCTCTGTAGGCTTCCACTCTACTATTCCTTCAGTCTGAACCTTCCGGTTGATTCTGCGCACTTTTAAAATTTGGCCGAAGCCAGTGGGCACAGCCAAATATGTAAGAGCCTCTTCTTCGCTTAAATCCGAAGGAACCCCTGTCACAACGCCCATTCTCGTAATATTAAATGTAGGAATTGTAGCTGTATAACCGTGTTTGGATAGCAAACCGTTAACTAAAAATGCGTTTGAGTCTTGAGGAGATGAAAACTCAACCGATACCTTATTTCTTCCGACTTTATTGACTCCGCCACGAACGATGTTACCTATCTTGTTAATTATTAAAAACTTCCCAAAGTTCACGGGATGCAGAGTGGTGCCAGCATTAACCTGAGTCTCAACTCGAGAGACATGCACAATATATGGTCCCTTATCCATAACCGAGTATCTTACACGGCCAATTTGGCTCTTAGGCTGTTTGTTAGGGGATGTCAGCGTAGATGTTTCTGCGTTATTAGGACGTTTACGTGAGGTTTGCGAGGTTTCCATTTCGGAAACGCTGCAGACCACATCCGCAAACTGCGATAGAGGATTCGGCGAGGGAGTAAAAAGAGGTAAGGAAGCTGGGATGTCCGGCGGATCAGGGTCGGGCGGTTTATTCCTGTCCATTTTGAGCTAAACTAATATAAAAGGGGACAAACACAGTACCTACCTGTTAACAAACACAAGGACAACACACTTTTACACAAAAACAAGTCCAAAGGTAGCAAACTTTAAAACAAAACCACAAGTACTTGGAACTACACGTGCTTTCCCAGAAACCTGTGGCGAGAATCCAACATAAACATTATATCGGAGCGTATTACTTTAGTTTTTAAGGAGTACCCTCAACTGAGAACATGCATGCATGAAACTGAGACTAGTTAAGTCACCCACAAGGTTAGGTTAGGTTAGGTTAGGTTGGGGGGGGGTGCGGGTCAGGTAACCTCCACGTTGGCCTAGTTGGTTGCTGGTCTCTTTCGGATACGTCCGGGGGGAAGAGCAACCCGCTGGGCTGGTGCACCCCGGGCACCGTCAATAACTTCCCATTCGTGGGTTCTTGTTGGTGGTGGCGAATACCTGACAGGGGGGGATGTCACTCTGGGTGTTCCCCTGATTAGCAGGGGACACTCCAGACGCGACATAGGGGGGCTAGGTTGGGTAGGCTAGTTTGGGTAGTTAGGTTAAAATTAGGTTGGGTAGGTAGGTAGGTGGTGATGGCTTGTCGTTGCCGGCCATCCTTTGGCGTGGGGTGGTCGGTGGGGACAAGTCTGTGGAAGGAGGGGGCGGCGGCGCACACGCGGAGGGCGGCATCTGGCCTTCGCGGGCCAGATGCTGCTACGTAGGGGACCGTAATGGTCAGGAGCGGTGGGGGGCACGGCGCAGCACACCGTCTAGGTGTGCCCAGCGGGGGCGTAGCTGCGCCATGCCCTGAGGAGTTGTCGGGCGGGACCTCTCGCTTCCCGGTGTGGTGAATTCCATGCTGGGGGGTGGGGGGTCCTGGGCGGCGGTTGCGGCATCTGTCCTTCGCGGGCCAGATGCCGCAACGGAGGGGACCGTAAGGTCCAGCGCGGTGGAGGGCACGGCGCAGCACACCGTCTAGGTGTGCCCAGCGGGGGCGTAGCTGCGCCGTGCCCTGAGGAGTAGTCGGGCGGGACCTCTCGCTTCCCGGTGTGGTGAATTCCATGCTGGGGGGTGGGGGGTCCTGTGCGGCGGTTGCCCCCTTTTGCGAGGACGCCATGTCGCGAAAGGGGGTGGCGGAGAGGGGGTGGAAGGGGGCGGTCGTACGATCGTTTCCTTCCACCTCTTGGTGGTGACTAGCGGGCGACGGGCGTGGGGGCCGCCTTAGTCTGCATTGCACTAGTCACCACCCTTGCGGGCGGGAACGGCCGAGCACTCGCGGTCGTTCCCGGGTCCCTCCACTGAGGGAGGGGCGTGAAGGGCCTGCCCTTAAAGGCGGGCGGTCGTCGGCGGAGGACTGGAGGTAAAGGCTGTGCCGGTTTCCCAGTCCTCCTCCATTCAGACGATGCGGGAGTGCCGCTGGGTTATTTTAGTGGGTATACCGGGCTGGGGGGCCCGGTATACCCAATAAAAAAAAAAAAAGGTTAGGTTGGGGGATCCCCTCACAGCGCATACGTCCACGTCGTTTCCCCCGGTAACGCCCCAGTTCTGACCACCGTAACGGAGTGGCAGACTGGGTGCGGCTAAAGTGTGCTGTGCATCGTAGCGAATTTTATTGCCTAGAGTGCTACGAACTTGCGGAGAATTTTTCATTTTATTTTATCATTTTAATTTTTATCATGGTAAAACCTGCGCGAGATGCCCTCGGGCATTTTGTTAAAAAAGGCCCTTCTCAGGGTCCACCCAAAGGCCCTTCTCAGGGCCACCGTGACGCTTCAGCGTCAGCTGAGGAAGGTAGGACCTTCTATGGAGGAAGGCCGGAAGAGTCGGACTCCGACAACGAGTCCGTTGTGTCGGTGGCGAGCTCTATGGAGGTAGAGGAAGGCGCTCGTTCGCAGTCGCGGAAGCGGGCCTTCCTAAAGACAGGCTCCGATGGCTCCTCAAGTTCGGCGAAGGAGTCGAAGAAGAAGGCGAAGGCCAAGAAGACGGCAACGGCATCGGACACCCATGACATGGGTCTCGCGGACGCCCAGCACCAGTTGAATCTGGCTCGTCGGGAAAAGCTCCAGCAAGACCTGGAGGAGCAGGTTGCTGCCAAGGAGCAGCAGGCGCGCGTCGCTCGGGCCAAGTCCGGGTACGGCGCGTCCCGCGTTTTGTACTCCGACCACTCCTTGGTGGAGCTGGAGCGGATGGCGGAGGAGGACGTGGAGGAGATAGTGGTGGTTGCCACGAAGTCCTCCCAACTGAAAGGGACGTTCCAAAAGTCCCTCAAATGCCGGGCCGCGAGCATGCGTGGAATCATTGCGGAGCTGGTGCAGAGGCAGGAGACCGACGAGACGCGGCAACTGCAGGCGAGGGTCGATCGCCTGCAGACGGAGGTCAGCCAACTGCACCAGAAGCTGGCAGAGGACACGGCCCGGCCAACCACAGCCGAGTCCAGACCTGCGGCATAGGGCCCCGCCTCCTCCGACCTTGAGGACACCATCCGCAAGGTCATGATGGAGGAGCGGGACTTCGTCCGAGCCTGCCTAGCAGGAATCGAGGATAGGCTCTTGCCCGAGAAGAGCTACCGGCTGCCGCTTGCCGCGGACAAGAGGAAGGAAGAGCCGGGGCCGACCTCACAGAGGGAGGAGGACCCTCTTCTGCCTGCCGCCACCCCAGCCAACCCTGCTGGTTGGACGAAGGTCGTCGGCAAGGGGAAGAGGAAGGGCAAGGGCAAAGGGGCGACAGCGGCCGTCCCTGCAATCACCGCCACCACCCCTTCCAGTCACTCGCAGTCGACTGGCAAGGGAAAAGGGAAGGGAAGGGGAAAAGCTCCCCCCCAGCGGCCCCCGCCGCCATCCCTCCCAGCAGCCAGTCGCAGTCGGCTGGCAAGGGAAACGGGAAGAGCGCGCCCCCAGCCGGCAGGAGGAACCTGAATCCTCCCAAGACCGCAGCCGTCGTGGTGACGCTCACCGCGGAGGCTGCGGAGCGGGGGGAGACGTACGCGTCCGTCATGATGCGGGCGCGTGCCAATGCCGATCCCACAAAACTGGGGATCAGCAAGGTCTCCTGTCGCCGGACGCAGGCTGGGGCTCGTATATTTGAGTTCCCGGGGGCTGAAGGTGGCAAGAACGCGGACCTGTTCACAGCGAAGCTGCAAGAGGTCATCGCAGATGCGGCCAAGGTGGCTAGGCCCTTAAAGTCGGCGGCCTTGGAGGTGACCGGTCTAGACGATACGGTCACCAAAGAGGAGGTGGTGGCAGCGGTCGCGGCCATAGGGGGCTGCAGCGTCGCAGCGGTGCAAGGCCGGGGCATCAGGCCCGGCCGCGGCGGCATGGGCAGCGTCCGCCTGGAGTGCCCAGTCGCCGCTGCCAAAGCCGTCCTCGCCAAGGGACGGCTGGCCGTGGGATTCAGCTCGGGTGTGGTCCGGGCACTTGAGGCCCAGGCTCTGCGATGTTATCGGTGCTTCGGCATCGGGCACACCCGGGCTCTGTGTCCGTCCAGCGTCGACAGGACGGACACATGCTACCGCTGCGGCAAGGAGGGCCATAAGGCCGCCTCCTGCAAGGCCGCCAAGCCGCACTGCGCGGTGTGTGCCGCCAGTGGCCGCCCGGCGGGCCACGTCACCAAGGGGAGGAACTGCTGTCCTCCCCCAAAGAGGGGCAAAGCGCAGGCGCTGATCCGGCCTGCCGCTACCACCGATACCGTTCCAGAGGCTGGGACTACAGTGGCTGCCGGCCTGGCTGAGAAGGAGGGTGCGATGTCTCTTGATGCATAGAGTCGAACATCGCATCCTCCAGGCGAACACCAACCACTGCCGAGCGGCGCAGGATCTGCTGATGCAGACCATGGCCGAGTGGTTGGTGGACCTGGCGGTGGTCGCCGAGCCGTACTCGATACCTGGCCGTTGGCTGGGCGATCGGGACGGCTCGGTGGCATTGGTGTCGCGGCCTGCCACGGACTCCCCTCCCCTCTCGCTTTTAGAGAGGGGACCGGGATACGTGGCCGCCGCGTGGGGAGACATAGCCCTGGTCGGGGTCTATTTCTCCCCAAACCGCCCTCTAAGGGACTTCGAGGATTTTCTCGAAGTCCTAACGGCAGTCGTCGGGAGGGCGGCGCCACGCCAGGTCGCCGTGTTGGGCGACCTGAACGCCAAGGCAGCGGCTTGGGGCAACCCGGCAGCCTCGTGCAACGTCCGGGGACGCGCCGCCGAATTTTGGGCGGCTTCGTGCGGTGTGTCCCTCCTGAACAGGGGGGATGTTCACACGTGTGTGCGGCAGCGGGGAGGATCAGTGGTGGACGTATCGTTCGCCACCCCCGTGCTAGCCGCCCGCGTCGTGAACTGGCGGGTGGAGATGGTGGAGACCATGTCGGACCACCGTTACGTGCGGTTCGACATCTCCACCCAGGGCCCGCGGGGGGGAACGGCCCTGGTGATGAGAAGATGGAAGATGAGATTCGCGGGGGGATTCTCCGCCTCCGCGCGAAGAAGACGGCCCCCGGGCCAGACGGCGTCCCCGCACGGGTGGTGGCAATAGCTGCCTCTCAGATGCGGGACAGGTTTCGGGACCTCTTCAGCGCGTGCTTTGCGGCTGGGAGGTTCCCGAAACTGTGGCGGGAGGGGCAGCTGTGCCTCCTCCGTAAAGAGGGACGTCCGGTGGACTCCCCCTCGGCATACCGGCCCATCGTTCTTTTGGATGAGGTCGGTAAAATATTCGAGGGGATAGTCGCCGACCGCCTGAACAGCCACCTGCGGGGGGTGGGACCTGACCTGTCGGACGCCCAGTTCGGCTTTCGACATGGGCGTTCGACGGTCGACGCCTTGGCCCTGCTGAAGGGCCAGGTGCAGGAGGCGGTCGAGTCGGGGGGTGGAGTGTTGGCGGTGTCGTTCGACATCGCCAACGCCTTCAACTCCGTGCCCCACTCGACGATATTGGAGGCACTCCGGTACCACGGAGTGCCCCAATATCTGCGGGCGATCCAGGCCAGCTACCTGGAGGACCGCGAGGTCCTCCAGGTAGCTGGCCCCCGGTGCGACATAGGGGGGCTAGGTTGGGTAGGCTAGATTGGGTAGGTAGGTAGGTGGTGATGACTTGTCGTTGCCGGCCCTCCTTTGGCGTGGGATGGTCGGCAGGGACAAGTCGATGGAAGGAGGAGGCGGCGGAGCGTCGGTCTTGACGCGCCGCCGTACACGCGGAGGGCGGCATCTGTCCTTCGCGGGCCAGATGCCGCACCGGAGGGGACCGTTAGGTCCAGTGCGGTGGAGGGTACGGCGCAGCACACCGTCTAGGTGTGCCCAGCGGGGGCGTAGCTGCGCCGTGCCCTGAGAGATGTCGGGCGGGACCTCTCGCTTCCCGGTGTGGTGAATTCCATGCTGGGGGGTGGGGGGGCCTGGGCGGCGGTTGTCCCCCTTTTGCGAGGACGCCATGTCGCAAAAGGGGGTGGCGGAGAGGGGGTGGCACCGTAACGGAGTGGCAGACTGGGTGCGGCTAAAGTGCGCTGTGCTTTCGTTGCGAATTATTGCCTTGTCGTGAACGAACTTGCCTGAGAATTCTATTTTATTTTATCATTTTTTAATTTTGCTTAATATGGTAAAACCTAGGCGTGCCCTAAATGCCCTCGGGCATTTTGTCAAAAAAGGCCCTTCTCAGGGCCAACCCAAAGGCCCTTCTCAGGGCCAACGTGACGCTTCAGCGTCAGCGGAGGAAGGGCGGACCTTCTACGGTGGAAGGGCGGACGAGTCGGATTCCGACAACGAGTCCGTAGTGTCGAGAGCGAGTTCGATGGAGGTTGAGCAAGGTCGATCTCAATCGCGGAAGCGGGCCTTCCTGAAGGACGGGTCCGATGGCTCTTCGGCTTCGGGTTCGGCGAAGGAGCCGACAAAGAAGGCCAAGGCCAAAAAGTCGGCGGACACCCACGATGTGGGGCTAGCGGAGGCCCAGCACCAGCTGAACCTGGCTCGGAAGGAGCAGCTCCAGCAAGAGCTGGAGGAGCGGGTTGCGGCCAAGGAGGAACGGGCGCGCATCACCCGTGCCAAATCCGGCTACGGTGTGTCCCGCGTCCTGTACGCGGACCACTCCTTGGCCGAACTGGAAAGGATGGCTCTGGAGGACGAGGAAGGGATCGTGGAGGTCGCCTCTAAGTCCTCGCACCTGAAGGGCACTTTTCAGAAGTGCCTCAAGTGCCGGGCCGCGAGCATGCGTGGCAGAGATGATAGAGACCTACGCGTCCGTCATGATGCGGGCGCGTACCAATGCCGATCCCACCAAGTTGGGGATCGGCAAGGTCTCATGCCGCCGGACGCAGGCTGGGGCTCGTATATTCGAGTTCCCGGGGGCGGAAGGCGGTAAGAACGCAGACCTCTTCGCAGCAAAGCTGCAAGAGGTCATTGCGGACGCGGCAAAGGTGGCCAGGCCTGTCAAGTCGGCGGCCTTAGAGGTGACCGATCTGGATGATTCGGTCACCAAAGAGGAGGTGGTCGCGGCGATCGCAGAGATCGGTGGTTGTAGCGTCGCAGCGGTACAAGGCCGGGGCACCACGCCCGGCCGCGGCGGCATGGGCACCATCCGCGTGGAGTGCCCAGTAGCCGCTGCCAAAGCCGTCCTCGCTAAGGGACGGCTTGCCGTCGGATTTAGCTCGGGTGTTGTCCGGGCACTTGTGGCACAGCCACTGCGGTGTTACAGGTGCTTCGGCATCGGACACACCCGGCCCCTCTGTCCGTCAAGAGTCGACAGGACGGAGAGTTGTTACCGCTGCGGCAAGGAGGGCCATAAGGCCGCCTCCTGCAAGGCCGCCACCCCGCACTGCGCGGTGTGTGCTGCCAGTGGCCGCCCGGCGGGCCACGTCACTATGGGGAGGAACTGCAGTCCTCCCCCAAAGAGGGGCAAAGCGCAGGCGCTGATCCGGCCTGCCGCTACCACCGCTACCGTTCCAGAGACTGGAACTACAGTGGCTGCGGGCCTGGCTGAGGAGGAGGGTGCGATGAACGGAGTGGCAGACTGGTTGCGGCTAAAGTGGCGATCCGCCTGGAGTGCCCAGTTGCCGCTGCCAAAGCCGTCCTTGACAAGGGACGGCTAGCCGTCGGCTTCAGCTCGGGTGCAGTCCGGGCACTTGAGGCCCAGCCTTTGCGCTGCTTCAGGTGCTTCGGCACTGGACACACCCGGGCCCTCTGTCCGTCCACGATTGACCGGACAGAGAGCTGCTACCGCTGCGGCAAGGAGGGGCACAAAGCCGCCTCCTGCAAGGCCGCCAAGCCGCACTGCGCCGTATGTGCCGCCAGTGGCCGCCCTGCGGGCCACATTATGAAGGGGAGGAATTGCAGTCCTCCCCTCAAGAGGGGCAAAGTTCAGGCGCCGACCCGGCCTGTCACTGCCACCGCCGTTCCAGAGGCTGGGACCACGGCGGCTGTTGAGGAGGGGGGTGCGATGTCCGATTAATGCATAGAGTCGAACATCGCATCCTCCAGGCGAACACCAACCACTGCAGAGCGGCCCAGGATCTGCTGATGCAGACCGTGGCTGAGTGGTTGGTGGACGTGGCGGTGGTCGCCGAGCCGTACTCGATACCTGGCCAATGGCTGGGTGATCGGGACGGCTTGGTGGCGTTGGTGTCGCGGCCCGCCACGGACTCCCCTCCCCTCTCGCTTTTAGAGAGGGGTCCGGGATACGTGGCCGCCGCGTGGGGAGACATAGCCCTGGTCGGGGTCTATTTCTCCCCAAACCGCCCTCTAAGGGACTTCGAGAACTTTCTCGAAGTCCTTACGGCAGTCGTCGGGAGGGCGGCACCACGCCAGGTCGCCTTGTTGGGCGACCTGAACGCCAAGTCGGCGGCCTGGGGCAACCCGGCGGCGACTTGCAACGTCCGGGGACGCGCCGCCGAATTTTGGGCGGCTTCGTGCTGTGTGTCCCTCCTAAACAGGGGGAATGTTCACACGTGTGTGCGGCAGCGGGGTGGGTCAGTGGTTGACGTGTCGTTTGCCACCCCCGTGCTAGCCGCCCGGGCGGCTAGCACGGGCGGGTTCGTCACCACCATCTCAACCCGCCCTGGCGGGTTGAGATGGTGGAGACCATGTCGGACCACCGTTACGTGCGGTTCGACATCTCCACCCAGGGCCCGCGGGAGGGAATGGCCGGCTCTGGCCAATCTCCCTTCCCGCGGTGGGCTCTCACCCGCCTGGACCGGGAGGCAGCTCAGGAGGCGGCGTCCCTCCAGGACTGGCTCTCGCCCCCTGTGGAGGCCCTGGACGTTGATGCCGCAGCGGTCCAGCTGCGAGGGTCCCTGGCCGAGGTGTGCAACTCCAGCATGCCTCGGTCACGCCGTCCGCCTCCCCGTCGCGCCGTTTATTGGTGGTCGGAGGAGCTGGCAGGGCTCCGGGCCACCTGCGTGGAGGCCAGGAGGGCCTACACGCGGAGTCGGCGGCGCACTGCCCGATCTCAGGCCGGGGAGGACCGCCTCTACGCTTCTTACCTAGAGGCAAAGACGGTCCTCAAATCGGCTATGTGCGCCGCCAAGGACTCGGCGAGGGCTGAGATGCTGGAGGGCCTCGACAGGGATCCGTTTGGGAGGCCATATAAGGCGGCGCGGAACCAACTGCGCCCCTTTGGTCCCCCAATAATGGAGACCCTGGAGCCGGCGTTGCTGGATGGGGTGGTTCGGTCCCTGTTTCCACGCAGGACCGACTTCACCCCACCAACGATGAACCCCCCACTGGGGGGGGTGGTGGCTTCGCCGGAGGAAGAGGTCCCTCCGGTATCTGAGGAGCAATTTCGCGCGGGGGTTCTGTCCCTCCGCACGAAAAAGACGGCCCCTGGACCGGACGGCGTCCCCGCACGGGTGGTGGCCATCGCGGCGTCCCTCATGGAGGGCAGGTTTCGGGACCTCTTCAGCGCATGTCTTACGGCTGGGAGGTTCCCGAAGCAGTGGAAGGAGGGGCGATTGTGCCTCCTCCGGAAGGAGGGACGCCCGGTGGACTCCCCCTCGGCATACCAGCCCATCGTTCTGCTCGATGGGCGTTCGACGGTCGACGCCTTGGCCCTGCTGAAGGGCCAGGTGCAGGAGGCGGTCGCGGCAGGGGACGGAGTGTTGGCGGTGTCATTCGACATCGCCAACGCCTTCAACTCCGTGCCCCACTCGACGATATTGGAGGCACTACGGTACCACGGAGTGCCCCAATACATGCGGGACCTCCTGGCCAGCTACTTGGAGGACCGTGAGGTCCTCCTGGTAGACAAGACGGCCAGTGTCAGGAGGTACGGCGCGGAGTCCGGTGTCCCACAGGGGTCGGTTCTAGGCCCCCCCCTGCGGAACATGGGTTTTGACTGGTTACTGCGCGGCACACTCCTCCAGGGCACGAGTGTCATATGTTACGCGGATGACACTCTCCTCGTTGCCCGGGGGAGGGACTTCAGAGAGGCGGCCTGTCTGGCCTCGGCTGGCGGATCCTTAGTGGCAGGTAGGATCCGCCAACTTCGATTGAGGGTAGCGCTGAACAAGACCGAGGCCGTGTTCTTTCACGGGCCTGGGCGGCGGTCGCCTCCTTTTGCGAGGCGGCGGAGCGGGCGCGGGAGGATGACCCTCTCGCTGCGCCACTCCGCAGGCGGAGAAGGGGTGGGAGACGGCGGTTGTACGACCGTCTCCTCCCACCTCCTGGTGGTGACTAGCGGACGACAGGCGCGGGGGCGCCTCTCGTCTGCATTGCACAGTCACCACCCTCGGGCGGGAACGGCCGAGCACTCGCGGTCGTTCCCGGGCCCCTCCACTAAGGGAGGGGCGTGAAGGGCCTGCCGTACAGGCAGGCGGTCGTCGGCGGAGGGCCGCTGGGTTATTTTAGTGGGTATACCGGGCTTGCTTGCCCGGGAAGTCCCACATAGCCCTCCATTCCCCCAATGGGTGGGTATGCGTAATGCATTTTTTCCCAGCGAGATCAAAAAAAAAAAAAAATAAAGGTTAGGTTGGGGTGCGGGTCAGGTAACCTCCACGTTGGCCTAGTTGATTGCTGGTCTCTTTCGGATACGTCCGGGGGGAAGAGCAACCCGCTGGGCTGGTGCACCCCGGGCACCGTCAATAACTTCCCATTCGTGGGTTCTTGTTGGCGGTGGCGAATACCTGACAGGGGGTGATGTCGCTCTGGGTGTTCCCCTGATTAGCAGGGGACACTCCAGACGCGACATAGGGGTGGAGCTAGGTTGGGTAGGTTAGGTAGGTTAGCGGTGGGGCTCACTTCCGGGCCTCTGGGCGGGGGGGTTCCCCGGGTGCATTGACCAGCTCTGAACCCTGCTCTGCCCGGCTATGCAACCGGGCTCTGCCCGCTCTGCACCTGGCTTTGCCCGTTCTGCACCTGGCTCTGCACTCGGCGCTCGTGCGGTTTGAGCTCACCGAGTGCACTGACCAGCTCTGCACCCTGCACTGACCAGCTCTGCACCCTGCTTTGCCCGGACCTGCATCCGGCTTTGCCCGCTCTGCACCTGGCTCTGCGCCCGGCTCTCTCTCTTGCGGGTGGGGGCGGCCGCCGCCCGGGAGCGGGAAGTGGGCCCACGAGGTGGTGTTGACTTGTCGTTGTCGGCCCTCCTTTGGCGTGGGATGGTCGGCAGGGACAAGTCGATGGAAGGAGGAGGCGGCGGAGCGTCGGTCTCGACGCGCCGCCGCAGACGCGGAGGGCGGCATCTGACCTTCGCGGGCCAGATGCCGCAACGGTGGGGACCGTAAGGTCCAGCGCGGTGGAGGGTACGGCGCAGCACACCGTCTAGGTGTGCCCAGCGGGTGCGTAGCTGCGCCGTGCCCTGAGGAGATGTCGGGCGGGACCTCTCGCTTCCCGGTGTGGTGAATTCCATGCTGGGGGGTGGGGGTCCTGGGCGGCGGATGTCCCCCTTTTGCGAGGACGCCAAGTCGCAAAAGGGGGTGGCGGAGAGGGTGTGGAAGGGGGCGGTCGTACGATCGTTTCCTCCCACCTCCTGGTGGTGACTAGCGGGCGACGGGCGTGGGGGCCGCCTTAGCCTGCATTGCACTAGTCACCACCCTTGCGGGCGGGAATGGCCGAGCACTCGCGGTCATTCCCGGGCCCCTCCATTGGAGGGGCGTGAAGGGCCTGCCCTAAAAGGCGGGCGGTCGTCGGCGGAGGCCTGGACGTAAAGGCTGTGCCGGATTCCCAGTCCTCCTCCATTCAGACGATGCGGGAGTGCCGCTGGGTTATTTTAGTGGGTATACCGGGCTGGGGGGCCCGGGGAGTCCCACATAGCCCCCCATTCCCCCAATGGGTGGGTATGCGTAATGCATTTTTTCCCAGCGTGATCAAAAAAAAAAAAAAAAAAGGGGGGGGAAGTCGCTCTGGGTGTTCCTCTGATTAGCAGAGGACGATCCAGATGCGACGGGGATACGTTAGGTTGGGTTATAGGCTTGTTTGGGTAGGTAGTTTAAGATAGGTTGGGTAGGTAGGCTAGGTGGATGTGGAGAGGGAGGGTGGTTGCCTGAAAACAGGTAGCCACCAGGAAGGGAGTCTCGCCAGCTTCTGGAATTCCGAAGCCCAACGCGACCAGCCAACGACCCCCATCTTGGCGTTTGGGGTAGGCGGCGCGGTGGAGCGGAGGGCTTGCCTTAATTGGCCGGCCCGCGGGATGGAAAACCCTACAATAAACCCGACAGCGAAGTCGTAAAAACCTGCAGATACCAGGCGACCTCTGCAGTATTCAGCTACACTGGCCGGAATGGGCGTCACCCGACAGTTGTATTTATATCGTCCCATACTCGTGGGAACAAAAATGAATAAACAAAAACAAAGCAGCAGGAGGAAGGAAAGGAGGAGGAGAAGCAACAAGAAGGAAGTGAGAAGGTGCAGGCGACAGAGGCTCTGAAAGAACTTCGTGTCAACGTGGTGCGTCTCTCGGAGTCCTCTGGAGACTCGGACGCCAGTCAGGAGAGCCTGATGACGGTCGAGTCCGGGAGTGAGAAGGAGGAGACTCTGAGGGAGGGCTGCCTGGGCGATGGCAAAAAGGCCAAAGCCCAAAATAAGAAGGGAAAGACTAAGGGTAGGATCAAAGAGCCTACCCTTAGCCCAGCAACGGAGGGGCCAATGGAGACCGCCTCATAAATGTCCGTACTCCCAATACTGCAGGCCAATATTAACCACTCTGCCCGGGCCCAGGACCTATTGTCCCAGACTCTGGCAGAGTGGGGAATCAAAGTGGCCGTGGTCGCCGAGCCCTACTTCGTCCCCGAACGGGACGACTGGGTCGGGGACCGCGAAGGTTTGGTGGCCATCGCCGCCCCGGCTGCCGCTGGCGCCCCGCCCATTGACAATGTGTCGAGGGGTAGGGGCTACGTCCTGGCAGCCGTGGGCGGCTTTGCAGTTATAGGGGTGTACTTTCCGCCCAGCCAGAGTCTCGCCGACTTTGAGCAAATGCTCGGGGAGGTGGGGGCTCTGGTTGGGCAGGTCGCCCCTAGCCCCGTGCTAGTCGCTGGGGATTTCAACGCCAAATCTACGGCGTGGGGATCCCCAGTGACGGATGCGCGGGGTGAGTGTCTGGAGGAGTGGGCGGTCTCCATGGGCCTGGCCGTCCTCAACACGGGATCAGAGGACACGTGCGTGTGGCAACAGGGCGGGTCGATAGTCGACATAACGTTGGCATCGACCGCCCTGGCGCGCCGTGTCCGGGATTGGAGGGTGGTGGTGGGCGTGGAGACACTGTCGGACCATCGGTATATCCGGCTCGACGTCTCCGCGCTCCCCGCCGGCCCACAGGGCTTGGCCCGGTTCCCCGTTGTTGGGGGCGGTCCACGGTGGGTGCTGGGGCGGCTGGACAGGGAGGTCGCCAGAGAGGCCGCCATTGTCGAGGACTGGGTGTCCGGGCCCGACGCTGGGCAGGACGTGGACGGGGAGGCGGGGCGCCTCGGGGCCTCGCTGGGTCGCATCTGCGACGCGGCGATGCCCAGGGCGAGACCCCTCCCTCCTCGGCACCGGGTGTATTGGTGGAGCGACGAGCTCCGCCGCATGCGTGTCGATTGCGGAAGGGCTCGCCGCCGATACACTCGGTGTAGGCGGAGGCGGACCCGAGACACCCAGAAGGAGAATACCTCCTACGCCGCTTACAGGGCTCTGCGCGAGTCACTTCAAGTGGCAATCGCGCGGGCCAAGGAGGCGGCGTGGGAGGACTGGCTGCGGACCCTCGACGGCGACCCGTGGGGAAGGCCGTACAAAGCGGTCAGAAAGAAACTGCGGGCCTGGGCTCCCCCCGTCACTTCCAGCGTGGACGAGGGTTTTCTGGGAGAGGTGGTGGGCGCCCTGTTCCCGCAGCGGACGAGTGGGTGCCTCCGGCGATGGCCCGACACGACCCGCGACCGGCAGGGGACGATGTCCCTGCACCGCCAGTGTCGGAGGCCGAATTCGGGGCGGCCGTCCTCAGATTAAAGAGGAAGAGGACCGCGAGGACCGCTGGAGGTGCCGCAGTACCTCCAGCGGGTCGTCGCCGACTACTTCGCCGGCAGGGCCGTCGTTTACCCGACGAGGGCCGGCGAAGGGAGGAGGCAATTGTCGTGCGGTGTTCCGCAGGGGTCGGTCCTCGGCTCGCCCCTGTGGAACATCGGCTACGACTGGGTGCTGTGCGGTGCCTCCTTGCGGGGGGTCGGTGTAATTTGTTACGCCGACGATACCCTCGTGCTGGCCCGCAGCAGCACCTACAGGGAGGCATCCATTCTCGCCACGGCGGGTGTGGCCCAGGTGGTGGGGAGGATCCGTGCCCTTGGGCTCGAGGTGGCTTTGGAGAAGTCCGAGGCCCTCCTCTTTCACGGGCCTAAGAACGGGCCTCCGCCGGAGGCCTTCATTATTGTGGGAGGGACTTCCATCGCCGTCGGTACTTCCATGAAGTACCTAGGGCTCGTGCTCGACGGCCGATGGAAGTTCGAAGAACACTTCCGGCGGTTGGCCCCAAAGTTGTTGGCCACTGCTGGGGCCTTGGGGCGGATCCTCCCAAACGTTGGGGGGCCAATCCCACCAACCACCCATGGCCCCACCGACATCTTGTCATATGGGCCGAATCTCAAGGAGACGGCTGCGGACATAGCCCGCCAAATAGGCGCGCTATCACCGCAGTCGCTTCTTGACTCCTTTACAAATCTCGTCCTGTCCCCTTTGTGCCTTTCTCCCCATTCTGGGGCGGCCACTAGCGCGTACCCCGCTCATGGGTACGGACGACACGGTACGCCTTCGCTGCCGTCGTGTACCTAGCCCTCAGCGAGTGAGGGTGTGACGCCGTGGGAAAAAGAATATATACATAAACATAATAATGCACAATAAAGAGAATATTAACAAATGAAAACGCCAGGGCACAATAATAAACTACGCTTTGCATTTTTTTTTCTTTTTTTGTTTTTATCCTTTTATATTTTTTTTTCCTTCAATTTTTTTTTTTTTTCTTTTTCTTTTCTTTTGTTTCTTTTACCAATTATTTGCCTTTTTTCTTCTCTTTCCTTCTTTTTTTTTTTTTCCTTTTCTTTTTTCCTTTTTTTTTTTTTTTTTTTTTAACTTAACCTAATCTTCTCTGCTCTCGTCCTCCAGGCTACACCTCAAGGTATGCCAGCCATGGGCGAAGTCCCTGAGCCGCCGGAAGTTGGCCTCCGAGGCTACGAGATCCCCGTAGTAGACTGGTCCTTCCTCCGTGCGAGTGATCCCATCCATCATCTCTCGTCGCTGATCTTCATACATGGGGCATCGCCACAGTATGTGGTCCAGACATTCGTCTTCCTCTCCGCAGTAGCACACGCTAACCTCGCACAACTTCATGTCATACAGTCTCTTCCGGAAACATCCATGCCCGGTCAGGATCTGCGAGACTTGATAGTCCGGCTCGACCCAAGTCGCCTTGAGTCTTGCCGCCACGTCCAGGAAGTATCGATAGAGCTCCCTACCCCTGTTCTCCGTTTCCCATCTCTGCTGCCACTTGGCTACAGCCTCGTCCGCGATGACCCTTCTCCCTGTCCTGAACGCGTCCCGAGGTAGGTGGCGGATGTCGTCGATCATGCCCGCACGAGCCACCTCGAGGTCGGCCGGCAACACCCCTGCCAAGACAGGTAGTGCTGCTGTGCTGACGGACCGATACGCCTTCGTCAGAAGGACGAGTGCGGGCCTCTGTGTCCTCTGCAACACCGACCTGACCATGTACGTGTTCACGCGCCCCCACCAGCATCCCGCCGCGTAAGTGACAATTGGCACATATATGCCCTTGTACAGGACCTTAAGGGCCCTGTACCGAACGCCCCAGGATGAGGTAGAAACGCGCGACATCTTGCCCAGCCCCGCTGCAGCACGCTCGCCGATGGACTGAGCGTGTTCTCCGAACGACATATTTGCATCGATCACCACACCCAGTACCTTTGTGGAACGTACGCTCTTGACTGATGTCCCATCGAGCCGCACCGTGGGAGGGCGCTTGGACAGTCCACCCCTCAAAGTCATAGAATACGACTTCGAGGGGGAGAAACCAAGTCTGTTACGGCCCCCCCCACTCGCTAATAAGTGCCATGGCGCACGAGGCCGAAGCCTCTATGCCGGATCGAGAGTCCGACTCGATGAGGACCGTTACATCATCGGCATACGCAACTACTTTTACGCCGTCCGGGTATGGCAAGCGGAGCAAGTCGTCCAAGAGAAGGTTCCATAGTGGTGGTCCCAATACAGAACCCTACGGGCACCCCATGGTCGAGGCCTTCCACACAACCCTGCTCCCGGCGAAGAGGCCGACTCGGCGGTTGCAGAAGTACGCCGCCAGCATCCGATAGATGTTTGGCGGGCACCCCCCCCTCTTCGCCTTGAGCAGGATCATGGGCCACCACGCATTGTCGAAAGCCCCAGATATGTCCAGGAAGATGGCCTGGACATACTTGGAGCGGCTGTCTTTGACGGTGTCGACTATCTCGTTCAGTGCCGTCAGCGTTGACTTACCCCGAGAGAACCCGTGCTGGCATGAGGACACTTCGCGCGTAATTTGCGGTGCAGAAAGGAGTAATACTCGCTCTAAGATTTTGCCCAAGACAGGGAGTAGGGTGATGGGCCGGTACGCTTTGGGATCGGTTAGGGGTTTGTCGTTGCCTTTCGGCAGCACGATCAAACGACCGTCCTTCCACGTATCGGGGAAAACACCCTCAGAGACGCACATGCCAAACATGTGTGTCAGCTCGGCACCCGCCGCCAGCCACACACGCCTGACAATGCCCGCCGTAATCCCATCGATACCCGGGGCCGTGTTAGGGAGATCCTTGACTATTTTCTCGAGGTCCTGCCGCGAAGGAGGAGGCGCATCCCGACCCGACGGAATACAAGCAGCCGCCAGCCGCACCTGCCGGTGGTATTCGGTATCGCGCGATGGGTCGTCATCGGGACAAAGTGCCCCCACGAGCCCGCGCATGGCTGCGCCTGCATCCGCGGCGTATCCTTCCGCAAGCTTCGTGCGTTGACTCGCCACTCGCCAACACCCACTCCACGTGTTGAGAAGGTGACGTCGATGGAGGACTCCCCATTTGCTGTTGAAAACGTTGGCGGCTGGCCTTCCACGTTGTGGACGACCAGACCGTGCGCCGACAGGAAGTCCTCCATTTCCTCCCTCCGGCGGGCCACTTCACGGCCGCGTCCGGTGTAGTGTCGCGGCTCTGAATGCCATAGGGGTGAGTGGGCGTTGACGTCAGCTCCCACTAGTACACGCCGTTCGCCCGCACCCTCCAGCACTCTGGTAAGATGTTCTAGATGAGGTGATATGTCCTCAGAGTACTGGAAGTATGCGCTGGCGACCGTCACGGATGCATTGCCCCAGCTTAAGTGGCACACTATGCACTGCGGGTTAGTTACGTGCCGCAGCACGGCGCAGATGACGTCGAGTCGCGGCACGTAAATACCCACCTTAGGACACGGGCCCTCTGGTAGCAAGAGCTGCCCCAGAGCCGCCACTGATGGTCGCACCGCCACATATGGTTCCTGAATTAAGACGACGTCCAGCCGCCTCTCTGCAGCAATAGCAGGAAGCTCCGCCGTCGCCACCGCTGAGCCTTGCAGGTTCAGTTGCCCCACCCGAAGACTATCCATGATAGTTGGTGGAGCTCACTGACCGCTGTTCCGCGTTTGCCCTGGCGGGGCAGTCACGCGATGCCGTGCGGTGCGTTTGCGCACCCTTCCTTCCAAACTTCTTGCAGGTCGCGCATGTCGGGGACGCAGCCTGACACTCGGCACTCTTGTGCCCATCCTCACCGCAGTTGCCGCAGGTCATTGTTTTTGCACGGCAATATTTTTCCGGGTGCCCGTAGAGCTGGCACCTGTTGCAGCAGGTGACAGAAACGTGATCCGTCACCTCTACTACGTCCCAACCTATGTAGAGGCGTCCCCTCTCCACGAGCCTTCGCCGCAGCTCCTGGGTGACCTGGCACACCCACCGGGTCCGGCCACCGTGTCGGTTTCTCTTGTATAGGAGACGGAGCTCTTTTCCCAGTCTTTCGCTCGTCCAGTTCTCCTCGTCCTGTAGGTTCTGGTCCTTGATATCGGCCAGAACCTCCTCCAGCGTCGCATCCTTGCCTATGCCCGTGAGCGCCAGCAGCGGCTGTCGCTCAGTCGGCGCCACTGTGCGAAGCGTGGTGGGGACCGCCTTTCTCAGGGCGTCTGCCGCGGCCGCGGACGTAGTCTGTACGACGACCCCCGCGTTCCCCACCTTCCTTACACCGGCGATTTGCAACCCCAACTGCCCGGGCCGGACTGCCCCCAGTAGACCATTCTGGAGAAATGGGAGCCAGCTTCTCTGGCGTCCTTAACGGGGATTGAATCCGCTAGCACCAACTGCGCTGGTGCTGGTGCTTGCACTAGTGCTGGCGTGCTGGGGTGCGTGTGGTGAGCGGCTTTATTGCTCCGGTACCATTCTGGACAAATGGTAGTGAGTAATCACGGTGCAACTCACATTTTCTCTTGAGTACCAGGGGCGAGTGCTCTCGGAGGCGTGACCTACCGAAGATGGTCCCAGACACCTCGTAAGGGGTTGCCTGGTATAGTGTGCCGCTTTCCATAACGTAAGGTTGGTGAAGGAGGCCACTATAGGAAAACTCAGTAGACAAATAGGGGTATGCCCCCAGTAGAACACGCCGCGTGTCGTCAGCCGTCTTCATTTCACCCTTCTGGTCCTCAGCCGGGTAGATGACCACTGAGGGACCCAGTGATCGCGGAATCGGGACCGGTTCTTGGTCCCTACCCAAACGCAGGGCGTGCGCGAAGCTCCGCGTTGGGGGTGGCCCTTCACTCCGAGCCTCTTCGCCTTCCCGCTGCTGTCCAATCTTGGCACGGACAGCACGTGTCTCGGCCGCCATCAGGCGCAGCGTGAGATGCGTGACCACAGCACTAAGTCGTTCCGTGTGCGCACCGATCACCGCGATCTCTTCCTTATTCAGCTTACTCGTCTTGCTGCGCACCGCCTCCATGATCCCCTTGGTGCTGCAGGTAGCCAGGCCAGCAAGCTGCGTAACCGGGGCTGTCGCCAAGGGGTCAATATCGGCGCAATGCACGTCCACCGCAGTCATCGCTGGTTCCTCATCCGCCACCACTACGGGGGCTATAGCTGGCACCTCCCTTCTCTTGGGGACCCGGGGCGCATTGCCTCCTGCACCTCCTCCGGAGAAGAGAGCAGTCTCTTGCCGCCTGCCTGCGGGTTCGATCCCTTCTCTGCACTGTTTCCTCGGGGAGGCGGCGACAATACAAACATTGTCGACGTCGGGGTCGAGAACATCTGGGGCGGGGTGCGAGGCAGTGGCTGGCGTGCCAGCATGCTCTCACTACGTATTTCTTCCAGGGCTTGCAGCTCTTGCTGCTTCACCCTTATCGAAGCCTCCACCAGCTCTTGCTGGCGGCGCTCACCATCTTCGTCATCCATCTTTTCACTTCACTTTCTAAGTCCAAGTCTATTGCGGTCGTTCGTGTATTAATATTTATATAAATAAATAACAGACACAAACGGTCCAAAAACACCAACCACACGTACAAGTGTCACTATCACAAGCGTCTCTATCGCAATCACAGTCAGCACAACAAAATAAAAAATAATAAAAAAAAAAAAAAAAAGCACAAAAGTTATTACTCGTCTAAGCGTCCCTTTCGCAATTCCCAAACGAAACGTCAAATGTCACTCACCTTGCGTCACAGGCGTCACTTGACACTGACAGCGACACAAGTCAAAAGACTTAGCTGTCAGTGTCAAACGTTAACCGTCTCTGCCACACAAACTTCACAAGTGTCACTATCACAACCACACGTAAAAATTACTTAAGTGTCACTGTCACAACCAAACGTTTATTGTCAAAAAGCACGTCACCAATACAAAATGTTAAAGCGTCTCTTTCGCACAGCACTTAGGCGCAACGGAACGTCAACGCCACTCGCACCACCTGACACTGACAGCAAGTCAGACGACTCGGCTGTCAACGCCAAATGTCAAGCGGGTGGGCGTCACCGACGGCTCCACCTGCACCTCGCGCGCACTCACTCTAATCTCAAGATGGCCGCGGCGTCTTATGGCAACTTGCCAAGGAAGAAACGAGAGCGACCGATTTTACTTCACAGCCAATAGTCAAAAAGAACGTGGAGCAACCTTCCGCACGTCCACTCTCTACGACTGTTGGCAGCGAAGTCTGACGTTGGGGGAGACGTTGGGGGGCCAGGTGGGGTTTGCCGACGCCTCTACACTGGTGTGGTGCGCTCCATGGCGCTCTATGGGGCGCCAATATGGGCAAGAGCCATGAGTAGCCGGAACCAGGCAGCGCTGCAAAGATCGCAGCGCGCCATGGCGCTCAGGGTGGCCCGGGCGTACCGCACCGTGTCGTGCGTCGGCGCGTGTGCACTCGCCGGTACGCCGCCGTGGGACCTCGACGCCGAGGCGCTCGCCGCGGCGTACTGGCGAACAAAAGAGGTGGTTGCGGATGGCGGCCGTCCCCATCCGCGGGAGATTCGTCGCTATTGCGCTTCAGAGTTTTGTCCGCTTCCTCACAACTAGCCCGAAGTTTCGTTTGGCAGACGTAGTTTGCCAGGCACATTAACTGCGAGACCATTTGACCGGTACGGACGACTCCACGTTGGATCCAGACCAGTCTCCCTCGTACCGCCAGCCCCCCCATTCTAGGAGCCCGGGCCCTAGCCTTGTACACAATCTCCAATTTTATTTTGGCTATGTATATAGTGGTTATAGCATCCCTGTTTAGTGCCCACAGTAGTATATCCCATTTTGTAATGCGTTGTTTGCCAGTGTCCACCTTAGCAGTACGCTACTCTGGATCTGGCCACGTCCTCACACCTCTTTCTAACCGGGCATGCTTCACTAAACGCGTTGTGTTCCGCGTTTTCGTGTTTAGCTCGCACACAGTTGAGACACGATGGAGCTGATCCGGCCATCCATTCTGCGCACTGCGCCCTCATATGAGGGCCCCCACAGTGGCTGCACTTCTCCACCTGCTCCTGACAAAGCCGTCGCCCATGCCCGAAACCCAGGCACAGGGAACATTGGATCAGTGGTGTCTGGTCAGCCACTGTGATCTTCTGACGGCAAACATTTGGCGGCAATCAGCAGACAGGGCTATTTGAAAGAGACGAAAACGAATTATAATATTAAATAAATCACCCTGTAGATTAGGGCCTGCATGTAGAATGTCATTGATCGACTGTCCCGATGTAGTTTGACTACTAGCGTCTAAAACTACGCGAAGTTTAGTGGAAGTCTTATCTTCGCGAACGACACCGTGATGCGGAATGTTATATGACAGATTAGAAACGTTGTCATCTTTTGAAACCGGACTCAAATATCCCTTGTTAATGTAGTCCCGCATGACGTCATTGTAAGCGCTGCGTAACCCTAAGGACGCATCAAGTTTGCGCTCCAAACAATGAAAACGCCTAAGTGCGGCAGCGTATGAGTCGCCTAGCGAATAAGGGTCGTCGCAAAATGGCAACGACACAATATATCTACCACTGTCATCGCGAACAGTGGTAGCGCGAAAATGTTCTTCGCACTCGAGATCCTTACGGCTCTGCGAGGGCGAGGCGGAAATTTCTTCAAGCTCCCAGAATCGCTTGAGAAGCGAATCTAAACTGGGATCTTGAAGAACAGAACAACATGAAGTTGTACTCGTACAGTGTGAAGTATGTGCCGTAGGTACGGAACCCATAACCACATACCCCAACACAGTTTCAATAGCGGGAGGTATATTATATTGCTCACTATGCACTATGTTAGGCAAAAGCAAGCGCGGGAATATAGCAGCACCAATCAAAACATCGATACCGCTCGGCTCCGCAAACTTCGAATCTGCGAGCGGTAATGTTTTGAGATGTGTAAGTTTAGAGACATCGACGAGAGCGGTCGGCAATGTCTCCGTTATACGTTCAACAATAAGCGAAGAAACGTTAAAATTAATATCATTACTAAAACGAGAATATAATTTAATATCTACGGAACCTTTAACTGGTTTTTCCGACCCACCGATTCCTTTAACTATTAAATTAGAAGTATGAAAGTTCTTCCAAAGTCCTAGACGCTTAAAACATTCAGAAGTAATAAAATTACTTTGTGATCCACTATCTAGTAAACAACGTATTATGTGCGGCTTATCATTTACATCGTAAATTACGACTTGAGCAGTAGCGAGCAGAACGGTTGTGTACGCCGTACAGTGCGGGCTATCTCTCGCCGACGGCGACGCCGCAACGCATCGAGTGTCAATCGAACGCGATCGAGCGGCGCCAGCGACAGAGGTCGTACACAACGATACCTCAGACTGTGAGGTAATAGAAGGTACAGTCGGCATAGGCGTTGGGACCGGATTCGGCTGTGACGTCACTACAGTTGATAATTGCGGGTTTTTATTAAAATGTAACAATGTATGATGACGTTGATTACATGTGCGACACATTAATTTAGAAGAACAGTTAACCGTTTTATGTTTAATACTCAAACAATTGACACAAGCATTGTTGTCTTTCACACATTTGAAACGAGCTGTCGGAGTCAAATTATCAAAAGCGGGACATTTATATAAGTGTTCATGGATATTATGCTTCGCACAGACACTTGTCATTAGATTAAATCTTATAGGGGAAATTAGTTTAATTAATAGTTTAATAAGATGATCTTGAATTTCTATATTAATATTAATATGAATTTCTTTTTTTAGAGCTGGTTATAGTTTATATTTATATTCATTTGTTCAACATGGAAAATATTATTCAGGTATTTATAGATATTATATAGGTGTTTCACGGGAATATTTAATATTAATATTACATTGATTACCTTTAAATATTTTAGTTTTAAAAATTGATTATAGAATAATTTGATTTTATTTAAATAATTTAAAAAAAATATTGATTTGTGGTGTCAAAAATATGAGAAATTCATTTTAAATTATTAATAATATAAAATATTCAATTTGTTTTGTTTCTTTTATTTTTTTATTTATAATAAGAATAATTAATTTTTTTTTTATAATATATTTTATTATAAATAATATAATTATTTTATTAGAATGAGAAATTATTTCTTTTAATTCTATAAGAATTATTATATCTATTTTATTAGATTGAATATCTTTATTATTTATAATATTTGTTTTTTTAATTTCATCTGTTGTTATTTATTATAGAAAAAGATATATAAGATCTGAGTTAAATTTAATACGATTTATTATTTTAGTTTTATTATTTGTTTTTTCAATAATATTATTAATTATTAGTCCTAATATTATTAGAATTTTATTAGGTTGAGATGGTTTAGGGTTAGTTTCTTATTGTTTAGTAATTTATTATCAGAATTTAAAATCTTATAATGCTGGTATATTAACAGCTTTAAGAAATCGTATTGGTGATGTTTTTATTTTAATAGTGATTTCTTGAATAATAAATTATGGTAGATGAAATTATATTTTTTATTTAGAATTTATAAGTAATGATTGGGAAATAAGTATAATTGGGAGATTAATTATTATAGCAGCTATAACTAAAAGTGCTCAAATTCCTTTTAGATCTTGATTGCCTGCTGCTATAGCAGCTCCTACTCCTGTTTCTGCTTTAGTTCATTCATCTACTTTAGTTACAGCTGGGGTTTATTTATTAATTCGATTTAATATACTATTAATTGATATATTTTTTTTAAAATTATTATTATTATTATCAGGATTGACAATATTTATAGCTGGTATTTCAGCTAATTATGAATTTGACTTAAAAAAAATTATTGCTTTATCTACTTTAAGACAATTAGGTTTAATAATAAGAATTTTAAGAATAGGACTACCTAATTTGGCTTTTTTTCATTTGTTAACTCATGCTATATTCAAAGCTTTATTATTTATATGTGCTGGAGTTATCATTCATATAATAAATGACATACAAGATATTCGTTTTATAGGGGGAATTAGTTTATATATTCCTTTAACTTCTTTATGTATAAATATTTCTAATATAGCTTTATGTGGTATTCCTTTTTTAGCTGGGTTTTATTCTAAGGATTTGATTTTAGAGTTAGTAAGATTTAGAAATTTAAATTTAATAATTTTTTTTTTATATTATCTTTCTACTGGTTTAACTGTATTTTATAGATTTCGTTTAATAATATATTTAATAGTAAATGATTATAATTTAATAAGAATTTATAATTTATATGATGAAGATTATGTTATATTAAAAAGAATATTTGTTTTATTATTCATAAGAATTATTAGAGGAAGATTTTTAAGATGATTAATTTTTTCTTATCCTTATATAATTTATTTGCCTTTTAATTTAAAAATAATAGTAATTTATGTGAGATTAATTGGTGGAATTTTAGGTTATTTAATTAGAAATATAAAAATTTATTCAGTTAATAAATTTATTATAACTTATAATTTGAGAAATTTTTTATGTATTATATGATTTATACCTAATTTATCTACTTATGGCTTAAGATATTACTTTTTAAATTTTGGTCAAAATTTATTAAAAAATATTGACTTAGGATGAAGAGAATTATATAGAGGATTTGGAATAATTAAGATTTTAAAAAAATATTCTGTTTTTTATAATATTTATCAAATGAATAATTTTAAAATTTATTTATTTAGATTTATTATTTGAATAATAATAATTTTATTTATATTATTGTTTAATAATTAATTTAAATAGCTTATAAATTAGAGTATAATATTGAAGATATTAGGGAGATATATATTATCTTTAAATATTTATAAAAAAAAAAATTTATTTTTACAATGAAAATGTAAAGTTTTAATTAAACTATATAAATAGAAATATTAATGGAATTTAACCACTAAAAATTAAGTTAGCAGCTTAATTTTAATCTTTATATTTCTTATTATTTATATATATATATATATATATATTATTTAATTGGAATTAATAATTCAATTTTATCATTAACAGTGATATACCTCTTTTTGGTTTCAATTAATATGATTAAATAAGGAGTTATATTTAAACTCTTTCTTTTAAGTCGAAATTAAATGCAAAATTGCTTCTTATTTAAGATAAATTATATTATAATATTTTTTGAATGCAAATCAAATGTTTTATTTAAACTATAATCCTTAGTTAGTTCAATTTAATATATTTTGATTTCATTCATGGTATAAACCAATTAATAAAATTATAATAAAAAAAAATCTAATTTTAGATCAAAAAATAAAATTTACTAATTTAAATAAGGGAATAATAGGAAAAATAATTGCAATTTCTACATCGAAAATTAAAAAAAATATTGTAATTAAAAAAAAATGTAAAGAAAAAGGAATTCGAGCTGATGATTTAGGGTCAAATCCACATTCAAATGGGGAACATTTTTCTCGGTCTGAGAATGTTTTTTTTGATAGAATAATTGATAAAAATATTATAATATTAGAAATTAATATAATAATTAAAAAAATATATGTTATTAAAATAATTATTTATATTAAAATTATTAAACTTTTTGATTGGAAGTCAAATATACTAAATATATTATATAAATAATTATTAATTTCCTCATCAATAAATTGAAATGTAAAGGAATAATCATACTACATCTACAAAATGTCAATATCAAGCTGCTGCTTCAAACCCAAAATGATGGTTTGTAGAAAAATGGTTATTTAAATGACGAATTAAACAAATAAGAAGAAATAATGTACCAATTATTACATGTAGTCCATGGAATCCTGTTGCTATAAAAAATGTTGATCCATAAATTCTATCTGCAATAGTAAATGGTGCTTCTAAATATTCATATGCTTGAAGAATAGTAAAGTAAATTCCTAAAATAATAGTAATAAAAAGACCTTGAGTTATTTGAGAATTATTATTTTCTATAATAGCATGGTGACCTCAAGTAACAGATACTCCAGATCTAATTAAAATAATAGTATTTAATAGGGGAATTTGGAAAGGATTAAAAGGAATAATTCTAGTTGGAGGTCAAATTGCTCCAATTTCAATATTAGGTGCAAGACTTCTATGAAAAAATGCTCAAAAAAATGAGATAAAAAAAAAAAATTCAGAAACAATAAATAAGATTATACCTCATCGAAGACCTTTAGTAACTAAAATTGTATGTTTACCTTGTAAAGTTCCTTCTCGACAAATATCTCGTCATCATTGATATATTGTTAAAATAACAATTAAATAACCTAAAATTAATAAATTTATATTAAAATTATGGAATCATTTTACTATTCCTGTTACAAGAGTTATAACTCCAATAGCTCCTGTTAAAGGTCATGGACTATAATAAAAATGAAATGAAATGAAATGGATGATTAAAATTTATTTTCATTAATTTACTTCTCTAGAATATAATGTTCTTAAAATTGCAATTACATATGATTGAATAATAGCAACTGCTGATTCTAAGATTAACAATAAAATTTGAACAGTAACTAAAATAATAATAAAATAATTTGGTATTCTAGTTCCAGTACCTCTTAATAAGGTTATTAATAAATGACCTGCAATTATATTTGCAGTTAATCGTACAGCTAAAGTTCCTGGACGAATAATATTTCTAATTGTTTCAATTAAAACTATAAATGGTATTAAAATAGTAGGAGTTCCTTGGGGAATTATATGAATAAATATGTGTTGTGAGTTATTAATTCATCCATAAATTATAAAACTTAATCATAAAGGTAAAGAAATAGATAAAGATAAAGTTAAATGACTTGTTCTAGTAAAAATATAAGGGAATAAACCTAAAAAATTATTAAATAAAATAAATGAAAATATTGAAATAAAAATAAAAGTTGAACCTTGAAAATAATTATTTTTTAGTAAAGTTTTGAATTCATTATGAAGTTTTATTAAAATAAAATTTCATAAATAAAAATGTCGATTAGGAATTAATCAAAATGAATATGGGATAAATATAATTCCTAAGATTGTTCTAATTCAATTAAAAGAAATATTAAATAAATTAGTAGAGGGGTCAAAGATTGAAAATAAGTTACTTATCATTTTCAATAAAAAAAAATTAATTTTAAAGAAGAAATAAAATTATTATTTTTATTTTGGGGGGTTTTATTAAAAATATAATAATTTATAATATTAAAAATTAAATAAATTAATAAAAAAAAAAAGAAATAAAATAATCAATTAATTGGTATTATTTGTGGAATAAAAGAATATTATTTATAGATAATAATTTAAATTTGACATATTTATGTTATAAATTTAACTAATTCTTTATATTTCATTAGAAGTAAATGCTAATTTACTATAAAATGGTTTAAGAGACCAGTACTTGCTTTCAGTCATCTAATGAGGAATAATTATTAATTCAATTAATAAAATTTTTAATTGAAATACTTTCAATTACAATAGGTATAAAACTATGATTTGCTCCACAAATTTCTGAACATTGACCATAAAAAATACCAGGTCGATTAATAAAAAAATTAGTTTGATTAAGCCGTCCTGGATTAGCATCTACTTTTACTCCTAATGAAGGGATAGTTCAAGAATGAATAACGTCTGTTGCAGTAACTATAATTCGAATTTGATTATTTATTGGTAAAATAATTCGATTATCTACATCTAGTAAACGGAAATTTCTAGGGTTTATTTCATTAGTAGGGATTATATAAGAATCAAATTCAATATTATGAAAGTCTGAATATTCATATCTTCAATATCATTGATGTCCAATAGATTTTAAAGTGATTAGGGGATTATTTAATTCATCTAATAAATATAATAAACGTAAAGAAGGTAAAGCAATAAAAATTAAAGTAATTGCTGGTAAAATAGTTCAAATTAATTCAATTATTTGTCCTTCTAATAAAAATCGATTGGTATATTTATTAAATAAAATTCTTGATATTAAATAACCTACTAAAATTGTAATTATAATAAGAATAATTAAAGTGTGATCATGAAAGAAAATAATTTGTTAAAGGAGATGCTCTATTTTGTAAATTAAGATTAGATCATGTTGCAATTTCTAAAAAAAGGATGATCCTTTATAAATGGGGTTTAAATCCATTACATATAATCTGCCATATTAGAATAAATTTCTTAAAATAGGTAATTCATTATATGAGTGTTCAGCAGGAGGTAAATTTTGGTATCATTCAATTGAAGAAGATAAATTTAATGAAAATAATGCAATTCGTTGATTAATTAAAGATTCTCAAATAATAATTAATATGAATATAATTGCTAATAAAGAAATATAGGAGCCTAAAGATGAAATAATATTTCAAGAAATATAAGAATCTGGATAATCTGAGTATCGTCGAGGTATTCCCGCTAACCCTAAAAAATGTTGTGGGAAAAAAGTTAAATTTACTCCAATAAATATAATAAAAAATTGAATTTTTAAAAAATAAGGATTTAATGATAATCCTGTAAATAATGGATATCAATGAATAAATCCCCCTAAAATAGCAAATACAGCTCCTATAGATAATACGTAGTGAAAATGAGCCACTACATAATAAGTATCGTGAAGAGTAATATCAATTGATGAATTAGATAAAATTACTCCTGTTAATCCTCCAACAGTGAATAAGAATACAAATCCTAATCTTCATAAGATAGAGGGGGAATAATTAATTTGAGTTCCATGAAAAGTAGCTAATCAACTAAAAATTTTAATTCCAGTTGGCACTGCAATAATTATTGTTGCTGATGTAAAATAAGCTCGAGTATCAATATCTATACCTACTGTAAATATATGGTGAGCTCAGACAATAAATCCTAATAATCCAATAGCTAATATAGCATAAATTATCCCTAAACAACCAAATGTTTCTTTTTTTCCTCTTTCTTGAGAAATAATGTGTGAAATTATTCCAAATCCTGGTAAAATTAAAATATAAACTTCTGGATGACCAAAAAATCAAAATAAATGTTGGTATAAAATTGGATCTCCTCCTCCTGCAGGATCAAAAAAGGATGTATTTAGATTTCGATCAGTTAAAAGTATAGTAATAGCTCCAGCTAAAACAGGTAATGATAATAATAATAAAAATGCAGTAATACCTACTGCTCAAATAAATAAAGGTATTTGATCAAAAGATAAATTATTTAATCGTATATTAATAATTGTAGTAATAAAGTTAATAGCTCCTAAAATAGAGGAAATACCAGCTAAATGTAAAGAAAAAATAGCTAAGTCAACAGATCTTCCTCCGTGAGCAATGTTAGACGAAAGGGGGGGGTATACCGTTCATCCTGTTCCTGCTCCATTTTCTACAATTCTTCTTGAAATTAATAAAGTTAAAGAGGGGGGTAGAAGTCAAAAACTTATATTATTTATTCGTGGAAATGCTATATCAGGGGCTCCTAATATTAATGGAACAAGTCAATTGCCGAATCCTCCAATTATAATAGGTATAACTATAAAAAAAATTATAATAAAGGCATGCGCTGTTACAATAGTATTATAGATTTGATCATCTCCAATTAAAGATCCAGGGTTTCCTAATTCGGCTCGAATTAACAATCTTAATGAAGTTCCAACTATTCCAGCTCAAATTCCAAAAATAAAATATAATGTTCCAATGTCTTTATGATTTGTTGAATAAAGTCATTTTCGCTATTTAATAAATAAGATAATAAAATGGCTGAGTTATAAGCGATAAATTGTAAATTTATTAACGAGAAATAAATCTCTTTTATTAAATTTAGCTTTATATTCATAAATGATGTAAAATTGCAAATTTTAAGGTATAGAATTTCTATTAAGGCTTAAAGAACAATTTCTTTATAAATAATTTTGAAGATTATTAGTTTATTTTAACTTAAAACCTTAATAAAAAAAAAAAGTTCTAAGAATTATTCCAAATAAAGAAATAAAAGAAAAAAAATTAATTGTTAAAAAATAATTGTTTTTAATAAAAATTTTAAATCATTTTATTTTTAAATAATTAAATATGAAAGCAGAGTATCTAATACGAATATAAAAAAATAATATAACTAATCTTATTATAATAAAAATAAAAATTAATAAATATATTTTATTATTAATTAAAAAATTGATAATAATTCATTTAGGGAAAAATCCAATAAATGGAGGGAGTCCCCCTAAAGAAAGGAAATTAATTAATAAGTTAATTTTAATAAAAAAATTTATGTTATTAATAAATAATTGATTAATAAAATATATATTTAAAATATAAAATAAAAAACATATAATTCTAATTATAAATGAATAAGAAAAAATATAAAAAAATCATAAAGTTTCTCTAATTATTATAGATGAAAGTATTCATCCTAAATTATTAATAGAAGAAAAAGCTATTAATTTTCGTAAAGAAGTTTGATTTAATCCTCCAACAGCTCCAATTAAAATATTTAAAATAATAATAAATGTAATAAAATTATTATAGGGGTGATTTTTTGTCAAGTTATTAAAATAAAATTATTTAATCATGATAAACCTTCAATAATATTTGGGAATCAAAAATGAAAGGGGGCTCTTCCTATTTTTATAAGTATTGAAGAATTTATTATAATAGAAATGAAATTATTTATTTCAAAATTTTTTATAAATATTATTTTAATTAAGATTGTAAATAAGAAATTAATAGAGGCAATAGATTGAGTAAGAAAATATTTTAAAGATGCTTCAGTTGATAATAAATTAGATGAATTAGAAATTAGGGGGATAAATCTTAGTAGATTAATTTCTAATCCAATTCAACATCCAAATCATGAGTTTGAAGCAATAGAAATTAAAGTTCTAAAAAATAAAATAAAATAAAAAAATATCTTATTAGAATTAAATAAAAAAAAAATTTAAAATAAGAAATATTATATTTCTTTTGAGAATTAAAAATTCAAAAATATATATTTTAGTGTAAGATGCACAATAATTTTTGATATTATTAGATATAGTTTAATTCTATAAAATATAATAAAGGTAAATAATTTACTTAATTTATCCTATCAGAATAATCCTTTAATCAGGCACTTTATTTTTAAAAAAAAGGATTTCCTTTATAGTTGGGGTATGAACCCAAAAGCTTAATTTTAGCTTATTTTTAATTATTATTATTTTTATTTATATGTAAATTTATTAAAAATGGTTTTATGTTTAATTAAAATAATAAATTATTTATAAATTATATATATATATATTAAAAATTTAATGTATTAATATAATATATATACATTAATTATTAAAAAATTAAAATTAATTATATTAATATATTATAATTTGTATGAATATTAATTGTTTAATATTTAATTTAGGTTTTAATATAAATATTATGAAAAAGAAAGAAAAGAAATTATTAAAAATTTAATAATTTATATTAAATATTTTAATATAAAAAAAAAAAAAAAAAATCTATTTGAAAAAATTTGTATATAAATAAATTTTTTATGGTTTATAAATTTTATTTTAAATTTATTTTACATATAAATTTTGGTGTAAATTTTTAATTATTTTAATAATAATTTATAATTAAAAGTAGTAATTAATATTAAATATTTAAGAAATTAAGATTTTGTAATATTTTAATTAATAACAAATTTTGTGCCAGCAGTTGCGGTTATACAAAAGTTAAGTTAAATTTTATTAGTAATTAATTAATAATTAAAAAATAATAAAAATTTTAAATTATTAGGTGAAATTTTAATTTATTTAAATTTTATATGTTAATTATGATTTAATAAATTTTATAAAAAACTAGGATTAGATACCCTATTATTAAAATTTAAAATTAAAATACTAAAATAGTAAATAATTATTTATTGAAACTTAAATAATTTGGCGGTATTTTAGTTCATTTAGAGGAATCTGTTTAATAATTGATATTCCACGAATAAATTTACTTAATTTATAATTTTGTATATCGTTGTTAAAAAAATATTTTTTAATAAAATTAATATTTAATAATTATTATAAAAATTTAAATCAGATCAAGATGCAGATTATAATTAAGAATATAATGGATTACAATAAATTTATTTAAATGAATTTTAATATGTAAAATTATTTGAAAGTGGATTTAAATGTAATTTTATTTAGTTTAATAAAATGATTATAAATTGAAATATGTACATATTGCCCGTCGCTTTCATATAATATAATAAATTGAAATAAGTCGTAACAAAGTAGAGGTACTGGAAAGTGTTTCTAGAAAGAACAAATTAGAGCTTGAGTTAAAGTGTTTCATTTACATTGAAAAGATATTAATAAATTAATTAATTTGAGGGGAAAAATTAATTAATTAAATTATAATAAAAAATTTTTTAATAAAATATTTTAATGGGGGTTAAAGTATTTTTATGGAAAAGATAAAATAATTTATAGTAAATTAGTATTGTAAAAGAATTTTGAAATAGTTGAAAAAAAAAAAAATTTAAAGTAATTTTAATTTAGTGTATCTTGTGTATCAGAGTTTATTAAAAAAAATTTTTGAGTTAAAAATTCTCGAATTTAAAAGAGATAATTAATTAATAAAGTTATTGTAGCATAAATATTTAAAATAATTAGTTTGAAATGAAATGTTAATCGTTTTTAAATATATCTAGTTTTTTTTGAAAAAAATTTAATTTTTTATTATTTTATAAAAAAATTAATTAATTAATTTTTTTATAAAATAATATTATATTTTAAGGGATAAGCTTTAATTTAAATTTATATAAGTATTTAATTAAAAATAATTTGAAATTTTTATAATTTATATTGTTAATAAATTTTAATTTATTATAAATAATTTCATTTAAAATAAAATTTAATAATATTTTATGGTTTTTATAAATAAAAATTTTTTAATTAGATAAAAATTAATATAATGATAAAATTAGTATATAAAATTTTAAAAATTATTATTTTTAAAATAGTTAATTAAAAGGAATTCGGCAAAAATTTATGTTCACTTGTTTATCAAAAACATGTCTTTTTGAAATTAATATAAAGTCTAATCTGCCCACTGATTAAAGAAATTAAAGGGCTGCAGTAATTTGACTGTACAAAGGTAGCATAATCATTAGTCATTTAATTGATGACTTGTATGAAAGATTGGATGAAATATAAACTGTCTCTTAATTAAATTTAGAATTTAATTTTTTAATTAAAAAGTTAAAATTATTTAAAAAGACGAGAAGACCCTATAGAGTTTTATAAATAAATTAATTAAAATTATTATTAAATTAAAATATATTAAAATTGAGTTATTTATTTTATTGGGGTGATAAAAAAATATATAAAACTTTTTTTAATAAAATACATATATAAATGAATATTTGATCCAGTATTATTGATTAAAAGAAAAAATTACCTTAGGGATAACAGCGTATTTTTTTTTTTTAGTTCATATAAAAAAAAGAGTTTGCGACCTCGATGTTGGATTAAGATAAAATTTAAATGCAGAAGTTTAAAGTTTTGATCTGTTCGATCATTAAAATCTTACATGATCTGAGTTCAAACCGGTGTAAGCCAGGTTGGTTTCTATCTTTTAAAAATTATAATATTTTAGTACGAAAGGATTAAATATTAAAATTAAATTTACATTAAGAATTTTAATAATTTTATTGTAAAATTATATAAGATAAGAATAAATTATATATATATATATATAATATTACTATTTTGGCAGAAAAATGTGATGATTTTAGAATTCATTAATATATAATTGAATTATATAGATAGTATATGTATATATTTGATGTTTATATAATTATAATTGGATTATTAATTTTAATTATTGGGGTTTTAGTGGGGGTTGCTTATTTAACTTTATTAGAGCGTAAAGTTTTAGGTTATATTCAGATTCGAAAAGGTCCCAATAAAGTGGGGTTTATGGGAATTTTACAGCCTTTTTCAGATGCTATTAAATTATTTACTAAGGAACAAACTTATCCTAATTTTTCTAATTATATTTGTTATTATTTTTCTCCTGTAATTAGATTTATTTTATCTTTAATAATTTGATTATTAATTCCTTATTATTTTAATTTAATCAGATTTAATTTAGGGGTTTTATTTTTTTTATGTTGTACAAGATTAGGTGTTTATACTGTATATATATAGTTGCTGGTTGATCTTCTAATTCTAATTATGCTTTATTGGGGGGTTTACGAGCTGTAGCTCAAACTATTTCATATGAAGTTAGATTGGCTTTAATTTTAATATCTAGAATTATTATAATTATAGATTTTAATTTAATAATTTTTTTTTTTATCAGGAATTTATTTGATTTATTTTATTTATATTTCCTTTAAGTTTATGTTGAATGAGATCTAGATTAGCAGAAACTAATCGAACTCCTTTTGATTTTGCTGAAGGTGAGAGTGAATTGGTTTCTGGATTTAATATTGAGTATAGAAGAGGAGGATTTGCATTAATTTTTTTGGCTGAATATTCTAGAATTTTATTTATAAGAATATAATTTGTTTTATTATATTTAGGTGGATTTAATTTAAGAATTTTTTTTTATTTGAAGTTAAGATTTATTTCTTTTTTATTTATTTGAGTTCGAGGGACTTTACCTCGTTATCGATATGATAAGTTAATATATTTGGCTTGAAAAAGATATTTACCAGTTTCTTTAAATTTATTATTTTTTTTTTTAGGGTTTAAAATTTTTTTATTATAATTTAATTTTTTTTAGTATAAATTAATAGAAATATAATTCTTTCTTAAGTTTTCAAAACAAATGCTTATAACAAGCTCATTAATTATTTAATTAAATAATATTTTATCTCAATATTTATTAATAAATGGGTTAATAATAAAATAAGAAAAATAAAAAATAGTTAATAATTGACCTGTAATAATATAAGGATCTTCAACTGGTCGTGCTCCGATTCAAGTTAATAAAATAACAATAGTAACTATAGATCAAAATAAAATTTGATTGATTGGGTAAAATTGAATTCCTTGAATTTTTTTATTAAACGTAAAAGGTAAAATAATTAAAATTAAAATAGATATTACTAAAGCAATTACTCCTCCTAATTTATTGGGAATTGATCGTAAAATAGCATAAGCAAATAAAAAGTATCATTCTGGTTGAATATGAACAGGTGTTACTAAAGGATTAGCTGGGATAAAATTATCAGGATCTCCTAATAAATATGGGTTTGTTAAAGTTAAAATAGTTAATAAGAATAATAAAATAATAAATCCAATTAGATCTTTAAATGTAAAAAATGGATGAAAAGGGATTTTATCTAAATTTCTATTTAATCCTAAAGGATTATTAGATCCTGTTTGATGTAAAAATAGTAAATGGATTATTGTTATTATTAAAATAATAAAAGGTAAAAGAAAATGAAATGTATAAAATCGAGTTAAAGTGGCATTATCTACTGCAAATCCTCCTCAAAGTCAAGTTACAATTTTTACTCCTAATGAAGGGATAGCTGATAAAAGATTTGTAATAACAGTTGCCCCTCAAAATGATATTTGTCCTCAAGGTAAAACGTATCCTATAAATGCTGTTGCTATTAATAAAAATAAAATAATTACACCAATTATTCAAGTATATTTTAAATTGAAAGATTCATAATAAATACCCCGTCCAATGTGTAAATAAATACAAATAAAAAAGAATGAGGCTCCATTAGCATGTAAAGTTCGGATTAATCACCCATAATTTACATTTCGGCAAATATAATTTACTCTATAAAATGCTATTTCAATATTTGCTGTATAATATATGGTTAAAAATAATCCTGTTAAAATTTGAATAATTAAACATAATGCTAATAAAGATCCAAAATTTCATCAAGTTGAAATGTTTGAAGGAGAAGGAAGATCAATTAATGATCCATTAATAATTTTTAAAATAGGATGAGTTTTTCGGATAGTTATATATTTATTTATCATTAAATTTAATTTAAATAGATGATCGAATTGGACCATAAAAAATATTAGTAATTTTTACAATTGCAATTAAAGTAATAAATAAATAAATTACTAGTATTATTATAATTAAAAATGTTTGATTATTGTATAATTTTCTAAGATTAATTTTATTTTCATTATTTAAAAATAATATTAATTGAGAAAAATTATCTATATCTGAATTTATTGATAAATTTATTCATGTTATATTATTTATAAATATAATCTGAATAATTATTATTAAAGTTAATAAGATAAAGAAATTTTTTTTAAAGTTAATAATTGATTTAAATAATTCATTTGATGCAATTCTTGAAACATAAATAAATAAAACTAATAATCCTCCTAAGAAAGTAAGAAATAAAATATATGAAAATCAGTAAGTTTTAATTATTATTCCTGTTAATAAACAAGTTAGTAGGGTTTGAATTAAAATTATTAATCCTATAGATAAAGGATTATTTAAAAATAATATAAAAAATGAAATTATAATTATTAATAAAGATAAAATTATTTTAATGATTTCAAATCAAAGAATAGTTTAATAAAAATAATAATTTTGGAGATTATTGATAAAGAGATTCTTTTTCTTTGAAGTTTTAAAAGTATATAACTTAACTTTGATTTACAAGACCAATATTTTATTTTTTAAACTATAAAAACAAAATGATAATTTTAAATATATGAATTATTTTTATTTTAATATTTATTGTAGGAAATTTAATTTTTATTTCTAAACATAAACATTTATTAATTGTTTTACTTAGATTAGAATTTATTGTTTTAAGAATTTTTTTTTTTATATTAATTTATTTAAGATTTATTAATTATGATATATATATATTAATAGTATTTTTAGTTTTTTCAGTTTGTGAGGGTGCTTTAGGATTGTCAATTTTAGTTTCTATAATTCGGACTCATGGAAATG
The DNA here is from genome assembly GCA_964057195.1 of Orthosia cruda. Lineage (NCBI taxonomy): Eukaryota > Metazoa > Arthropoda > Insecta > Lepidoptera > Noctuidae > Orthosia > Orthosia cruda. Next base: position 29,676,960 of record OZ059844.1, read on the forward strand.
ATTATTTTCAAAGATTTAATTTATTATAATAATATATATATATATATATATATATATATATGAATTTAGTTTTTATTAAAAAATTAATGATAAAATTTTTAATTATAATAATTTTTATAATTCCTTTTTGTTTTATAAAAAATATATTTTGAATGGTTCAAATAATATTATTTTTATTAATATTTTTATTTATAAATTTAGGAATAAGATTAAATTTATTTTGTAATTTAAGTTATATAATATCTTGTGATATTATATCTTATGGTTTAATTATGTTAAGAATTTGAATTTCTATTTTAATGATTATAGCTAGAGAAAATTTATATAAAATAGATTTTTTTTAAAATTTTTTTTTATTTAATATTATTTTTTTATTAATTATATTGTATATAACTTTTAGAACAATAAATATATTTATATTTTATTTATTTTTTGAAGGTAGATTAATTCCTACATTAATGTTAATTATTGGTTGAGGATATCAACCTGAACGTATTCAAGCTGGAATATATTTATTATTTTATACTTTATTTGTTTCTTTACCTTTATTAATGGGTATTTTTTATATATTTAATGAAATATATTGTATAATAATTTATTTTTTAAAATTTTTTAATATAAATATTTATATGTTATATTTTTCTATAATTTTAGCTTTTTTAGTAAAAATACCTATATATTTTGTACATTTATGATTACCAAAGGCTCATGTTGAAGCTCCTGTTTCAGGTTCTATAATTTTAGCTGGAATTATATTGAAATTAGGGGGATATGGATTATTACGTTTATTAGTTTTTTTACAAGAAATTAATTTAAAATTAAATTATATTAGAATTATTATTAGATTGATTGGGGGATTTTATATTAGATTAAAGTGTTTTTGTCAAGTAGATATTAAATCATTGATTGCTTATTCTTCTGTAGCTCATATAAGTATTGTAATTAGAGGAATTATAGTAATGAATTATTGAGGATTTATAGGATCATATATTTTAATAATTGGGCATGGATTATGTTCATCAGGAATATTTTGTTTAGCTAATATTAGTTATGAACGTTTACATAGACGAAGATTGTATATTAACAAAGGAATAATAAATTTTATACCTTCTATGAGATTGTGGTGATTTTTATTAATATCTTCTAATATAGCAGCTCCTCCTAGATTAAAAAATAATAGATATCCTAGATCAAAAATATCGTGTTATGGTCCGAGGATGTTGCTCCCGTGTCGACCCGCCAGCCGTCCACCAGGTCAAAAAGGTCGATCGAACATGCCGTGACGTCCACATGGCTTCTATACGCTCGACCACCTCTGATAGTGTCAAAGGTGGGAGCGTCACCAGTGTTTAGTACCTGAAGCTCGAGTTCGTCCAGGGTAGCGGACATTTCCTCTCCCCTGGGATCTTGTATGATGCTGCCCCACCAGGCACTTTTCGCATTTGCGTCGCCACCTATCAGCAATCTACCGGTGGCCACTTCCGTTTGGATCCGGGTCAACTGGTCCAAGTATGGCCCTATGGGTTGGTCTGGCTCGAAGTAGTATGAGACTACTGCGATTTCCCAGGCTTTGGTACGGATCCCCACCACGACGATGTTATTTGTGGTGAGTTTCGGGTAGGGTATGACGTCCAAGTCATGATCAAAGACGGCTATTGCCGCCTTGACCCTCCCACTTCCATCGACCTCGCACTGGTAGATTCTCGCTCCACGGTAGCTCTTCATAACTTGCGCTCCCCCCACGTACGGCTCCTGAATCAGTGCCCACGAGATCTTTCGTTCACTGGCCTCTAACATGAGTTCGGTGGTCGCCAGTTCCTTACGTTGAAGATTCGCTTGGGCCACTCGGTATGGTCTTGCTGTTTGTTGGATAGGAGTCCCCGTGGTGCCCTTAGCAGTACGCTATGGATGAGCGAGCTATTGCGTCCCATCTCTTCCTAACTGTGCACTCTGAGCTGAAGGCGTGGTGATGCGTACTGTCGATTTTTGCCCGCGTGCAATTGCAACAGGTCGGTGGAAGCCCTGCGCTCCAGTCCGCGCACTCCGTCCTCATGTGAGGTCCGCCACAGTGGCTGCACTTTGCCACGGTATCCGTGCAAGTGCGTCTGCTATGCCCATACCCTTTCGTTCAAAGCCCGGGAATGCATTTGGAATATGAGCAGGGGGCAAATCCGCTACCTGCTTGGGGCCTTTACTGGGCACTTTGGAACCAACGACATGCTCATGAAGATGGGTATAACCGCGACACCCATCTGCAGGTTGTGTGGGGAACATACGGAGCGCATGGAGCACCTTCTTTGCACATGCGATGCACTGGCTGGTAAGCGAATGAGTCTCCTAGGGGCTGGATATCCAAGACCAGAAGACTATAGGCTCATATCTCCCAGTCTCGTTGTAAAATTCATGAAAAGAGTTTTCAACGAGATTGGGGAGGAGTAAGGTATCTAGGGGACCACAATAGATCCCAATGGGTCGAAGTGTCCGAGTTGTTTCTCGGCCCCTCCACAAGATAAGATAAGATAAGATGCCCATACCCGAGGCAGAGCGAGCACTGGACGAGCGGGGACTGGTCTTCGACCCTAACCCGCCCAAGGTCCAAGTGCAACGATCCGACCTCGAGCATGCGCCGCCAGACCTCCGTGGCGACCCTCAACACTACGTGACATCTAAGCGGATTCCTGGCGCGCTTTCTATATAAGACTTCCATCTTGCTGTGCTCGTCCTTGAGATTCAGGAAAATGCTGGTGTTCTGCTTTTGCAGAGCCTTCAGTACCTCCTCGTTAGTGAGGTACTGCATCACCTCTCTAATTATGATCTGCGGGTTCCTATTTTTAATGTCCTGAGCCTCCAGCTCAGGCGCCTTGCTGAGCCTCTCCCGAAGCTTACGCCTATCTTCTTCCGTGCGACAGCCCATTATAACCTTTCTATCTTTTGCTTTGCGAACTCTTTCTACATGTATGCCCCCTTCCTTGGCGTTCACGACCTTCCGGATCCTGTCCAGGACTTGCTCGCCGGATTCCTCCTCGTCCTTGGCCGTCACTACGATTGAATGTAGTGCAGTCAGATTCGGCGTTTGGATGGCAGGCCGACTTGCCGCTACACTGGCATAAGAGAGCTTCTCTATGTGTTCTTGGCCAGTTTGTAGTGCCTCCTTCAGCCTGTCCATCTTCTCGCTATGTACGGCCAAGTTATGACTATGCTCCTCCAGGGCCTTTCTGAGGGATTCCGTGTCCACCTCTCTATTGGCCACTGGAGGAGGGATGGAGGCTTCCTCGGTCTTTTGCGTCTCCTGGACCTGTGTCCCGGTCGTCGCCGTCGTCTTTCCGGTCGGGGGTTTTTTATGGTTTTCCAGCTCTTTGACGAGCTGGTAGAGTCGGTCTGCTTGCGCTTTGACCTCGGCCTTTATTTCGTTTTTAGTGTTTTTCGAGGTGGTCATCAAAGCCTTTATTTTGTTCGAGCACATCCTGGCCTCGTGAACTCTGGTTTTTTGGGTAGGCGGGCTGCCGACCTCGAAGGAGATCGACATTACTGGAGGTGTTTGATCCAGTTTTTTCGGAGGAGGAGTCCTCTTAGTGACGGTTTTACCCGCCTCCCATTCGCCCACACTCCTTCTAACGCTTTGCGTCGAAGGTCCTGCTTGTTCAGGTAATTGTTGTGGGCTTTTGTTCATCGAGGCCTTTGCAAGAGACCGGCTCTTAACAGGCGTGCGCACACCAGGCATCCCGCTCATCCTGACTTATGTTGGTTTGATGGGGATTAGTGTTGTGTCTAAGAGGGGTGGTGTAAAAAGCACCCCAATCGTGTGTAAAATTTAAAGTAAATGAAAAAGGGGGTATTGTAAAGTATACCCCACTTTTTGTGTCAGTGTTGAGGTTCCCCTTTTCAAATAGGGTACTTGTCAACAGAATAAAAACCTACAGTTACGTCCTAAGCCTATAGTATAGTAGTACAATAGTACTACTATATGTCCTAGTCTAAAAATTTTAGAAAGTATAAATGTTGTCTATATTATTTTAATGTACGGTAGCACAATGCACTACCGTACGTCCACAATTTAAAATTTACACAATAAGTTAGCTGTAAAAATGCTTATTGTCTTAATCTAAGTATATAGCAGCACAATAATGCTGCTATATGTCCTTAATGCTAACACAAATCTTCGTATTTTTAAGCCTCTTGGTGCTCAGGAACCGATGTCTTATGAGTCTGGGCGTTATAGTTTGAGCTGTTTGCTCGCTGGTCGCCCTTCAGTAAGCTTAGGTGAAATTGCTTACTGAATACTGCCCGTTGGGGAAGTTTTGTGGTCCTGGCCGAGATGGTGCTGATGAGAGGATTTGTGTTGGGGCGAGTCGATCGGGCTCCTCGAGCTGGTTAAGATGAGCCCAAACTCGGTTGTTCCAGCCCTGACCTGGGCCGAGATAGGACGAGGGGGGTGTGGCAGTAACTTAAGGGTTGGGGGGGGTTTTCTGTTGGGGCCAAAAGATAGGGCTCCTCAGGCCGGTCACAATGGACCCAAGCTCGGGTGGTCTGCTTCTATTTTTGGCCTAGATAACCCTAGGGGGGGAGGTAATTTTTGAGGGGTGGGGGGGGGGGGTATTCCAAAGTTTGGAGGGGGTGAAGGCGGGGTTGGGGGGGGGGGGGAATTTTTTGGGGGGGGAAACTATTGGGGCCAAAAAATAGGGCTCCTCAAGCCGGTCACTATGGACCCCAACTTGGGTGGTCTACCTCTATTTTTGGCCGAGATAGCCCGAGGGGGGTAAGGTAATTTGAGGGGGGTTGGGGGGGGGGGTAAAATCCAAAGTTTTTGGAGGGGGTGAAGGCGGGGGGGGGGGGGGGGTGATTTTTTGGGGGGGGGAAACTGTTGGGGCCAAAAAATAGGGCTCCTCAAGCCGGTCAATATAGACCCCGACTTGGGTGGTCTACCTCTATTTTTGGCCGAGATAGCCCGAGGGGGGTAAGGTAATTTGAGGGGGGTTGGGGGGGGGGGGGTAAAATCCAAAGTTTTTGGAGGGGGTGAAGGCGGGGGGGGGGGGGTAAAATGGGGGGGGGGTATATGCAAGTGGAGGGGGGGTCAGGTATTTGGTAGGGTATGGTGGGGGTATACAACACTAGTCCAAACTCGGGTGACGTCAGGCCAGGGGTTGAGGAGTTCCCTCGATGTTTCCTGCTGAGGATTTTGTGGAGCTGTTCTATAGTCAGCTCTATAGTCAGCTTGGAACAGGCAGGTATGTCCGTAACACTCCTCGGAAAATTTTCACATCAGGATTCTTGGACCACGTTTTTTCTTTGAGGTTAAGTACCGAAAACGTGGTCTCACTGATGTTTAATTTCGCTCGCGAGTTTCACTGTTAAAAATCTGAAAGTCAGAATAGGGCTGAGGGCCACACTGAGGGTCAGTATCCCGTGATAAAAAAGGTATGTGTTCGCTTTGTTTTCGGAGTTATTCGCTTGCGAAAAAAACACTTTTAGGTTAAGCACCTGCACTGCTCTGTAGAAAGTTAGTCACGCACAAATTAAAAGTTTTGATGTCGGAAACTTCACGACTCGTCGATGGCCCACAGGTGGACAAAAACAGTATTTGACTCTCGCCCCCAGGCAAAGTCTTTGTAGAAAAGTGATTTTTCTTATTTGGCCAGCAGGTCCTCCACGTCGCACCGGAAAAATCCGGAGGACACCTCAAAAAGTGCGGGCAGCGAGGGCGCGCCCTAGCACTCCAAAAAATCTATAGGTCACCACTCAGAATTTGACAGCGTTTGAGGGAATGTGAAAAATACTTACTGAATTTTTCTTGTTTTACCCAGGAAAAATCCCAAAAGTGGAGTCCGAAGATTTCTTTTCGTGCGCGTACACAACACTCACTTGCCCGCACACTTTAAGGTATCACTCACTGGAAACGGGTGTAACTTTCCTATTTTCCCGATTTTTGAGCGCGGAGTGGCTTAAAACTGAACTGGCACGGGCGGGGGATCGCGAGAGACTGGGTTAGGTTAGGTTAGGTTAGGTTAGGTTAGGTTAGGTTAGGGCTGGGGTGCGGGTCAGGTAACCTCCACGTTGGCCTAGTTGGTTGCTGGTCTCTTTCGGATACGTCCGGGGGGAAGAGCAACCCGCTGGGCTGGTGCACCCCGGGCACCGTCAATAACTTCCCATTCGTGGGTTCTTGTTGGCGGTGGCGAATACCTGACACAGGGGGGGGGGAAGTTGCTCTGGGTGTTCCCCTGATTAGCAGGGGACACTCCAGACGCGACATAGGGGTGGGGCTAGGTTGGGTAGGTAGGTTTTGGGTAGGTTAGGTAGGTTTGCGGTGGGGCTCACTTCCGGGCCTCTGGGCGGGCCGCCCACTCCTGCGGGGGGGTCTCCCGGGTGCATTGACCAGCTCTGCACCCTGCTCTGCCCGGCTCTGCAACCGGGCTCTGCCCGCTCTGCACCTGGCTTTGCCCGCTCTGCACCTGGCTTTGCACTCGGCGCTCGTGCGGTTTGAGCTCCCCGAGTGCACTGACCAGCTCTGCACCCTGCACTGACCAGCTCTGCATCCTGCATTGCCCGGACCTGCATCCGGCTTAGCCCGCTCTGCACCTGGCTCTGCGCCCGGCTCTCTCTCTTGCGGGTGGGGGCGGCCGTCGCCCGGGGGCGGGAAGTGGGCCCACGAGGTGGTGTTGACTTGTCGTTGCCGGCCATCCTTTGGCGTGGGATGGTCGGCAGGGACAAGTCGATGGAAGGAGGAGGCGGCGGAGCGTCGGTCTCGACGCGCCGCCGCAGTCGCGGAGGGCGGCATCTGACCTTAGCGGGCCAGATGCCGCAACGGTGGGGACCGTACGGTCCAGCGCGGTGGAGGGTACGGCGCAGCACACCGTCTAGGTGTGCCCAGCGGGGGCGTAGCTGCGCCGTGCCCTGAGGAGATGTCGGGCGGGACCTCTCGCTTCCCGGTGTGGTGAATTCCATGCTGGGGGGTGGGGGGTCCTGGGCGGCGGATGTCCCCCTTTTGCGAGGACGCCAAGTCGCAAAAGGGGGTGGCGGAGAGGGGGTGGAAGGGGGCGGTCGTACGATCGTTTCCTCCCACCTCCTGGTGGTGACTAGCGGGCGACGGGCGTGGGGGCCGCCTTAGCCTGCATTGCACTAGTCACCACCCTTGCGGGCGGGAATGGCCGAGCACTCGCGGTCATTCCCGGGCCCCTCCATTGGAGGGGCGTGAAGGGCCTGCCCTAAAAGGCGGGCGGTCGTCGGCGGAGGACTGGACGTAAAGGCTGTGCCGGATTCCCAGTCCTCCTCCATTCAGACGATGCGGGAGTGCCGCTGGGTTATTTTAGTGGGTATACCGGGCTTGCCCGGGGAGTCCCACATAGCCCCCCATTCCCCCAATGGGTGGGTATGCGTAATGCATTTTTTCCCAGCGTGATCAAAAAAAAAAAAAAAAAAAAAAAAAAAAAAAAAGGTTAGGTTAGGGCTGGACGTAAAGGCTGTGCCGGTTTCCCAGCCCTCCTCCACACAGACGATGCGGGAGTGCCGCTGGGTTATTTTAGTGGGTATACCGGGCTTGCCCGGGGAGTCCCACATAGCCCGCCCATTCCCCCAATGGGCGGGTATGCGTAATGCATTTTTTCCCAGCGTGATCAAAAAAAAAAAAAAAAAAAAAAAAAAAAAAAAAAAAAAAAAAAAAAAAAAAAGGTTAGGTTAGGTTGGGGGATCCCCTCACAGTGCATACGTCCTCGTTCGTTTCCCCCGGGCAACGCCCCAGTTCTGACCACCGTAACGGAGTGGCAGACTGGGTGCGGCTAAAGTGCGCTGTGCGATCGTTGCTATCATTTTATCTTGTGCGGAAAGTGCGATCTTGCGGAGAATTTGTTTTATTATATTTTATCATTTTAATTTTTTAATATGGTAAAACCAAGGCGGGATGCCCTCGGGCATTTTGTCAAAAAGGGCCCTTCTCAGGGCCAACCCAAAGGCCCTTGTCAGGGCCAACGTGACGCTTCAGCGTCAGCGGAGGAAGGCAGGACCTTCTATGGAGGAAGGTCAGAAGAGTCTGACTCTGACAACGAGTCCGTTGTATCAGTAGCCAGCTCAATGGAGGTAGAGGAAGGCGCTCGTTCGCAGTCGCGGAAGCGGGCCTTCCTAAAGGAAGTGTCCGACGGCTCCTCGGGTTCGGCGAAGGAGCCGAAGAAGAAGCCAAAGGCCAAGAAGACGGCAGCCGACACCCACGATGTGGGTTTGGCAGGCGCCCAACACCAGTTGGACCTGACTCGGCGGGAGCAGCTCCAGCAAGAGCTGGAGGAGCGGGTTGCTGCCAAAGAGCAACAGGCGCAACTCGCCCGGGCCAAGTCCGGGTATGGCTCGACCCGCGTTCTATACGCGGACCACTCGCTGGCCGAGCTGGAGCGGATGGCTGAGGAGGACGAAGAGGAGATTGTAGTAGTCGCCTCTAAGTCCTCCCATTTAAAGGGGACTTTTCAAAAGTCCCTTAAATGCCGGGCATTGAGCATGCGCGGCATTGTTCGGGAGCTGGTGCAGCGAAAGGCCTCCGATGAAGCTCGGCAGCTGCAGGTGCGAGTCGATCGCCTGCAGGCGGAGGTCAGCCAGCTGCACCAAAAGCTGGCTGAAGCCACGGCCCGGCCAACCCAGGCTGAGCAGCCGAGACCTGCGGCAGAGGGCCCCGCCTCCTCCAATCTTGAGGATATCATCCGCAGGGTCGTTGGTGAGGAGCGGGACTTCGTCCGAGCCTGCCTAGCAGGCATAGAGGACCGGCTGCTGCCGGAAAAAAGCTACCGGCTGCCTCTTGCGGCGGATAAGAGGAGGGGTGAGCCGGGGCCGACCTCGCAGAGGGAGGAGGACCCTCTCCTGCCTGCCACCACCCCGACCAACCAGCAAGGCTGGACGAAGGTCGTTGGCGGGGGGAAAGGGAAGGGTAAAGCCACAAAGGCGGCAGCGGCCGTCCCTGCCGTCCCCGCTACCACCCCTCCCAGTCAGTCGCAGTCGACTGGCAAGGGGAAGCGGAAGGGGAAGGGGAATAGCTCCCCCCCAGCCGTTCCTGCCACCAACCCTCCCAGCCAGTCGCATACGACTGGCAAAGGGAAAGGAAAAGGGAAAGGGCCACCCAAGGCCGCCAGCGCTGCTCTCTCAGCCAAAACCGCCGGCACCAGAAGGAACCTTGTTCCTCCAAAGACCGCAGCCGTCGTGGTGACGCTCACCGCGGAGGCTGCGGAACGCGGAGAGACGTACGCGTCCGTATTGTTGCGGGCGCGTGCCAATGCCGATCCCAACCAGCTGGGGATCGGCAAGGTCTCTTGCCGGCGGACTCAGGCCGGGGCTCGAATATTCGAGTTCCCGGGGTCAGAGGGCAGCAAGAATGCGGACCTCTTTGCAGCAAAGCTGCAAGAGGTCATTTCGGATGCGGCCAAGGTGGCCAGGCCCGTGAAGACGGTGGCCATCGAGGTGACGGACCTCGATGACACCGTCACCAAGGAGGAGGTGGTGGCGGAGGTCGCAGCTATGGGGGGCTGCAGCGTCGCAGCGGTGCGAGGCCGGGACATAAGGCCCGGCCGCGGCGGCATGGGCACCATTCGCTTGGAGTGCCCAGTCGCCGCTGCCAAAGCCGTCCTTGACAAAGGACGGCTACACGTCGGCTTTAGCTCGGGTGCAGTCCGGGCACTAGTGGCTCAGCCACTAAGGTGTTTTAGGTGCTTTGGCACCGGACACACCCGGGCACTCTGTCCGTCCAACATAGACAGGACGGACAGCTGCTACCGCTGCGGCAAGGAGGGGCACAAAATCGCCTCCTGCAAGGCCGCCACCTCGCATTGCGCGGTGTGTGCCGCCAGTGGCCGCCCTGCGGGCCACATTATGAAGGGGAGGAACTGCAGTCCTCCCCTCAAGAAGGGCAAAGTGCAGGCGCAGACCCGGCCTGTCACTGCCACCGCCGTTCCAGAGGCTGGGACCACGACCACGGCGGCTGTTGAGGAGGGGGGTGCGATGTCCGATTAATGCATAGAGTCGAACATCGCATCCTCCAGGCGAACACCAACCACTGCAGAGCGGCTCAGGATCTGCTGATGCAGACCGTGGCTGAGTGGTTGGTGGACGTGGCGGTGGTCGCCGAGCCGTACTCGATACCTGGCCGTTGGCTGGGTGATCGGGACGGCTTGGTGGCGTTGGTGTCGCGGCCCACCACGGACTCCCCTCCCCTCTCGCTTTTAGAGAGGGGACCGGGATACGTGGCCGCCGCGTGGGGGGACATAGCCCTGGTCGGGGTCTATTTCTCCCCAAACCGCCCTCTTAGGGACTTCGAGAACTTTCTCGAAGTCCTTACGGCAGTCGTCGGGAGGGCGGCACCACGCCAGGTCGCCGTGTTGGGTGACCTTAACGCCAAGTCGGCGGCATGGGGCAACCCGGCCGCCTCATGCAACGTCCGGGGACACGCCACCGAATTATGGGCGGCTTCGTGCGGTGTGTCCCTCCTAAACAGGGGGGATGTTCACACGTGTGTGCGGCAGCGGGGAGGGTCAGTGGTTGACGTCTCGTTTGCCACCCCCGTGCTGGCCGGCCGCGTTGTGAACTGGCGGGTGGAGATGGTGGAGACTCTGTCGGACCACCGTTATGTGCGGTTCGACATCTCCACCCAGGGCTCGCGGGGGGGAATGGCCCGCTCGGGCCAATCTCCCTTCCCGCGGTGGGCTCTCACCCGCCTGGACCGGGAGGCAGCCCAGGAGGCGGCGTTCCTCCAGGACTGGCTCTCGCCCCCTGTGCGGGCCCTGGACGTTGACGCCGCAGCGGTCCAGCTCCGCGGGTCACTGACCGAGGTGTGCAACTCCAGCATGCCTCGGTCACGCCGTCCGCCTCCCCGTCGCGCCGTGTATTGGTGGACGGAGGAGCTGGCGGGGCTCCGGGCCGCCTGCGTGGCGGCCAAGAGGGCATACACGCGGAGCCGGCGGCGCACTACCCGATCTCAGGCCGGGGAGGACCGCCTCTACGCCTCTTACCTAGAGGCAAAGGCGGTCCTCAAGTCGGCTATGTGCGCCGCCAAGGACTCGGCGAGGGCCGAGATGCTGGAGGGACTCGACAGGGATCCGTATGGGAGGCCATATAAGGCGGCGCGAAACCAACTGCGCCCCTTTGGTCCCCCACTTACGGAGACCCTGGAGCCGGCGTTGCTGGATGGGGTGGTCCGGTCCCTGTTTCCGCGCAGGACCGACTTCACCCCACCAACGATGAACCCCCCACTGGGGGGGGTGGTGGCTTCGCCGGAGGAAGAGGTCCCTCCGGTATCTGAGGAGGAAATTCGCGCAGGGGTTCTGTCCCTCCGCGCGAAGAAGACGGCCCCTGGACCGGACGGCGTCCCCGCACGGGTGGTGGCCATCGCGGCGTCCCTCATGGAGGGTAGGTTTCGGGACCTCTTCAGCGCGTGTCTTACGGCTGGGAGGTTCCCGAAACAGTGGAAGGAGGGCCAATTGTGCCTCCTTCGGAAGGAGGGACGCCCGGTGGACTCCCCCTCGGCATACCGGCCCATCGTTCTGCTCGATGAGGTCGGTAAATTGTTCGAGGGGATCATCGCCACCCGGCTAAATAGCCATTTGCGGGAGGTAGGGCCAGACCTGTCGGACGCCCAGTTCGGTTTCCGACGGGGGCGTTCGACGGTCGACGCGTTGGCCCTACTCAGGGGCCAGGTGAAGGAGGCGGTCGAGGCTGGGGACGGAGTGTTGGCGGTGTCGTTTGACATCGCCAACGCCTTCAACTCCGTGCCCCACTCGACCATATTGGAGGCACTCCGGTACCACGGAGTGCCCCAATATCTGCGGGCGATCCTGGCCAGCTACTTGGAGGACCGAGAGGTCCTCCTTGTAGACAAGACGGCCAGGATCAGGCGCTACGGCGCAGAGTCCGGTGTTCCGCAGGGGTCGGTTCTAGGCCCTCCCCTGTGGAACATCGGTTATGATTGGCTCCTGCGGGGCACCCTCCTCACGGGCACGAGTGTCATCTGCTATGCGGATGACACTCTCCTAACTGCCCGGGGGAGGGACTTTGGAGAGGCAGCCTGTCTGGCCTCGGCTGGCGGATCCTTAGTGGCAGGTAGGATCCGCCAGCTAGGATTGAGGGTAGCGCTGAACAAGACCGAGGCCGTGTTCTTTCACGGGCCTCGGCAGCGCTGCCCTCCCGACGCCCACATCGTCGTGGAGGGCGTCCGGATAGGGGTCGGGGCCCAGATGAAGTATCTGGGCCTCGTGCTAGACAGCAGGTGGCGCTTCGGCCCGCACTTCAGCGGGCTGTCGACGCGCCTGCTGAAAGCCGCGGACGCCCTATCATGGCTGCTCCCGAATTTGGGAGGGCCGAAGGAGCGATGCCGGCGCCTCTATGCCGGCATCCTCAAGAGCATGGCTCTCTACGGTGCACCCATCTGGGCGGACTCCCTCCACAGGAGGGAGAATGCAACCGCCATCCGCAGGCCACAAAGGGCCATTGCACAGCGGGTGGCGAGGGCCTACCGCTCAGTGGGTTTTTCGGCGGCGTGCGCTCTGGCCGGCACCCTTCCCTGGGAGTTGGAGGCATGGGTGCTCGCCAGAGTGTACGAGTGGACGGTGCGGCGGAAGGCGCTCGGGGAGCGCCCCGCCGCGGAGGAGCGCGAGGCCGTGCGGCGCGAGGCGAGGGACGCCATCGTCCTCCATTGGACGGAGGACCTCGCCTCCGCCACCTTTGGGCGCCGGACGTTGGACGCGCTCGGTCCAGTCATACAGGGCTGGCTCGGGCGCCCCCACGGTTTCCTCTCTTTCCGTTTGGTGCAGGTGTTGTCCGGACATGGTTGTTTCGGAACGCACCTGCACCGGATCCGGAGGGAGGAAACCTCGGCGTGCCACGACTGCGGCGCGGCGGAGGACACGGCGCAGCACACCCTCGAGGTGTGTCCAGCCTGGGCAGAGCTGCGCCGTCCCTTGACCGATGTTGTCGGGCAGGACCTCTCACTTCCCGGCGTGGTCAACTCCATGCTGGGGAGTGAGGAGGCCTGGGCTGCGGTTGCCTCCTTTTGCGAGCAAGTTATGTCGCAAAAGGAGGCGGCGGAGCGTGCGCGGGAGGATGATCCTCTCGCGCCGCCGCTCCGCAGGCGGAGAAGGGGTGGGAGAAGGCGGTTGTACGATCGTCTCCTCCCACCTCCTGGTGGTGACTAGCGGACGACAGGCGCGGGGGCGCCTCTCGTCTGCATTGCACAGTCACCACCCTCGGGCGGGAACGGCCGAGCACTCGCGGTCGTTCCCGGGCCCCTCCACTAAGGGAGGGGCGTGAAGGGCCCGCCATAAAGGTGGGCAGTCGTCGGGGGAGGGCTGGTAGTCAAGGCTCTGCCGGTTCCCCAGTCCTCCTCCACACAGACGATGCGGGAGTGCCGCTGGGTTATTTTAGTGGGTATACCGGGCTTGCCCGGGGAGTCCCACATAGCCCCCCATTCCCCCAATGGGTGGGTATGCATAATGCATTTTTTCCCAGCGAGATCAAAAAAAAAAAAAAAAAAAAAAAAAAAAAAAGGTTAGGTTAGGTTGGGGGGGGGTGCGGGTCAGGTAACCTCCACGTTGGCCTAGTTGGTTGCTGCTCTCTTTCGGATACGTCCGGGGGGAAGAGCAACCCGCTGGGCTGGTGCACCCCGGGCACCGTCAATAACTTCCCATTCGTGGGTTCTTGTTGGCGGTGGCGAATACCTGACAGGGGGGGATGTCGCTCTGGGTGTTCCCCTGATTAGCAGGGGACACTCCAGACGCGATATAGGGGGGCTAGGTTGGGTAGGCTAGTTTGGGTAGGTTGGTTAAATTAGGTTGGGTAGGTAGGTAGGTGGTGTGGCTTGTCGTTGCCGGCCCTCCTTTGGCGTGGGATGGTCGGCAGGGACAAGTCAATGGAAGGAGGAGGCGGCGGAGCGTCGGTCTCGACGCGCCGCCGCACACGCGGGGGACCGTAAAGGTCAGGGGCGGTGGAGGGCACGGCGCAGCACACCGTCTAGGTGTGCCCAGCGGGGGCGTAGCTGCGCCATGCCCTGAGGAGTTGTCGGGCGGGACCTCTCGCTTCCCGGTGTGGTGAATTCCATGCTGGGGGGTGGGGGGTCCTGGGCGGCGGTTGCGGCATCTGTCCTTCGCGGGCCAGATGCCGCAACGGAGGGGACCGTAAGGTCCAGCGCGGTGGAGGGCACGGCGCAGCACACCGTCTAGGTGTGCCCAGCGGGGGCGTAGCTGCGCCGTGCCCTGAGGAGATGTCGGGCGGGGCCTCTCGCTTCCCGGTGTGGTGAATTCCATGCTGGGGGGTGGGGGGTCCTGGGCGGCGGATGTCCCCCTTTTGCGAGGACGCCAAGTCGCAAAAGGGGGTGGCGGAGAGGGGGTGGAAGGGGGCGGTCGTACGATCGTTTCCTCCCACCGCCTGGTGGTGACTAGCGGGCGACGGGCGTGGGGGCCGCCTTAGCCTGCATTGCACTAGTCACCACCCTTGCGGGCGGGAATGGCCGAGCACTCGCGGTCATTCCCGGGCCCCCCATTGGAGGGGCGTGAAGGGCCTGCCCTAAAAGGCGGGCGGTCGTCGGCGGAGGACTGGACGTAAAGGCTGTGCCGGATTCCCAGTCCTCCTCCATTCAGACGATGCGGGAGTGCCGCTGGGTTATTTTAGTGGGTATACCGGGCTGGGGGGCCCGGGGAGTCCCACATAGCCCCCCATTCCCCCAATGGGTGGGTATGCGTAATGCATTTTTTCCCAGCGTGATCAAAAAAAAAAAAAAAAAAAAGGTTAGGTTGGGGTGCGGGTCAGGTAACCTCCACGTTGGCCTAGTTGGTTGCTGGTCTCTTTCGGATACGTCCGGGGGGAAGAGCAACCCGCAGGGCTGGTGCACCCCGGGCACCGTCAATAACTTCCCATTCGTGGGTTCTTGTTGGCGGTGGCGAATACCTGACAGGGGGGGATGTCGCTCTGGGTGTTCCCCTGATTAGCAGGGGACACTCCAGACGCGATATAGGGGGGCTAGGTTGGGTAGGCTAGTTTGGGTAGGTAGGTCAAATTAGGTTGGGTAGGTAGGTGGCGATGACTTGTCGTTGCCGGCCCTCCTTTGGCGTGGGATGGTCGGCAGGGACAAGTCAATGGAAGGAGGAGGCGGCGGAGCGTCGGTCTCGACGCGCCGCCGCACACGCGGGGGACCGTAAAGGTCAGGGGCGGTGGAGGGCACGGCGCAGCACACCGTCTAGGTGTGCCCAGCGGGGGCGTAGCTGCGCCGTGCCCTGAGGAGTTGTCGGGCGGGACCTCTCGCTTCCCGGTGTGGTGAATTCCATGCTGGGGGGTGGGGGGTCCTGGGCGGCGGTTGCGGCATCTTGCCTTCGCGGGCCAGATGCCGCAACGGTGGGGCCGTAAAGGTCCAGCGCGGTGGAGTGCATGGCGCAGCACACCGTCTAGGTGTGCCCAGCGGGGGCGTAGCTGCGCTGTGCACTGACGGAGTTGTCGGGCGGGACCTCTCGCTTCCCGGTGTGGTGAATTCCATGCTGGGGGGTGGGGGGTCCTGGGCGGCGGTTGTCCCCCTTTTGCGAGGACGCCAAGTCGCAAAGGGGGGTGGCGGAGGGGGGTGGGAGGGGGTGGTCGTACGATCGTTTCCTCCCACCTCCTGGTGGTGACTAGCGGGCGACGGGCGTGGGGGCCGCCTTAGCCTGCATTGCACTAGTCACCACCCTTGCGGGCGGGAATGGCCGAGCACTCGCGGTCATTCCCGGGCCCCTCCACTGAGGGAGGGGCGTGAAGGGCCTGCCCTAAAAGGCGGGCGGTCGTCGGCGGAGGACTGGACGAAAAGGCTATGCCGGATTCCCAGTCCTCCTCCATTCAGACGATGCGGGAGTGCCGCTGGGTTATTTTAGTGGGTATACCGGGCTGGGGGGCCCGGGGAGTCCCACATAGCCCCCCATTCCCCCAATGGGTGGGTATGCGTAATGCATTTTTTCCCAGCGTGATCAAAAAAAAAAAAAAAAAAAAAAAAAAAAAAGGTTAGGTTAGGTTAGGTTGGGGTGCGGGTCAGGTAACCTCCACGTTGGCCTAGTTGGTTGCTGGTCTCTTTCGGATACGTCCGGGGGGAAGAGCAACCCGCTGGGCTGGTGCACCCCGGGCACCGTCAATAACTTCCCATTCGTGGGTTCTTGTTGGCGGTGGCGAATACCTGACAGGGGGGGATGTCGCTCTGGGTGTTCCCCTGATTAGCAGGGGACACTCCAGACGCGATATAGGGGGGCTAGGTTGGGTAGGCTAGTTTGGGTAGGTTGCTTAAATTAGGCTGGGTAGGTAGGTAGGTGGTGTGACTTGGGATGGTCGGCAGGGACAAGTCAATGGAAGGAGGAGGCGGCGGAGCGTCGGTCTCGACGCGCCGCCGCACACGCGGGGGACCGTAAAGGTCAGGGGCGGTGGAGGGCACGGCGCAGCACACCGTCTAGGTGTGCCCAGCGGGGGCGTAGCTGCGCCATGCCCTGAGGAGTTGTCGGGCGGGACCTCTCGCTTCCCGGTGTGGTGAATTCCATGCTGGGGGGTGGGGGGTCCTGGGCGGCGGTTGTGGCATCTGTCCTTCGCGGGCCAGATGCCGCAACGGAGGGGACCGTAAGGTCCAGCGCGGTGGAGGGCACGGCGCAGCACACCGTCTAGGTGTGCCCAGCGGGGGCGTAGCTGCGCCGTGCCCTGAGGAGTTGTCGGGCGGGACCTCTCGCTTCCCGGTGTGGTGAATTCCATGCTGGGGGGTGGGGGGTCCTGGGCGGCGGTTGTCCCCCTTTTGCGAGGACGCCATGTCGCAAAAGGGGGTGGCGGAGAGGGGGTGGAAGGGGGCGGTCGTACGATCGTTTCCTCCCACCTCCTGGTGGTGACTAGCGGGCGACGGGCGTGGGGGCCGCCTTAGCCTGCATTGCACTAGTCACCACCCTTGCGGGCGGGAACGGCTGAGCACTCGCGGTCGTTCCCGGGCCCCTCCACTGAAGGAGGGGCGAGAAGGGCCCGCCCTAAAAGGCGGGCGGTCGTCGGCGGAGGACTGGACGTAAAGGCTCTGCCGGTTTCCCAGTCCTCCTCCATTCAGACGATGCGGGAGTGCCGCTGGGTTATTTTAGTGGGTATACCGGGCTGGGGGGCCCGGGGAGTCCCACATAGCCCCCCATTCCCCCAATGGGTGGGTATGCGTAATGCATTTTTTCCCAGCGTGATCAAAAAAAAAAAAAAAAAAAAAAAAAAAAAGGTTAGGTTAGGTTAGGTTGGGGTGCGGGTCAGGTAACCTCCACGTTGGCCTAGTTGGTTGCTGGTCTCTTTCGGATACGTCCGGGGGGAAGAACAACCCGCTGGGCTGGTGCACCCCGGGCACCGTCAATAACTTCCCATTCGTGGGTTCTTGTTGGCGGTGGCGAATACCTGACAGGGGGGCATGTCGCTCTGGGTGTTCCCCTGATTAGCAGGGGACACTCCAGACGCGGCAAAGGGGGGCTAGGTTGGGTAGGCTAGTTTGGGTAGGTAGTTTAAGTTAGGTTGGGTAGGTAGGTAGGAGGAGATGACTTGTCGTTGCCGGCCCTCCTTTGGCGTGGGATGGTCGGCAGGGACAAGTCGGTGAAAGGAGGGGGCGGCGGAGCGTCGGTCTCGACGCGCCGCCGCACACGCGGAGGGCGGCATCTGTCCTTCGCGGGCCAGATGCCGCACCGGAGGGGACCGTTAGGTCCAGTGCGGTGGAGGGTACGGCGCAGCACACCGTCTAGGTGTGCCCAGCGGGGGCGTAGCTGCGCCGTGCCCTGAGGAGATGTCGGGCGGGACCTCTCGCTTCCCGGTGTGGTGAATTCCATGCTGGGGGGTGGGGGGTCCTGGGCGGCGGTTGTCCCCCTTTTGCGAGGACGCCATGTCGCAAAAGGGGGTGGCGGAGAGGGGGTGGAAGGGGGCGGTCGTACGATCGTTTCCTCCCACCTCCTGGTGGTGACTAGCGGGCGACGGGCGTGGGGGCCGCCTTAGCCTGCATTGCACTAGTCACCACCCTTGCGGGCGGGAACGGCCGAGCACTCGCGGTCGTTCCCGGGCCCCTCCACTGAGGGAGGGGCGAGAAGGGCCCGCCCTAAAAGGCGGGCGGTCGTCGGCGGAGGGCTGGACGTAAAGGCTCTGCCGGTTTACCAGTCCTCCTCCATTCAGACGATGCGGGAGTGCCGCTGGGTTATTTTAGTGGGTATACCGGGCTGGGGGGCCCGGGGAGTCCCACATAGCCCCCCATTCCCCCAATGGGTGGGTATGCGTAATGCATTTTTTCCCAGCGTGATCAAAAAAAAAAAAAAAAAAAAAAAAAAAAAAAAAAAAAAAAAAAAAACAAAAAAAAGGTTAGGTTAGGTTAGGTTAGGTTAGGTTGGGGGGGGGTGCGGGTCAGGTAACCTCCACGTTGGCCTAGTTGGTTGCTGGTCTCTTTCGGATACGTCCGGGGGGAAGAGCAACCCGCTGGGCTGGTGCGCCCCGGGCACCGTCAATAACTTCCCATTCGTGGGTTCTTGTTGGCGGTGGCGAATACCTGACAGGGGGGGGGATGTCGCTCTGGGTGTTCCCCTGATCAGCAGGGGACGCTCCAGACGCGACACAGGGGTTGGGCTGGGGTGGGATAAGTTAGGTTGGGTAGGCTAGTTCGGGTAGGTAGTTTGGCTAGGTTGGGTAGGTAGGAGGTGATGGCTTGTCGTTGCCGACCCTCCTTTGGCGTGGGATGGTCGGCAGGGACAAGTCGGTGGAAGGAGGGGGCGGCGGAGCGTCGGTCTCGACGCGCCGCCGCACACGCGGAGGGCGGCATCTGGCCTTCGCGGGCCAGATGCTGCTACGTGGGGACCATTATGGTCAGGAGCGGTGGAGGGCAAGGCGCAGCACACCGTCTAGGTGTGCCCAGCGGGGGCGTAGCTGCGCCATGCCCTGAGGAGTTGTCGGGCGGGACCTCTCGCTTCCCGGTGTGGTGAATTCCATGCTGGGGGATGGGGGGTCCTGGGCGGTGGATGTCCCCCTTTTGCGAGGACGCCAAGTCGCAAAAGGGGGTGGCGGAGAGGGGGTGGAAGGGGGCGGTCGTACGATCGTTTCCTCCCACCTCCTGGTGGTGACTAGCGGGCGACGGGCGTGGGGGCCGCCTTAGCCTGCATTGCACTAGTCACCACCCTTGCGGGCGGGAATGGCCGAGCACTCGCGGTCATTCCCGGGCCCCTCCATTGGAGGGGCGTGAAGGGCCTGCCCTAACAGGCGGGCGGTCGTCGGCGGAGGACTGGACGTAAAGGCTGTGCCGGATTCCCAGTCCTCCTCCATTCAGACGATGCGGGAGTGCCGCTGGGTTATTTTAGTGGGTATACCGGGCTGGGGGGCCCGGGGAGTCCCACATAGCCCCCCATTCCCCCAATGGGTGGGTATGCGTAATGCATTTTTTCCCAGCGAGATCAAAAAAAAAAAAAAAAAAAAAGGTTAGGTTGGGGGGGGGACCGGCGTGCCACGACTGCGGCGCGGCGGAGGACACGGCGCAGCACACCCTCGAGGTGTGTCCAGCCTGGGCAGAGCTGCGCCGTGCCTTGACCGATGTTGTTGGGCAGGACCTCTCACTTCCCGGCGTGGTCAACTCCATGCTGGGGAGTGAGGAGGCCTGGGCTGCGGTTGCCTCCTTTTGCGAGCAAGTTATGTCGCAAAAGGAGGCGGCGGAGCGTGCGCGGGAGGATGATCCTCTCGCGCCGCCGCTCCGCAGGCGGAGAAGGGGTGGGAGACGGCGGTTGTATGACCGTCTCCTCCCACCTCCAGGTGGTGGCTAGCGGGCGACAGGCGCGGGGGCGCCTCTCGTCTGCATTGCACTAGCCACCACCCTCGTTGGGAGGGAATGGCCGAGCACTCGCGGTCATTCCCGGGCCCCTCCACTAAGGGAGGGGCGTGAAGGGCCCGCCATAAAGGTGGGCAGTCGTCGGGGGAGGGCTGGTAGTCAAGGCTCTGCCGGTTCCCCAGTCCTCCTCCACACAGACGAAGCGGGAGTGCCGCTGGGTTATTTTAGTGGGTATACCGGGCTTGCTTGCCCGGGGAGTCCCACATAGCCCCCCATTCCCCCCAATGGGTGGGTATGCGTAATGCATTTTTTCCCAGCGTGATCAAAAAAAAAAAAAAAAAAAAAAAAGGTTAGGTTGGGGGGGGGGATCCCCCACAGCGCATACGTCCTCGTTCGTTTCCCCCGGGCAACGCCCCAGCTCTGACCACCGTAACGGAGTGGCAGACTGGGTGCGGCTAAAGTGCGCTGTGCGATCGTGACTATCTTATCTCTCTTGCGGAATTTGCGATCGTTGTCTTGAATATTTTATTATGCCGAAACCATTGCGGGATGCCTTCGGCCAACCCAAAGGCCCTTCTCAGGGCCAACCCAAGGGCCCTTCTGAGGGCCAGCCCAAAGGCCCTTGTCAGGGCCAACCCCAAGGTCTCCTCCCACCTCCAGGTGGTGGCTAGCGGGCGACAGGCGCGGGGGCGCCTCTCGTCTGCATTGCACTAGCCACCACCCTCGTTGGGAGGGAATGGCCGAGCACTCGCGGTCATTCCCGGGCCCCTCCACTAAGGGAGGGGCGTGAAGGGCCCGCCATAAAGGTGGGCAGTCGTCGGGGGAGGGCTGGTAGTCAAGGCTCTGCCGGTTCCCCAGTCCTCCTCCACACAGACGAAGCGGGAGTGCCGCTGGGTTATTTTAGTGGGTATACCGGGCTTGCTTGCCCGGGGAGTCCCACATAGCCCCCCATTCCCCCCAATGGGTGGGTATGCGTAATGCATTTTTTCCCAGCGTGATCAAAAAAAAAAAAAAAAAAAAAAAAAGGTTAGGTTGGGGGGGGGGATCCCCCACAGCGCATACGTCCTCGTTCGTTTCCCCCGGGCAACGCCCCAGCTCTGACCACCGTAACGGAGTGGCAGACTGGGTGCGGCTAAAGTGCGCTGTGCGATCGTGACTATCTTATCTCTCTTGCGGAATTTGCGATCGTTGTCTTGAATATTTTATTATGCCGAAACCATTGCGGGATGCCTTCGGCCAACCCAAAGGCCCTTCCCAGGGCCAACCCAAGGGCCCTTCTGAGGGCCAGCCCAAAGGCCCTTGTCAGGGCCAACCCCAAGGCCCTTCTCAGGGCCAACCCAAAGGCCCTTCTCAGGGCCACCCCGACGCTTCAGCGTCAGAGGCTAGCCGCGCGCCATCTGCGGCTAGCTTCTTTGACACGGCGGGCTCAGAGAATGAGTCCAATGCGTACGAGTCGGACGCCAGCAGTTCGATGGAGGTCGAAACCCGATCTCGCAAGCGGGCCTTCTCGAAGGCAGGCTCCGAGGCTCTTCGGCCTCAGCCTCCGGTTCGGCGAAGGAGCCGAAAAAGCGGGCTAAGGCCAAAAAGTCGGCGGCGATCACCCACGACGTGGGCCTTGCGGACGCCCAACGTCAGCTGGACTTGGCTCGGCGGGAGCAACTCCAGCAGGACCTGGAGGAGGAGGTTGCTGCCAGGGAACAGCGGACGCGCGTCGCCCGGGCCAAGTCCGGATACGGTGCGTCTCGCGTCGTCTACGCCGACCACTCTTTGGCCGAGCTCGAGAGGATGGCTCAGGAGGATGAGGAGGGGATCGCGGTGGTCGCCTCCAAGTCCTCCCACCTCAAGGGCACTTTTCAAAAGTCCCTGAAGTGTCGGGCCGCGAGCATGCTCGGGATCGTCGGTGAGCTGGTGCAGCGCCAGGCCACCGACGAGACGCGGCAGATGCAGGCGACAATTGATCGCCTGCAGTCCGAGGTTAGCCAGCTGCATCAAAAGCTGGCTGAGGTCACGGCCCGGCCAACCCAGGCTGAGCCTATCCCTGCGGCAGAGGGCCCCGCCCTCCATCACGGCCTCGAGGATATCATCCGCGGGGTCGTGAGGGAGGAAAGGGCCTTCGTGAGAGCCTGCCTCGCAGGGATCGAGGACAGACTCTTGTTAGAGGTGAGCCACCGACCACCGCTTGCGGCGGACAGCAGGCAGGGTGAGGCGCGCGAGCAGATCGAGGCATCCGCGGAGGACGCTCTTCTGCCATCCACCACCCCGACCAACCAACAGGGCTGGACGACGGTCGCAAAAGGGAAAGGCAAGGGGAAGGGGAAGGGGAAGGCCACAAAAGCGGCAACGGCCGTCCCTGCCACCCCCGTCCCTGCCGTCCCTGCCACCACCCCTCCCAGCCAGTCGCAATCGACTGGCAAGGGCGGGGCGAAGGGTAAGGGGAAAAGCTCCCCCCAGCCGGCGCCAAGAAGAGGCTCGTTCCTCCCAAGACCGCAGCCGTCGTGGTGACGCTCACCGCGGAGGCTGCGGAACTGGGAGAGACGTACGCGTCCGTATTGTTGCGGGCGCGTGCCAATGCCGATCCCGCCCAATTGGGGATCGGCAAGGTGTCTTGTCGCCGGACGCAGGCTGGGGCTCGGATTTTTGAGTTCCCAGGGGCGGAGGGTGGCAAAAACGCGGACCTCTTTGCGGCTAAACTAAAAGAGGTCATTGCGGACGTGGCCAAGGTGGCGAGGCCAGTAAAGTCGGCGGCCTTGGAGGTGACCGATCTTGACGATACGGTCACCAAAGAGGAGGTGGTGGCGGCGGTCGCGGCCATAGGGGGCTGCAGCGTCGCAGCGGTGCAAGGCCGGGGCATCAGGCCCGGCCGCGGCGGCATGGGCAGCATCCGTCTGGAGTGCCCAGTCGCCGCTGCCAAAGCCGTCCTCGCCAAGGGACGGCTGGCCGTGGGCTTCAGCTCGGGTGTGGTCCGGGCACTTGAGGCCCAGCCTCTGCGTTGTTATCGGTGCTTCGGCATCGGACACACCCGGGCTCTGTGTCCGTCCAGCGTCGACAGGACGGACACTTGCTACCGCTGCGGCAAGGAGGGCCATAAAGCCGCCTCCTGCAAGGCCGCCACGCCACACTGTGCGGTGTGTGCCGCCAGTGGCCGCCCGGCAGGCCACGTCACAAAGGGGAGGAATTGTAGTCCTCCCCCCAAGAGGGGCAAAGCAAAGCAGGCAACGATCCGGCCTGCCGCTGTCACCGCCGCCGTCCCCGAGTCTGGGACTACGGCAGCCGCTGGCCTGGCTGAGGTGGAGGGTGCGATGTCCGACTAAATAATGTCTAGAGTCGAACATCGCATCCTCCAGGCGAACACCAACCACTGCCGAGCGGCCCAGGACCTGCTTATGCAGACCATGGCCGAGTGGTTGGTGGACCTGGCGGTGGTCGCCGAGCCGTACTCGATACCTGGCCGTTGGCTGGGCGATCGGGACGGCTCGGTGGCTTTGGTGTCGCGGCCTGCCACGGACTCCCCTCCCCTCTCGCTTTTAGAGAGGGGACCGGGATACGTGGCCGCCGCGTGGGGAGAAATAGCCCTGGTCGGAGTCTATTTCTCCCCAAACCGCCCTCTAAGGGACTTCGAGGATTTTCTCGAAGTCCTAACGGCAGTCGTCGGGAGGGCGGCGCCACGCCAGGTCGCCGTGTTGGGCGACCTGAACGCCAAGTCAGCGGCTTGGGGCAACCCGGCAGCCTCGTGCAACGTCCGGGGACGCGCCGCCGAATTTTGGGCGGCTTCGTGCGGTGTGTCCCTCCTGAACAGGGGGGATGTTCACACGTGTGTGCGGCAGCGGGGAGGATCAGTGGTGGACGTATCGTTCGCCACCCCCGTGCTAGCCGCCCGCGTCGTGAACTGGCGGGTGGAGATGGTGGAGACCATGTCGGACCACCGTTACGTGCGGTTCGACATCTCCACCCAGGGCCCGCGGGGGGGAACGGCCCGCTCGGGCCAATCTCCCTTCCCGCGGTGGGCTCTCACCCGCCTGGATCGAGAGGCAGCCCAGGAGGCGGCGTTCCTCCAGGACTGGCTCTCGCCCCCTGTGCAGGCAGCCCCAGACGTTGACGCCGCGGCGGTCCAGCTCCGAGGGTCCCTGACCGAGGTGTGCAACTCGAGCATGCCTCGGTCTCGCCGGCCGCCTCCCCGTCGCGCCGTCTACTGGTGGACGGAGGAGATAGCGGGACTCCGGGCGGCCTGCGTGGAGGCCAGGAGGGCCTACACGCGGAGCCGGCGGCGCACGAGCCGCTCTCAGGCCGGGGAGGACCGCCTCTACGCCTCTTACCTAGAGGCAAAGGCGGTCCTCAAGACGGCAATGTGCGCCGCCAAAGACTCGGCTCGGGCCGAGATGTTGGAGGGTCTCGACAGGGATCCGTACGGGAGACCGTACAAGCTGGCGCGGAGCCAGCTGCGGCCCTACGGTCCCCCCCTGTCGGAGACCCTCGAGCCGGCATTGCTGGATGGGGTGGTTCGGGCCCTGTTTCCGCGCAGAACCGACTTCACCCCACCAGCAATGGACCCCCCGCAGGATGCGGCTCCGCCGGAGGCGGAGATCCCACCGGTGACGGAGGACGAGATCCGGGACGGGATTCTTCGCCTCCGCGCGAAGAAAACGGCCCCTGGGCCGGACGGCGTCCCTGCACGGGTGGCGGCGATAGCTGCCTCTCAGATGCAGGACAGGTTTCGGGACCTCTTCAGCGCGTGCTTTGCGGCTGGGAGGTTCCCGAAACTGTGGCGGGAGGGGCAGCTGTGCCTCCTCCGTAAAGAGGGACGCCCGGTGGACTCCCCCTCGGCATACCGGCCCATCGTACTTTTGGATGAGGTCGGTAAAATGTTCGAGGGGATAGTCGCCGACCGGCTGAACAGCCACCTGCGGGGGGTGGGACCTGACCTGTCGGACGCCCAGTTCGGCTTTCGAAATGGGCGTTCGACGGTCGACGCCTTGGCCCTGCTGAAGGGCCAGGTGCAGGAGGCGGTCGAGTCGGGGGACGGAGTGTTGGCGGTGTCGTTCGACATTGCAAACGCCTTCAACTCCGTCCCCCACTCGACCATATTGGAGGCGCTCCGATTCCACGGAGTGCCCCAATATCTGAGGGCGATCCTGGCCAGCTACCTGGAGGACCGAGAGGTCCTCCTGGTAGACAAGACGGCCAGGATCAGGAGGTACGGCGCGGAGTGCGGTGTTCCACAGGGGTCGGTTCTAGGCCCCCCCCTGTGGAACATCGGTTTCGACTGGCTCCTGCGGGGCACCCTCCTCCGGGGGACGAGCGTCATCTGTTACGCGGATGACACTCTGCTCGTTGCCCGGGGGAGGGACTTTAGGGCGGCGGCCTGTCTGGCCTCAGCTGGCGGATCCTTAGTGGCAGGTAGGATCCGCCGGCTGGGATTGAGGGTGGCGCTGCACAAGACCGAGGCCGTTTTCTTCCACGGGCCTCGGCAGCGCTACCCACCTGACGCCCACATAGTCGTGGAGGGGCGGCAGGCCGTGCGGCGGGAGGCGAGGGACGCCATCGTCCTCCATTGGACGGAGGACCTCGCCTCCGCCGCCTTTGGCCGCCGGACGCTGGATGCGCTCGGTCCAGTCCTGCGAGGCTGGCTCGAGCGCAGACACGGTTTCCTCTCGTTCCGTCTAGTGCAGGTGTTGTCCGGACATGGTTGTTTCGGAACGCACCTGCACCGGATCCGGAGGGAGGAAACCCCGGCGTGCCACGACTGCGGTGCGGTGGAGGACACGGCGCAGCACACCCTCGAGGTGTGCCCAGCCTGGGCTGAGCTGCGCCGTGCCCTAATAGGAGTGATCGGGCGGGACCTCTCGCTCCCCGGCGTGGTAAACTCCATGCTGGGGAGTGAGGAGGCCTGGGCGGCGGTCGCCTCCTTTTGCGAGGATGTCATGTCGCAAAAGGAGGCGGCGGAGCGGGCGCGGGAGGATGACCCTCTCGCTGCGCCGCTCCGCAGGCGGAGAAGGGGTGGGAGAAGGCGGTTGTACGACCGTCTCCTCCCACCTCCTGGTGGTGACTAGCGGACGACAGGCGCGGGGGCGCCTCTCGTCTGCATTGCACAGTCACCACCCGCGGGCGGGAACGGCCGAGCACTCGCGGTCGTTCCCGGGCCCCTCCACTAAGGGAGGGGCGTGAAGGGCCTGCCGTACAGGCGGGCGGTCGTCGGCGGAGGACTGGACGTAAAGGCTGTGCCAGTTTCCCAGTCCTCCCCCACACAGACGATGCGGGAGTGCCGCTGGGTTATTTTAGTGGGTATACCGGGCTTGCCCGGGGAGTCCCACATAGCCCGTCCATTCCCCCAATGGGCGGGTATGCGTAATGCATTTTTTCCCAGCGTGATCAAAAAAAAAAAAAAAAAAAAAAAGGTTAGGTTAGGTTAGGTTAGGTTAGGTTGGGGTGCGGGTCAGGTAACCTCCACGTTGGCCTAGTTGGTTGCTGGTCCCTTTCGGATACGTCCGGGGGGAAGAGCAACCCGCTGGGCTGGTGCACCCCGGGCACCGTCAATAACTTCCCATTCGTGGGTTCTTGTTGGCGGTGGCGAATACCTGACGGGGGGGGCCGGGTTTCGCTCTGGGTGTTCCTCCGGGTCCTCGGTATACACGCGGAGGAATTTCCAGAGCGAAATCAGTGGGGAGGGAGGGTAGGTTCGGTTGCTCTGGGTGTTCCTCTGGCTAGCAGAGGACACTCCGGATGCGACATAGGAACTCGCTTCCGCGCCTCTTGGCGGGCCGCCTGCTCTGCGGGGGGCTGTCGCGAGTTCCCCCGCAAAGCGACGGCTCTCCTGCGGGTGGGGGTGGCCCCGCCGGGGGGCGCGGGGGCGGGCAGGGTAGGTAGGTAGATTTCGCTCTGGGTGTTCCTCTGAAAAGCGACAGAGGAATCTCCAGAGGGAAATCTGTAGGAAGAGTGTAGCCGGATGGGGTACGATGGTACGTGGAGCAGAGGGCTTGCCTTAATTGGCCGGCCCGATGCACCGCGCAGGCGTGGAAGAGGATTTCGCCCTTTCTCCGTTGGGTGGGGTTTTGGGGGGAAATCTTCTTAGAGAGAGGTGGCTTAAAAGAAGGAGGGGCCGCTAGTCGGCCAATAGAGAGGTAGGTTGCGGTGGTGTATGGGCGCCATCGCAACTGAGGCGGACCGCGATGTCGTATGGGAGGCATCGCGGCCGAAGGTAAGGGGCCGCGGCGGGAGAGGTGTGTCGGTGATAAGGTGCGCCGCTCACCCTACCTTCCGCGGCCTTGACGGGGTCGCCACCGTTTGATGGCGGACGCGGTGGGGCCGCAGGGGAGGAGGAGTGTCGGTGATAAGGTGCGCCGCTCGCCCTATCCCCTGCGGCCGAAGAGTGGAAAGCGGCGTTTGGCCATCGCTTGCCAAATGCCGCACCGTTGGGGACCGTGGGCGGAGGATCGGGGTGTCCAACGTCCACATAAAGGTCCCGCGCACTGGGACGCCCAGGTGTTTTGGGGCGCCCCAGAGCAGAGAGGAGGTAGAGAAGTAGGTGTATTGGGGCGGGGCAGAGAGTCTTAAGGGACTTAGCTCCGCCCCCAGAGGAGGGCTCCGTCGTGGAGCAACGCTAGCGGGGCACGCGGTTGTAAGCCTTGTGGGTCCCGCAGCCCCGTGGGCGAGAGGAGGAACACTCCAGGGTTTTAGTGGGTGCAAACCCCACATAACGCAGTGGTTCCCCCGAGACCACTGCGTATTCGTTAGGAATTTCCCTGGAAAAACAAAAAAAAAAAAAAAAAAAAGGTTAGGTTAGGTTAGGTTAGGTTGGGGTGCGGGTCAGGTAACCTCCACGTTGGCCTAGTTGGTTGCTGGTCCCTTTCGGATACGTCCGGGGGGAAGAGCAACCCGCTGGGCTGGTGCGCCCCGGGCACCGTCAATAACTTCCCATTCGTGGGTTCTTGTTGGCGGTGGCGAATACCTGACAGGGGGGGACCGGGTTTCGCTCTGGGTGTTCCTCCGGGTCCTCGGTATACACGCGGAGGAATTTCCAGAGCGAAATCAGTGGGGAGGGAGGGTAGGTTCGGTTGCTCTGGGTGTTCCTCTGGCTAGCAGAGGACACTCCGGATGCGACATAGGAACTCGCTTCCGCGCCTCTTGGCGGGCCGCCTGCTCTGCGGGGGGCTGTCGCGAGTTCCCCCGCAAAGCGACGGCTCTCCTGCGGGTGGGGGTGGCCCCGCCGGGGGGCGCGGGGGCGGGCAGGGTAGGTAGGTAGATTTCGCTCTGGGTGTTCCTCTGAAAAGCGACAGAGGAATCTCCAGAGGGAAATCTGTAGGAAGAGTGTAGCCGGATGGGGTACGATGGTACGTGGAGCAGAGGGCTTGCCTTAATTGGCCGGCCCGATGCACCGCGCAGGCGTGGAAGAGGATTTCGCCCTTTCTCCGTTGGGTGGGGTTTGGGGGGGAAATCTTCTTAGAGAGAGGTGGCTTAAAAGAAGGAGGGGCCGCTAGTCGGCCAATAGAGAGGTAGGTTGCGGTGGTGTATGGGCGCCATCGCAACTGAGGCGGACCGCGATGTCGTATGGGAGGCATCGCGGCCGAAGGTAAGGGGCCGCGGCGGGAGAGGTGTGTCGGTGATAAGGTGCGCCGCTCACCCTACCTTCCGCGGCCTTGACGGGGTCGCCACCGTTTGATGGCGGACGCGGTGGGGCCGCAGGGGAGGAGGAGTGTCGGTGATAAGGTGCGCCGCTCGCCCTATCCCCTGCGGCCGAAGAGTGGAAAGCGGCGTTTGGCCATCGCTTGCCAAATGCCGCACCGTTGGGGACCGTGGGCGGAGGATCGGGGTGTCCAACGTCCACATAAAGGTCCCGCGCACTGGGACGCCCAGGTGTTTTGGGGCGCCCCAGAGCAGAGAGGAGGTAGAGAAGTAGGTGTATTGGGGCGGGGCAGAGAGTCTTAAGGGACTTAGCTCCGCCCCCAGAGGAGGGCTCCGTCGTGGAGCAACGCTAGCGGGGCACGCGGTTGTAAGCCTTGTGGGTCCCGCAGCCCCGTGGGCGAGAGGAGGAACACTCCAGGGTTTTAGTGGGTGCAAACCCCACATAACGCAGTGGTTCCCCCGAGACCACTGCGTATTCGTTAGGAATTTCCCTGGAAAAACAAAAAAAAAAAAAAAGGTTAGGTTAGGTTCTCGCGGTCGTTCCCGGGCCCCTCCACTAAGGGAGGGGCGTGAAGGGCCTGCCATAAAGGCGGGCGGTCGTCGGCGGAGGGCTGGACGTAAAGGCTGTGCCGGTTTCCCAGCCCTCCTCCACACAGACGATGCGGGAGTGCCGCTGGGTTATTTTAGTGGGTATACCGGGCTTGCCCGGGGAGTCCCACATAGCCCGCCCATTCCCCCAATGGGCGGGTATGCGTAATGCATTTTTTCCCAGCGTGATCAAAAAAAAAAAAAAAAAAAAAAAAAAAAAAAAAAAAAAAAAAAAAAAAAAAAAAAAAAAAAAAAGGTTAGGTTAGGTTCAGCGGGTCATCGCCGAGTACTTTGCCGGCAGAGCCGTCGTGTTCCCGACGAGGGCCGGCGAAGGTAGGCGGGCAATGACGTGCGGTGTTCCACAGGGGTCTGTCCTTGGACCACCCCTGTGGAACATCGGTTACGACTGGGTGCTGCGCGGGGCCACCTTGCGGGGGATCGGTGTGTTGTGTTACGCCGACGATACCCTCGTGCTGGCCCGCGGCAGCACCTACAGGGAGGCAGCCCGCCTCGCCACTGCGGGTGTGGCACAAGTAGTGGGGAGGATCCGCGCCCTGGGGCTCGAGGTGGCCCTGGAAAAGTCGGAGGCCCTACTTTTTCACGGGCCCCGAAACGGGCCGCCGCCGGGAGCCTCGATTATTGTCGGAGGAACTTCCATCGCCGTCGGTACTACAATGAAGTACCTTGGGCTCGTGCTAGACGGCCGATGGAAGTTCGAAGAGCACTTCCGGCGGTTGGCCCCAAAGTTGTTGGCCACCGCCGGGGCCTTGGGGCGGATCCTCCCCAACGTTGGGGGGCCAAGTGGAGCTTGCCGACGTCTCTACACCGGTGTGGTGCGCTCCATGGCGCTCTACGGGGCGCCGATATGGGCAGGATGCGCCATGACGAATCTGAACCTGGCGGTGCTGCGCAGACCGCAGCGCGCCATGGCGCTCAGGGTGGCCCGGGCGTACCGCACCGTGTCTTGCGTCGGCGCGTGTGTGCTCGCCGGTACGCCGCCGTGGGACCTCGACGCCGAGGTACTCGCCGCGGCGTACTGGCGAACGAAGGAGGCGATTGCGAGTGGTGATCGTCCCCATCCGCGGGAGATTCGTCGCTGGAGGGAGGAGGCGCGTGACACTCTCCTGCGGAAGTGGGCGGCCCGATTGGAGGGGTCGGAGGCGAGCCGAGATTTCGTGGCCGCCATTCGACCCTTTCTTCGCGAGTGGCTAGAGCGGCGGCACGGAGCTCTCTCCTTCCACCTGACACAGATGATCACCGGGCACGGTTGCTTTGGCAGATACCTGTGTCGGGTGGCAGGAAGGGAGCCGTACGAGGTGTGTCATCATTGTGCGGCGGGAGTCGCGGACACGGCGCAACACACGCGCGAGGAGTGCCCTGCGTGGGCGGTCCCTCGCGCCGCCCTGTCCGCGACTGTCGGGAATGACTTGTCGCTGTCGGCCTTGCTCAGAGAGATGGTCGACAGCGATGAATCATGGCAGGCGGTCGCGACATTCAGTGTCGAAATTATGTCGAGGAAGGAGGCGGCGGAGCGGGACCGGGAAGACGACGTCGACTCGGCCCCGATGCGCCGCCGCAGACGCGGAAGGCGGCGTCAAGCCTTTGCAGGCCGAATGCTGCACTAAGGTCTGGGACCGTGGGCGGAGGATCGGGGGATCCTCCGTCCACACAAAGGTCCCGCGCACCAGACGCCGAGACGCCCTGGCATTCCTGGGCGCCTCGGTGCTAGGAGGAGAGAAACAGTTGGAGGTGGAATGTGACGGGGCAGGGTCCTAAACACTCTGGGACTCTGCCCCGTCCCGAAAAGAAGGGCTCCGTTGCGGAGCGACGCCAGCGGGGCATGCGGTTGCAAGCCTTGTGGGTCCCGCAGCCCCGTAGGCGAATGAAGGAATGCTCCAGGTTTTTAGTGGGTGCAAACCCCACATAACGCAGTGGTTCCCCCGGCCCACTGCGTATTCGTGAGGAATTTTACCTGGGTGATCAAAAAAAAAAAAAAAAAAAAAAAAAAAAAAAAGGTTAGGTTAGGTTAGGTTAGGTTTTTTTTTTTTTTTTTTTTTTTTTTTTTTTTTTTTTTTTTTTAATACTTCTACCCCCAACATGGTCGGAGTCTATTCTGATCTAATACGTTCATACCAGTTCTCGCATTTATTCCTCTCGTACTTTCATTCCTCATACTTAATCTTTCTTTCATCCGTCGTCTTTTGTATCTTTTGGGTGGGATTCCCAACTATCACCTAGGTAACTATCTATTTCATTTTATTGAAAAGCCAGGGACAAAACCATTTATTTTAACATTTCTTGTATAGTGTAACTTATTCTATTTTACAGTTTCTTATATCTAATTTTAATATTATTTTACATAGCTAGCTTATTTTTATTCTTACATGATTTTATACATTCTATCATATCTACTTTTATGCTATTATTATTTCTTACTTATAACTGTTACATCTGTCTTATACTATTCTAATTCTATCTATCTGTTACAGGTCTTATCTAGGAGCGCTTCATTCACGAAGGAGTTAACATTCTGCGCTTTTATTAATTTAACTTATTACATTTTTATACTAGTTTTTATATACCTAACTATTTATACAGGTCCTACAGAGTAGGGGGAGCACATCTTATATTTACACTTAGTTAGGGTTATTCCGCTGAAATTGTTTCCTGGTCCTTTAGGGACGGGAGCGGTTTTTGTTTGCACACAGAATTAAAATGTTAAACACTTATTACATTATCCTTATACTATTATAATACTAATTGCTCTATGCTGTTCTTAAATATAACACAGTATATTGTGACAGCATACTTTCTTATTCAGTTTTGTTTCTTTTGACGACTATGGACGCTATTTGACTGCAATAGTTTAAAAACACTTCCCTATTCTTTCCCGTTATTAGATGCGGTGCCTGTTGAACATTCAATTCCTCACCCAGTTGTTGCTCAGTCTCATATCGCAACCTCTCAGTCATTGGGCAATTGAAAAGGATGTGCAGAACCGTCTCCTCGACGCCAGGTTCGCAAGCGCACGATGGGTTCTCCTTACACTTGAAGCGTTTCAAGTATGCGGAGAACCCACCGTGCCCCGTCAGAATCTGTGTAGTCATGCTATCGTGGGTCATCTTACGTACGACTCTGTACGCCGCCACAGCGTCCGGGAAGAAGATTTTGGTTCCCGAAGCTGTGTCACCCGATCTATATCTCCCGTTCCACTCGCCAAGCGTCTCCGACCGGATTACTCGCTTGACGAATGAAACGGGACACTGATCATAGTCCGGCCTCTTCTTCGACTTCAGGGCGGCCTCCTTCGCAAGCTGGTCGGCTCTCTCGTTTCCCTCCAACCCTGCGTGGGCCTTTATCCAGAACAGCGAGACGCACTTGTTCTGGAGTTTACAGCGGCGTAAGGCGTCTCTTGTTTCCACAGCCAAGGGGTGGGGGGAACTTGAGTTGGTCACCGACTGAAGGGCCGCCATGGAGTCGCTGAAGATGCCGAACGTGGTTTCACTGTGCTTGAGCACCTCTCCCACCGCTCTTTGTAGGGCCAGAAGTTCAGCCTGGTAGACGGTGCAATAGGACGGCAAAGCAAACTTGAGGGCTTTCGCCTCGACGGCGCCATTCCACAAGGATAGCGCCGCCCCGACTTTGCCCTCAATTTTGCTGCCGTCGGTGAATATACGCACAGCATAGTTGCTGTGGTTGTTGTACTGATCCTCGTCTACCAGGCTTCCGAACTCCAGACACACTTGTTCCGCAGGGTGCGGTGCCTCCAGCGCGGGTGCCATCCGCTCCACCTCCCTGCCCCCCAGTACTGGCTGGGGTACTCCCCTCCTAGCTCCATATAGAGCAGCTGCTTCGCGAACGCGAAGATCGAGTGGGAGTATCCCAGCCAGCACCAAGGCGGAATTCAGGGAGACCGTGCGGTATGCCCTGCACATTTTCTGGGCAACCCCGCGCTGGACTGTTCGAAGCTGTTTTTTAATACCCAGCTTTTCGGCTGCTGGAGCCCAGACGCTGGCGGCATAAAGTATTATTGGCTCCATTGTCGCAACATAAATAATTCTGATGATATCGGGGTTTAGCCCCCAACTGACCCGTGCGGCTCTGCACAGCCGTTTGTAAATTCCAATTGCCCTCCTGCACACGAGCGAGACATGAGTGTTGAATGTCAACCCGCTATCTATAGTGACCCCCAAGATCTTCATCTCCTTTGCTAAGACGATGTCTGTTCCCCCCATGCTCAGGCGTGGTGTGTCGAACTTCAGCTTTCTTGTTATAACCATCGCTGTGGTCTTATGTGGTGCGAAAGTAAGCTTATTTTCGACACCCCACGCCAGAACACGAGCGAGAGCGGCGTTGGCGGTTACCTCCACCTCCAGCGCGGTTTCCCCGTCAAAAACCAGAAGAACATCGTCTGCGAACGCCTGTATGTATATTCCGCTACTCTGCAGCGCTTTAAGGAGGGGGTCCAAGAGCAAATTCCAAAAAATAGGGCCGCCGATCGAACCTTGGACACAGCCTTTGCTGGTGCCCTTGGTGTAACATTCCCCGCCGTACCTAATCGATACTTTTCGGTCACTGAGGTAGCCGTCGATGACCCGCCTAAGGTTTACTGGACATTTTTCCTCCGCCAGACGGACACGAACTGCTGGCCACCAGGCGTTATCGAAGGCTCCCTCTATGTCTAAAGATACAAGCGTAATGATTTTCTTTTGTTCCAGCTTTTGGTGGATGTGCTGCATAAGAGCATAGAGGGAGTCTTCGGTGCTCCTCTGGGGCATGAATCCGTACTGGCGGGTACTCATCCTTGGCAAGAGATGGAATTTAAGGCGGGCCACCAGCATCTTCTCGTAGATCTTCCCCAGTATTGGCAATAGCCCAATCGGCCGATATGACTTGGGGGTGGAGTAATTATCTTTCCCTGGCTTCCTCAGTATCACTACCGTTGCCTCTTTCCAGGACGCGGGAAAACACCGAAGTTCGAGACATTTATTCAAGAACCCCAGAAATAAGCCCGGGTCGTTGCTCACGACTTCGCGGCAAATATCGGCCGTAAACCCATCGGAGCCCGGCGCCTTCTTTGGGTTGAAGGACTCTACCGATTTCTTTAGCTCAGCCATTGTAAACGGTGGGTCGCAGCAGTCATGTTGCTCCCCAAGGTTCACGTGTTCGGCTTTCGACCGGATGGAACGGTGATGAAGATTGTCACTCTCTGGGGAGTCGTCTGGATAAAAAGTTTCAGCTAGGAGCTTTACAGAGCCCTTCGCGTCTAGCACTTCACCGTTCCATTCTAATGGCAGGTCCTCTTCCCTACGCTGAGTTCTCCCTATTACCCTGTATATTCCTTCCCAGACCCCCTCCCTATCCTGCTTCCCGCAGAACTCCTTCCAACTCTCGGTCTGAGCTTTGGCCACTTCCGACTCATACTCGTCTTTCCTTTTCAGGTACTGATCTACGACCTTCTGCCTCCGGATTGGAGCGGCACAGCGGATCCTGCGTCTCATGGTGTTGACTGACCTCTTCATTCCAGCGAGTCTCTCGGACCACCACGGCAAGGTAAGTTCTTCTTTAACTTTTTTGCATGGTATTGTTTTGTTACAGGCTTCATCTATTATTTTGTTGAGGTTATTGGTGATGGTATCTATTTCTTTTTTGTTTTTAATTTTGTTAATTTCGGCTATTGATAAATTATGTTCTATTTTCAATTGTCCGAATTTCTTATGGAATTCGGACCAATTGGCTTTTTTAGTATTAAATTTTCGTGTGGTTCTCTCAATTTTGATTCCCTTGGATTTCTCCAAGAGAATACTAAACGCAATGCCGTTGTGGTCCGAGCTCGTTAGACCCTCGTCAATCCTCCAGTCATCCACCAGGTCCAAGATGTTGTTGGAGCAGGCAGTGACATCCACGTAGCTGCTGTACCGCTTCCCTCCTCGGATGGTATCGAAGGTTGGAATTTCCCCTCGGTTGAGTATATTAAGACCGAGCTCACCGAGAGTTCCCACCATTTCCTCTCCTCTGTGGTCATTTTTCGGGCTACCCCACCATATGGACTTTGCGTTGGCGTCCCCTCCAACGATCAGCTTCCCGGAACCGACGACGAGTCCTATTCGCCTTAGATTTTCTAAGTAGGGCTCGATAGGCTGGTCTGGCTCACAGTAAAAAGAGACAAACGTGATCTCCCAGGCACTGGTCAGGATTCCCACCACCGAGATGTTGTTGGTGGTGAGTTTCGGGTACTGTTTGACGACAAGGTCGCTGTTAAAGACAGCTATTGCTGCTTTCACAGTCCCACCTCCTATGCCAGTGTTCTGGAAGATCCTAACACCCCTGTGACTCTTCATAACTCCAGCCCCGGCCACGTAGGGTTCCTGCAGAAGCGCCACTGCTACTCCACGCTTTGTAGCCTCAATAAGAAGCTCATTGGTGGCAAGCTTTTTTCGCTGGAGGTTGGCCTGCAGTACTCCATAGGGGGTATTTGCTCCTGGGGTGCCCTTAACAATAGGCCACAGTCGACCTGGCCACGTCATCCCATCTTATGCGTACTGGGCAGTCGTGGCTAAACGCATTATGCGTGCCATGCTCGAGCTTTGCTCTGGCACAATTGCGACAAGCGGGTGGCGAGCCTGAGAGCCAATCTGGGCACTCCGATCGCATATGCGGGCCTCCACAATGGCTGCAGAGGTCCGCAGGCTCCTTGCAGAACCGCTTGCCGTGCCCGAAGCCCAGGCAGCGGGTGCACTGCACCAGCGGGGATTGATCTTCAACCTTGTAGCGCAAAAGTTCTATGTAGAGCGCCCCGCGATCCAGCGCCCGTCGCCAGATGGTGGGCGAGACGCAGACGATGACGTGGTTAATGTGTGGGTTTCGAGTTCTCCTCCTGAACTTGACCACAATTCGGTTTTCCTCATCGTCGAGGCCGTCAAAAACACCCTTATTCTGGTTTCTCAGGGCCTTAATAATCTCTTCGTCTGTATGTACAACCAGAACGTTCCTGAGAACCAAAAGTGGGTCCTTGTTTCTGACTTCCTCGACGGTGAGGTCCACTCCCTCCTTTTGGAGTCGGGTCTTCATTTTGCTTCTTTCCTCCTTGGTCTCGAAACCCATTATAATTTTTCTGTCCCTGGCCTTCCTCACCCTGTCTACCTTTACCCATCCCTCTTTAGCGTTCGCCGCTTTCCTAATTTTTTCGAGAACTTCCTCGCCAGTCTCAGTATCGTCTGTTGAGGCCACCACCACCGAGTGCAAAGTACTGCGCCCTGGCAGTGACTTAGCAACTCCAGTCGCGGCTACCTTCGCATAACTGGCCTTCTCCAGCATCTCTTTTTGGAGGTCCATCCTCTCCTTAAGTTCCTCGATGCGTCTGTTACTTTCCTCGAGGAGCTTAGTGTGTTGCTCCAATGTTTTGAGCATTACACCGCTCGCTTCTTTCTCTTCCAAAGAGGATGGACTTATGGGCGGTAGTTTAAGCTCAGCCGTCACCGGCCCCTCTTTTGTCAGCTTTTGTTTTTGTTTGGCCGCTTTCAGCTCAGTCTCAGCTTCCTTTACCAGTTGGTAAAGTCGTTCCGTGGCTTCGGAGATAGAAGTTTTTATCTCCGTCTTGGTATTTCTTGAGCTGCTTAGGTGTAGCTTTGTTTTTGTAAGGCAGGCCTTAGCTTCCGAAGTTCGGTCAACATATTTAATCTTTGCCGGTGAGCATCTTTCGGCGGACTTCCTCAGTGTGGCTGTGGTCGCCACTTTGCTCTCCTGCGTCAATGCAGACTTAGTCATTGTTTTCGCAGGGCCGGCCTGCGACGTCTTCTCTGTTGTGAATGTGTCATTCGCAGTGGGGCCAGTGTTTGTGGCTTCCCACTCCCCTATGCTACGCCTAACGTTTTGGGGGGCAGCTGCCCCAGGCTTTGCCGGCGACGTTTTGCCGTCAGTCGTCTGTGACGGCGTTCTAAAACCGAACATGTTGGTAAGTATGTGTCAAATTTAATAAAATTGCGTCAATAGGGACGGTAAATAAAATAAAAACTAATCCGGCGTTCAAAAGAAACAAAACCGAGTCTTAAACTATAATATATACAACTTAAATTTAAAATTAAAATGTACAAAATAGCCGACTCTACCAAGACTCAACCTATGTTTGAGTCTACTAAGGCCTTGGTGTCAATAATGGGTCGTAAAAACCTATTGTCTGGTTTGACTGCAGAGCGGCTCTATGTAGCGTCAAAAATAGCGAATAAAATTTTTTCAAAATTTTCGATCTCTATGTAGAGTCGATTTCGAATCGCTAATGGATAGCCCTTCCCGAGCCCTGCAAAATGATGCCAAACTCGGCGCGGTTCCGCCAAGGGGTTCCGGAGCTATCACGTCCCAAAAAACTTGGTTTTTTACCAAAATGTAAACCGAGAAATGGTTTTTCGGGATTTCTCCGGAACCGCTGGACCGAAGGCACTCGTGTTCGGGCTTCCCGAGGTTGGCACGGTGAGATCTACCCCGCGGAGCAGGTTTCAGGCCTGAAAATTTCCGGCCGCTGAAATATCCTGAAAAGGCGCTGGTTGGGTGAGGAAGGCCCGGCCAAAGCCCCCAAAGAAAACCCGAACCTTCTGCGACCCACGGGTCGAGAGTTATCCGAGCCTGAAAAATGGTTTGACAGTTCTAGAACTGTCAAAGTCAATTTTCGACCCGGTCTAACTTCCCCCCAAACGGTCGCAGAACGCCCGAGCTTGGACTTATCTAGCTTGGCTCGTCCCGCTCCAACGCGCAATTTGGTTTTCAGGATCCCGAAATTCTTCAGCACCAAAACGCCTGAAACCAGGTGGATCAGTCAGAGGTTGTCCCCCCAAACACCACTGCGAAAACGGCAAGTCTCTGCGACCACCGGATCCGGAGCTACGCCAGGCCAAAGTTTCCCAAAGAGTGGGGGTAACTGTCAAAAGCCGACTTTGGGTGGCTATAACTCCGCAACCGTTTGTCACAGAGAAACGCGGTCCAAAATGCAGTGCTTGGCTCGATTTCCTCTATCCGCCGAAATTTGTTTCAGGACTGAAAAATCTCGGGTCCTGAAAACTCCTGAAAATTTTTCAAAATGTTTGCGCGTCTCAGCCACTCAGGACTGCGCAAATCCGAGTTCTCTGTGCCCACTATCTTCGGAGATATTAATTATCCAAACAAAAACCCAAAACAACCAAAAAATTTAAAAAAGCAATTCCCGTCAATTTTGAAGATACTGGGCTCGAGTTCGGGCTTAAACCACCTCCAATACACATATAAAAGTCAATCCTGATGTCAAAAACTAATTAATTCTATTTATTCTGATTATATTTGTATAAATCGTTAAAAATTTAATAACTTTAGAACCGCTAGCCGGAAAATTTGGAAAAAAATGTCTAAATTACTAGTAAAAGGAACACTATTCGATAATAAAACTAAAATATAAAAAATAAAATTTTAACCTATGAAAATTTACAATTTTACTATTTTTACAGTTTTTTAATTACTATATAAGAACTAGGTAAGCTAAAAATCTGAGTTTTTCAGGATGTCCTCTCCCATCGAGCGCGCAACAGACAGCAGTTGAAAACTTTCTAAAAAGTCACCACTTCAGGAGTTATGTGTGTCCGAACTTTCAGCTTTCTATAATTTTTAACACAAAAAGTATCTTATCTAAAAATCTAGTACTTGCAGATTCCAACTCCTCTTCGGTGCTTCTTGCGTACTGCAAAATTTCAGGTGGCTGCAGCGTCTCGCTGAAGTTTTTCAGACCACGTGTTTTTCAGTTTTTCCCCATTTCCTCAGGAAATCCTGAATGGAGGTGGCCCCGGTGGGGTCCGGAGCGTAGGTGTCGTCTTTCCACTATGTTTTTAAAAATAAAAACATGTGGTCGTCGCTTTGGATTTGCCGCAAATGCGGCAAACGTTATTGTTAAAAAGCACTTAACCTCTAAATTAGGTGTTTTTTCACTTTGCACAATTCAGCACTGCAATCCGGTTTGCACTTTTCACTTGTGGGTGTGGGGGCAACTTGCCTCTACACAACAACACTTAAATTTTTGAGATCGGAGCACTTTATACCAGATTTTTGATTTTTTATGTGCGGAGCACCTTTAAAAACGATCCGACCGGCACGAGGGCTGGGGGGGTACTGGGTTAGGTTAGGTTAGGTTAGGTTAGGTTAGGTTAGGTTAGGTTAGGTTAGGTTAGGTTAGGTTAGGTTAGGTTAGGTTAGGTTAGGTTAGGTTAGGTTAGGTTAGGTTAGGTTAGGTTAGGTTAGGTTAGGTTAGGTTAGGTTAGGTTAGGTTAGGTTAGGTTAGGTTAGGTTAGGTTAGGTTAGGTTAGGTTAGGTTAGGTTAGGTTAGGTTTTTTTTTTTTTTTTTTTTTTTTTTTTTTTTTTATACTTATACACTAATCCCGCCACAAAATTTGGCGCCTATTATGTGCTCAACTTCTTTCATACCAGTTCTCGCTTGCATGCCTCTCGCACTTTCATCCTTCATACTTAATCTTTCTTGCATTCATCATCTTTCATTCTGTGGGTGGGATGCCCACATTATTTAATCTACTTTATGGGCATACTTTATTTAAAAAAAACAGTTAGGGTAAATGAGACATGGTACAATTAATTACAATAGTAGAAATTCAGATTATCACAAAAAAAATTTAAAACATTAGATAAAACATAATTCCATCACAAATATCACAGTAAAATAACACAAAGGGATAAAACATAAAAGGTGCAAATAATTTAAAACTTAGGGATAATTAAAACATATAAAGTGCAGTATCACAGTAGTCTCATCAAAAACATTTTATCACAGGCAAAATAAAAAACAGTTAGGTACTACCTAACATACTGCTGGTGACAGATAGCTGTGCTGCATTCTGTGCTTACGTTTTAAAATATTCTGACATATTAACGAAGCACAGTGCGCTTCAGGTCTTGTTCCTATCTATCACCACAGTAGCTACTTTAAGGCAGTACGTCAGGAACCTTTCCCTATATTGCTTTGTCATGAACCCACAGATACTTTCGTTCGTCAGTTTTTTGTCCAGCTCACATTCAAGTTGGTAGCGCTCCCTGATAAATAACGGGCATTCTACAATTATGTGCTGGACACTTTCTGGCACGCTAGGGTCGCAGACACACGATGGGCTCTCCTTACACTTGAAGCGATTCAAGTATTCAGAGAACCCACCGTGCCCCGTCAAAACCTGCGTGAGAACGCCTGAGGGCCGTACCTTTTTCACAATACGGAATGCCACTATTGCGTCCGGAAGAAACATTTTCGTCACGGAAGCTGTCTCGCCCGACACATATCTCCGATTCCATTCATCGAGCGATTCCGAACGGATCTGTCGCTTGATAAATGAAATCGGACACTGGTCGTAGTCCGGCTTCCTCCGTGACGACAATGCTGCTTCCTTGGCTAGCTCGTCCGCTCGCTCATTCCCCGGCAGGCCCGCGTGGGCCTTGACCCAGAACAAAGACACAGCTTTGTTCTGGACCAGGGCTTGAGCCAAATTGGCGCGCGCGTGGACTGCCAGGGGATGGAGAGAGCCATGGTTTGCAAGCGTCTGCAATGCTGACATTGAGTCGCTGTACAAGCCATAGCTCGCTTCTTGCCGCGCGAGGATTATCTCCGTCGCTTTCGAAATGGCCAAGAGTTCCGCCTGGTAGACGGTGCAGTACGCGGCAAGGCAAAGCTTGAGGCTCCGGACTTCACCATCATTATCCCAAATGGATAATGCGGCTCCGACCTTCCCCTCAATTTTGCTGCCGTCGGTGAATATACGCACCGTCTGCGCATTGTTGCTGGCTAGCAACTCTCGATCCGCCAGGCACATGAATTCGAGGGGCATTTGCGTAGCTGGGTGAGGGGCTTTCGCAAATCTTACCGCACTCTCGATCTCCCTATCTCCTGGCACAAACCGGGATGACCCTCTCCTTGCTTCATACAGGGCGGCTGCCTCTTGTATGCGCAGGTCTAGAGGCAGTATCCCAGACAGTGCCAGTGCCGAGTTCAGAGAGACAGTGCGGTAAGATTTGCAGAGCTTCTGAGCGAATCCTCGTTGGACAGAGCTTAGCTTCTTCCGTATCCCAACCTTTTTCGTGGCGGGTGCCCAGGCAGCGGCCGCGTACGTAACTGTGGGTTCAATTGTGGCTGTGTAGATGGTGTGTATGATGTCTGCACTCAATCCCCAGCTAACTTTAGCGGCGCGGGATAGCTGTTTGTAAATATCAGCTGCCCTCTTGCAGACGTTCGCGGCATGCTCACTGAAAGTGAGCTTATCGTCTATGGTTAGACCCAGCAACTTCATTTTTCTGACCATACCGATGTCGACCCCGGCCATGCTCAGTATTGGAGTGTCGTACTTAAGCTTGTTGGTTACCACCATCGCACAGGTTTTGTGCGGTGCGAACTTCAGCTTATTTCGGACACCCCAATCCTGAACATGGGCGAGGGCTGCATTGGCGGTTCTAGAGACTTCAGTCGCCGTGTCCCCATCCACGACCAAGACGATGTCATCCGCGAACGCCTGCACGAAGATCCCGCGCCGCTCTAACTCCTGCAATAGTGAGTCTAGGAGGAGGTTCCACAGGATTGGGCCGCCTATTGACCCTTGAACGCAGCCCTTGTCAGTCTCTCTCGTGCATTCCTCCCCTGCATACCGAACCCGTACCTTCCTACTGTCAAGATAGCTGTCTATCAGCCGCCTGATGTTGACCGGACACTTTTCCTCAGCCAGTCTGACCTTTATAGCTGGCCACCAAGCGCTATCGAAGGCCCCCTCTATATCCAATGACACCAGGACAATTAGCTTCTTCAGCCTTAACTTGTCCTGTACGTGCTTCATTAGAGTATAGAGGGCGTCCTCGGTGCTCCTCTGGGGCATAAAGCCAAACTGGCGGGTACTAAATCGCGGTACGAGCTGCCACTTTAGACGCGCTACGACCATCCTCTCCAGGACCTTCC
The DNA here is from genome assembly GCA_964057195.1 of Orthosia cruda. Lineage (NCBI taxonomy): Eukaryota > Metazoa > Arthropoda > Insecta > Lepidoptera > Noctuidae > Orthosia > Orthosia cruda. The sequence goes on from OZ059844.1 coordinate 29,718,872, forward strand.
CCAGAACAGGCAACAGACCGATTGGTCGGTATGCCTTGGGGGTGAGGTAGTTGTCCTTGCCCGGCTTCCGAAGGACCACGACCGTAGCCTCCTTCCAGATCTCTGGAAAGTGCGCCAGATCGAGGCACTTGTTGTAAAGGGCAAGGAACAACTCCGGGTCCTGGTGGATCGCTTGACTGCAGATGTCAGAAGTCAGTCCGTCCCCTCCTGGTGCCTTTTTGGGATTGAAACCTGCCACGGCGGTCTTCAGCTCCAGCGTCGTAAATGATGGGTCATGATATTCATCATGGGCCCATTCATTTACTTGGCTGGCTGCTTCTCTAATTCGCCTGTGGTCAGCGTTGTCCTGGTCTACTCTGTCTTTGGGGTAGAACGTATCTGCAAGTAGGGCGGCCGATTCACTCGGATTGAGAAATGCACCATCGCAGCATAGGGTCAGTTCCTCCTGTCTTCTGGCGGTCCTACCGATGATCCTGTAGATACCCTCCCAGACCCCTTCCCGATCCTGTTTCCGGCAGAACTCCTTCCAACTGGCGACTTGGGCTTTCTTAGCCTGCATCTCATAATCTTCTTTTGCTTTCAGGTACTCGTCGACGACCATCGCTCGCCGGACCGGCGCGGCATTTCGGATGCGGTGCTTCCTCCGAGCCACCTCCTTCTTCTTTACAGCGAGCTCCTCGGACCACCACGGACAGGTAAGTTTAATTTTGTTATTCACCTTTGGAATTGCTGTCTCACATGCCTCTGAGATCGCTCTATTATAATCTACTATTAGTTCTTCTAACTCTGTTTTACTTTTTATTTCCCTTAGTCTTTCTAGATTAATATTATTTTCAAATTTTGATGCTCCCAATTTTACTTTAAATTTATCCCAGTCGGCTTTTCTAGTATTATATTTTCTGGTAGTCCTCTGTATGTGAATACCTTTATCTCTTTTTAAGTTCACATTAAAGAAGATCGTGTTGTGGTCCGAGGACGTTGCTCCTGTGTCCACCCGCCAGCCGTCCACTCGGTCAAAAAGGTCGAGCGAACATGCCGTGACGTCTACATGGCTTTTGTACGCTCGACCACCTCTGACCGTGTCAAATGTGGGAGCGTCACCAGTATTCAGTACCTGAAGCTCCAACTCTTCCAGGGTAGCGGACATTTCCTCTCCCCTGGGGTCTTCCTTGATGCTGCCCCACCAGGCACTTTTCGCGTTCGCGTCGCCACCTATCAACAATCTACCGGTGGCCACTTCCGATTGGATCCGGGTCATCTGGTCCAAGTATGGCCCTATGGGTTGGTCTGGCTCGAAGTAATAGGAGACTACTGCGATTTCCCAGGCTTTGGTCCGGATCCCCACCACAACGATGTTGTTTGTGGTGAGTTTCGGGTAGGGTATGACGTCCAAGTCATGATCAAAGACGGCGATCGCCGCCTTTACCCTCCCACTTCCATCAACCTCGCACTGGTAGACTCTCGCTCCACGGTAGCTCTTCATACTTCGTGCTCCACCCACGTACGGCTCCTGGATCAGTGCCCACGAGATCTTGCGTTCACTGGCCTCTAAAAATAGTTCGGTGGTTGCCAGTTCCTTTCGCTGTAAATTCGCTTGGGCCACTCGGTATGTTCTTGCTGTTTGTTGGACAGGAGTTCCCGGGGCGCCCTTAGCAATATGCTATGGCGGATCGAGCTATTGCTTCCCACCTTCTTCTAACCAAGCACTCCGAGCTGAAAGCGTTATGACCAGAATTGTCATAGTTTGCACGCGTGCAGTTACAACACGAAGGGGTTAGGTTAGGTTAGGTTAGGTTAGGTTTTTTTTTTTTTTTTTTTTTTTTTTTTTTTTTTTTTTTTTTTGTTTTAATCTTCTACCTCCAACGTTGTCGGAGTCTATGCTAGGCTTTACTTTCATTCCAGTTCTCGCATTTATTCCTCTCGCACTTTCATTCCTCATACTTGGTCTTTCTTTCATACTTCCTCATTTGTGTCTATTATGGGTGGGATTCCCAACTATCGTCTAGCTAACTAACTATTCAATTTATTTTATTAAAAGACAGGGGCAAAAGCTTTATTTTTAACATTTCCTTATACAACTATACTTAATGTAATTTATTCTAATACACATGTTATTTTACCTAATTAAATATTATTTTATATAGCTATGTTTTTGTTTATAATCGTACATTATTATTATAAGTTCTTATATCTAGTTTTATGCTATTCTTATTATATTATTTATTATTAGTCTTACAGAGCACGGGGGTACAATTCGTGTTTTTCTCTTACTTGTATATATATACCTATTTTCACTTTATTATATTACATTTTGTATTTATTTGCCTATTTCTTAATTTATTATACATTATTTTTCTCTATGCTAGTCTTTAATATAGTACATTATATTATGACAGCATATTTTCTTAAGCGGTTTTGTTTCTTTTTATTGCTAATAATGCTATTTCACTGCAATATTCCATGAACAGATCTATTTTATTTTTCGCCATCAGTTTTGATACGTTCTGAATGTCCAATTCCAGGGCGAGTTCCTGCTCTGTCTCGTACCGCTTTCTTGCGGTAATTGGGCACTTAAAGAGCAAGTGCGGAACCGTTTCCTCGACACCGGGCTCACAGGCGCACGATGGATTCTCTTTACACCTGAAGCGTTTCAGGTATGCAGAGAACCCACCGTGCCCTGTCAGGATTTGTGTGGTAACACTGGTGTGGGTCATTTTGCGCACCACCCTATACGCTGCCACCGCGTCTGGGAAAAAGATTTTTGTGCCCGAAGCCGTATCTCCCGTTCTATACCTCTCGTTCCATTCGCCAAGCGTCTCCATTCGGATTCTACGCTTGACGAATGAAACGGGGCACAGATCATAGTCCGGCCTCTTCTTCGACCCCAGTGCAGCCTCCTTCGCGAGCTGGTCGGCTCGCTCGTTTCCCTCCAACCCCGCGTGGGCTTTAATCCAGAACAAGGAGACGCACTTGTTCTGGAGCTTACAGCGTCGTAAGGCGTCCCTGGTTTCCACGGCCAGGGGGTGGGGGGAACGCGCGTTCGTCACCGATTGGAGAGCTGCCATGGAGTCGCTGAAGATGCCGAACGTGGTTTCGCTGCGCCTGAGAGCCTCGCCTGCTGCTCTTTGTAGAGCTAGGAGTTCAGCCTGATAGACGGTACAGTAGGACGGCAGTGCAAGCTTGAGGGCTTTTGTTTCGGCGGTGCCATTCCATAAGGATAGCGCCGCTCCAACCCTGCCCTCAATTTTGCTGCCGTCTGTGAAGATCCTCACAGCAAAATTGCTGTGGTTGATATATTGCTCCTCGTCTACCAGGCTTCCGAACTCTAAGCATGTTTGCTCCGCAGGGTGCGGGGCCTCCAGCGCCGGGAACATACGCTCCACCTCCCTGTCCCCCAGCATGGGCAGAGGCACCCCTCTCCTGGCCTCGTAGAGTGCAGCCGCTTCCCGAACTCGAAGATCGAGGGGGAGCACCCCGGTCAGCACTAAGGCCGAATTGAGGGAGGCTGTGCGATATGCCTTACACATCTTCTGAGCGATGCCGCGCTGGACGGTCCGAAGACTTTTAATTACGCCCAACTTTTTGGCAGCCGGCGCCCAGACGCTGGCAGCGTAAAGGATTATAGGCTCTATTGTCGCCACATATATTGTGCGAATAATCTCTGGGTGAAGACCCCAACTGACCCTCGCGGCTCTACATAGTCGCTTGTAGATGGCAACCGCCTTTCTGCAGATAAGTGAGACATGGGTGTTGAAGGTCAGTCCCCCATCGATCGTTACGCCCAGAAGCTTCATTTCCTTGGACATGCCAATGTCGATCCCCCCCATGCTCAAGCGTGGTGTGTCGTATTTTAACTTTTTGGTTACCACCATAGCAGTGGTCTTGTGTGGGGCAAATTTGAGTTTATTCTCGACACCCCACGCCAGAACATGACTGAGAGCGGCATTGGCACATTCTTCCACCTCCAGTGCGGTCTCCCCGTCGAAGACCAACAGAACATCGTCCGCGAACGCCTGGATATAATACCCCCTACTCTCCAATGCTTTTAGGAGGGGGTCTAGGCCCAAATTCCATAAGATTGGGCCTCCAATTGAGCCCTGAACACAGCCCTTGTTTGTTCTCTTGCAGTACACCTCCCCGCCGTATCTGATGGAGACTTTTCGGTCGCTGAGGTAGCTGTCTATGACCCGCCTAATATTCACCGGACACTTCTCCTCTGCCAGCCGGACTCTGATCGCAGGCCACCAGGCACTATCGAATGCTCCCTCTATGTCTAGGGATACCAGTGTTATTATCCTCTTTTGTTTTAGCTTCTTGTGGATATGTTGCATTAGAGCATAGAGGGAGTCCTCGGTACTCCGTTGCGGCATGAATCCGTACTGGCGGGTGCTCATCCTTGGCAAAAGATGGAATTTAAGGCGGGCCACCAGCATCTTCTCGAAAATCTTGCCCAAAATAGGCAACAGTCCGATAGGCCTGTATGATTTAGGAGTGTGATAGTTTTCTCTTCCAGGTTTCCTCAAAATCACGACTGTTGCCCCTTTCCAAGACGCGGGGAAGTAGTGGTGTTCCATGCACTTGTTGAGGAATTTTAAGAAGGTCTCCGGGTCATTATTCACGGCGTGGCAGCAGATGTCCGCTGTGAAGCCGTCGGATCCCGGGGCCTTCTTCGGGTTGAAGGACTCTACCGAGCTCTTCAATTCTGCTGGCGTAAACGGTGGGTCACAGAATTCATTTTGGTCGCCAGTGTTCACGCGTTCGGCTTTTGTTCGGATGGACCGGTGATGATCATTGTCGCATTCTAGGGGGTCATTCGGATAGAATGTCTCCGCTAGAAGCCTCACGGAACCTTTCGCATCCAACATGTCACCATTCAGCTCTAATGGTAGGTCCTCCTCCCTCCGCTGTGTCCTGCCTATAACCCTATAAATTCCCTCCCAGACCCCCTCCCTATCCTGCTTTGCACAAAATTCTTTCCAGCTCTCGGTCTGAGCTTTTGCTGCCTCCAACTCATACTCTTCCTTCTGTTTCAGGTACTCTTCTACGACCTTCGACCTCCGGACGGGGGCGGCATTGCGGATCCTACGCCTCTTGGTAGCGACTTTCTTCTTGAGCCCAGCGAGTCTCTCGGACCACCACGGCAAGGTAAGTTGCTCTTTAACTTTTATAAATGGTATTGCTTGCTTACATGTTTCGTCTATTGCTTTCGTAAGGTTGTCTGTCATTATGTCGATATGTTGTGTGTTCTTAATTTTAAGGATTTCAGCTGGAGTGAATTCATACTCTGTTTTCAATTGGCCTAGCTTCTCATGAAATTTTGACCAATTGGCTTTCTTCGTATTGAATTTCCTCGTTGTCCTCTCGATCTTGATTCCTTTGGACCTTTGCAATAGGATCCTGAAAGCAATACCATTGTGGTCCGAGCTCGTGAGTCCTTCGTCGACCCTCCAGTCATCTATCAAGTCCAGGATGTCGTTGGAGCAGGCAGTGATGTCCACGTGACTGCTGTACCGCTTCCCTCCTCGGATTGTGTCGAAGGTCGGAATTTCCCCTCGGTTTAATATGTTGAGATTCAGCTCACCAAGAGTCCCCACCAATTCTTCTCCCCTGGAGTCTATCGTCGGGCTACCCCACCATATGCTCTTCGCATTGGCGTCCCCTCCAACGATCAGTCTCTTGGAACCGACTGCGATCCATACTTTCCTCAGGTGTTCCAAGTAGGGTTCGATAGGTAGGTCTGGCTCAAAGTAAAGAGAGACAAGCGTGATCTCCCAGGCACTGGTCAGGATTCCCACCACAGAGATGTTGTTTGTGGTGAGTTGCGGGTACTGTTTGACTGTGAAGTCGGTGTTAAAGACAGCTATTGCTGCCTTTACTGTCCCTTCTCCTATGCCAGTGTTCTGGAAGATACGAACGCCCCTGTGACTCTTCATCACTTTGGCCCCCCCCACGTAGGGTTCCTGTAAAAGTGCCACCGCCGTTCCGCGTTTCGTAGCCTCTAGCAGAAGCTCGTCGGTGGCTAGCTTTTTTCGCTGGAGGTTAGCCTGTAATACTCCATAGGGGAACGTTGGGGTGCCCTTAACAATAGGCAACCGCCGATCTGGCCACGTCATCCCACTTTTTCCTCACCGGGCAGTCGAGGCTAAACGCGCTGTGTTGCGTGTCGTGCCTTATGTTGGCTCTCGTGCAGTTTCGGCAGGCGGGCGGCGAGCCTGAAAGCCAGTCCGGACATTCTGGTCTCATATGCGGGCCACCGCAGTGGCCGCACAGGTCCGCCGGCTCTTTACAGAAACGCTTGCCGTGCCCGAAGCCCAGACAACGCGTACACTGGACCAACGGGCTCTGATCCTCTACCCTTATACGCTGGAAGTCAATGCGCAGCTTCTCGGCTTCCAAAGCGCGTCGCCAGATGGTAGGCGAAACGCTGACAATGACGTGACCCCAATGGGGGTTTCGGGTCCTTCTTCGGTACTTTACTTCTACCCTGTCTTCGCCACTGTCGAGGCCGTCGAAAACACCCTTATTCTGATTCCTCATTGCTGTTAGAATGGCCTCGTCGGTGTGCATCACCATGACGTTCCTGAGGATCAGAAGCGGGTCCTTATTTTTGACCTCCTCGACAGTGAGGTCAACTCCTCGCTCCTGAATTCGAGTCTTAATTTTGTTCCTTTCTTCCTCGGTTTCCAATCCTATTATGACTTTTCTGTCTCTAGCCTTTCTCACCTTCTCTACTTTTATCCAGCCGTCAGCCGTCTGTTGCGTTCACAGCTTTCCTCACCCTGCTAAGGACCTCTTCGCCCGACTCGGTCTCGTCCTTGGAGGTAACTACAATCGAGTGTAATGTACTGCGCCCTGGCAGTGACTTCACAACCCGGTTTGCGGCCACGCTCGCGTATGTGCCCTTCTCCAAGAACTCCGTCTGGCGGTCCATCCTTAACTTGAGCTCCTCCATTTTCTCGTTGCTCTCTGCAAGGAGCTTTGTGTGCTGCTCTATCGTGTGTAGTAGCCTACTTGTGTCGATTTCTTTGCAGGGGGTCGGTCCTGGGGCTGGTACTTTTGGGCCTATTTCTACCGTCTCTAGTAGCCCCTCTTTGGAGAGCTTTTGTTTTGCCGCCTTTGTCTCTGCTTCAGCCTCCTTGACCAGCTTGAAGAGTCTGTCTGTAGCTTCGGAGATTGCTGTCTTTATCTCCGTTTTCAGATTCCTGGAGCTACTCAGGTGCAGCTTGGTCTTTGTCAGGCAGGCTTTAGCCTCCGCAGTCCGGTCCGCAAACTTGGGCTTTGGCGGGGAGCCTCTTTCAACGGACTTCCTCTCCGCTGTCGCGGTCGTCCCTTTGCTCTCCTGCGTCAAAGTAACTTTTGTCTTGGTTTTTGCAGGGCCGGCCTGCGACGTCTTCTCTACAATAATTGTGTCATTGGTGGGGCTGGAGTTTGTGGCTTCCCACTCTCCTATACTACGTCTAACGTTAAGAGGGGCGACTGCCCCAAGTCTTGACGGTGACTTTTCCCCGTCTTTCGCATTTGACGGCGTTCTAAAACCGAACATGTTGGAGGTATGCGTCACTTAATGTAAACGTCAATAGGGACGAAAAATAAAATAAATAAATTAAAATGAATAGCTGGCGTTCAATAGAAACAAAACCGCTAAGAAGTCCTAAAACTATAACTATAAATATAAAGAACCGTCTTTAAAAGACTTTGTTCGGTGTCTGGAGACTACAAACAGTCTTCAGGGGGCTCCACATAGGCCTTACGTTCAAACCGGTCGTAAAAACCGAGGTCAAAAATTTTTTGTAGAGCGGCTCTATGTAGAGTCTCCCTGTCACAATCACTGGATAGAGCCCGCCGAGCCCTCCAAGATGAACCCAAACTCGGCGCGATTCCGCCAAGGGGCTCCGGAGCTATAAGGTCCCAAAAAACTCGGTTTTTTGCCTGAGCGATAACCCAAAAAAGGTTTTTCGGGGTTTCTCCGGAACCGCCAGGCCGAAAGCACTCGTGCTTGGGCTTTCCGAGATTGGCACGGCGAGACCTACCCCGCGGAGCAGGTTTCAGGCCTGAAAATTTCAGGCTCCTGAAACCTCCTGAAAAGACGCCAGTCGGGTGAGAAAGGGCCGGCCGAAGTCCCCAGAGAAAACCCGGACCTTCTACGACCCACGGGTCGAGAGTTATCCGAGTCTGAAAAATGGTTTGACAGTTCAAGAACTGTCAAAGTCAATTTTCGACCCGGTATAACTACCCCCCCAACAATCGCAGAACGCCCGAGCTTGGACTTATCCGGCTTGGCTCGTCCCGCTCTAGCGCGCAATTTAGTTTTCAGGCTCCTGAAATTTTTCAGCGCCAAAACGCCTGAAACCGGGTGGGTCAGACAGAGGTTGTCTCCCCAAGCACCACTGCAAAAACGGCAACCCTCTGCGACCCCCGGATCCGGAGCTATGCCAGCCCAAAGTTTCCCAAAAAGTGGGGGTAACTGTCAAACTCCGACTTTGGGTGGCTATAACTCCACAACCGTTTGCCACAGAGAAACGCGGTCTGGGATGCGATGCTTGGCTCAGCTTCCCCTATCCGCCAAATACTGTTTCAGGGCTGAAAAATTTCAGGTCCTGAAAACGCCTGAAAGTTTACACAAATTTTTCCCGCAGGTATTCCGCTGGGAAACGTGGAAACCCGGGTCCTCTGCGCCCAATAGATCCGGAGATAATTGACTCCAAGTACAAGAACCGAAAAACCCAAAATGTCCGAAAATGTCAATTTCCTTCGTTCCTGGAGCTACTGGGGGCAAATTTGGGCTTAAACAAGCTGAAATAGGTCATAAAAAGATGATCCTGGCGTCAAAATAATTTTAAAACTATTTGTTTAGAATTAATTAAGAAAAAACACAAAAAATTTAATAACTTCAAAAATAAAAATCCTAAAATTATGAAAAAAATACTTAAATTAATGACAAATGATACTCTTTAAAATAGAAAAATAAAAGGTTAAATTTTGATGATTTTAAGTATCAAATTTTGCAAAAAACTGAAAAAGTTACAAATTCCAAATTATTAGCTAAGAAATAAACCCAAAAAATATAGTCTCCAGCCAGGTCTGCTCCTCTGATGAGCGCGCAGCAGGATCCGCTTGAAAAATAGGGGGTACTCACTGAAGATTCTTCGGAAATTGGGTCCAAAGTTTGGATCTTCTTTATTTAATTGTTCCGCTTCCAGTGAGGATAAAAATCTGGTTGAAGCGTCGTTCTGCTCGTCTCTGCGCCTCTTCTCAGCAGCCAAAAATTTGGCGCCTTGTGGTCAGCGGTTTGAGTGCCACGCGGTCAAAATTTGAGGTTATGTACCCAGTTTTCCTCTTGTAACTTGGCAACACTTGATCTGAAAATTGCCTGTAAAGTGTCCTTCGCTGCGTCTCGTTGGGCCTCGTAGTTTGGCAAAATAAAATCCAGGCCTCGCCGCTCGTTTTCCGGAGTTATAAGGCTCCGAAAATTTCCAAAGTCCCAGTTTTTGATGTTTTTCGCACACCACACTTTTTCCGGGATTTTCCGGCACGTGAAAACTTAACTGTCACTTGCGCGGCACTGATACGCGTCGTTTGGTGTATGGCACTGCTCTATATCACCAAAAAATACCGGTTAAAAGATTTTTTAAGTGCGGAGCGACTACGAAAACGATCCGAACACCACGAGGGCTGCGGGGGGACTGGTTAGGTTAGGTTAGGTTAGGTTAGGTTAGGTTAGGTTAGGTTAGGTTAGGTTAGGTTAGGTTAGGTTAGGTTAGGTTAGGTTAGGTTAGGTTAGGTTAGGTTAGGTTAGGTTAGGTTAGGTTAGGTTAGGTTAGGTTAGGTTAGGTTAGGTTAGGTTAGGTTAGGTTAGGTTAGGTTAGGTTAGGTTAGGTTAGGTTAGGTTAGGTTAGGTTAGGTTAGGTTAGGTTAGGTTAGGTTAGGTTAGGTTAGGTTAGGTTAGGTTAGGTTAGGTTAGGTTAGGTTAGGTTAGGTTAGGTTAGGTTAGGTTAGGTTAGGTTAGGTTAGGTTAGGTTAGGTTAGGTTAGGTTAGGTTAGGTTAGGTTAGGTTAGGTTAGGTTAGGTTAGGTTAGGTTAGGTTAGGTTAGGTTAGGTTAGGTTAGGTTAGGTTAGGTTAGGTTAGGTTAGGTTAGGTTAGGTTAGGTTAGGTTAGGTTAGGTTAGGTTAGGTTAGGTTAGGTTAGGTTAGGTTAGGTTAGGTTAGGTTAGGTTAGGTTAGGTTAGGTTAGGTTAGGTTAGGTTAGGTTAGGTTAGGTTAGGTTAGGTTAGGTTAGGTTAGGTTAGGTTAGGTTAGGTTAGGTTAGGTTAGGTTAGGTTAGGTTAGGTTAGGTTAGGTTAGGTTAGGTTAGGTTAGGTTAGGTTAGGTTAGGTTAGGTTAGGTTAGGTTAGGTTAGGTTAGGTTAGGTTAGGTTAGGTTGTTTTTTTTTTTTTTTTTTTTTTTTTTTTTTTTTTTTTTTTTTTTTTTTTTTCTCCTATCTCCAACATAATCGGAGACTATTCTAAGCAACGCATTCATTCCAGTTCTCGCATTTATTCCTCTCGCACTTTCATTCAGCATACTTTATCTTTCTAGCATTCGTTCATCTTTCTTTCTTAAGGGTAGGACGCCCTTATATCTATTTTCTATTCTTCTATGTTTTCTTTATTATTGTAGCAGGGAAAACAACAAATGGACTTTTATTTATTTTACAGGTTTCTTATACTATGTCTTAAACTACTACATTGCATGATTATCTTTTAATATGTACAGCATTCTTATCTTTATTCTTACAACTAGTTCAATGTTATCTTATTTTATACAGGAGACACAACAGCACGTTTCATGTTTATTCTACTTAGCTTTCTTATTCTAACTTATTTCTATAGTTGTTACACAGGTATTATAATTATGGGCTGCTCGAATATTAGTTTTCTTATTGATTACGTTTACAATTACAAATTTTTATGGTTCTTATGTTCAATGCTTAACATTAATATTTTGTATAATATCACGTAAACATTTTTTACTTATGCACTTTTGTTTCTTTCCACAACCCTTTCACAGATTTTTACGCAATATTCCAAGAATATCTCTCGATTTTTGCCCGCTATTATTTGACATGTGTTTTCAGCGTCAATTTTGATGTTGAGTACGTGCTCGGCCTCCAGCCTTTGTCTGTCAAAAACGGGACAGTCGAACAATATATGTGGCACCGTTTCATCGACATCAGGGTCACAGATGCACGATGGGCTCTGTTTGCACTTGAAACGGTTCAGGTACGCCGAGAACCCACCGTGCCCCGTCATGATTTGCGTGACTATGTTACTTATTTTGCATTTTCTGATTGTCCTGTAAGCCGCCACCGCATCCGGGAAGAACAATTTGGTAACTGAAGCAGTTTCTCCGGATTTGTACCTACAGTTCCACTCGCCCAATGTTACCGCGCGGATGCGTTGCCTCACATACGAAATTGGGCACAGGTCGTAATCCGGCTTTCGTTTGGAACCTTCGGCGGCTCTTTTGGCTAATTCGTCCGCCCTCTCATTACCAACCAACCCCGCGTGAGCTTTTATCCAAAACAAGGTAATTGCCTTGTTTTGGGTAGACATGGACCTAATATTGGCCCTTACCTCCACTGCCAGTGGGTGATGTCGGTCATGGTTTTGTATGGTTTGGAGGGCTGCCATGGAGTCGCTGAAGATTCCAAACGACTGCGCACTGTGCTTGAGGATTTCCCTGGTTGCGACGCATATTGCCAGAAGCTCAGCCTGGTAAACGGTGGAGTAGTGTGGGAGAGCAAGCTTGAGAGCTTTGGTCTCGGCGTCGCCCCTCCAAATGGAGAGTGCGGCCCCAACCTTGCCCCCAATCTTACTCCCGTCCGTAAAGATACGAACCTCAAGTTCGTTCTGGGCATCAATTTGCTCTTGGTTTACCACGCTTATGAGCTTCAGCTCAGCGCGCTCCGCAGGGTGTGGAGCCTCCATTGCTGAGACTGTCTGCTCAACTCTCCTGCCGCCTAGCGCTGGCTGGGGCACCCCCCTCCTGGCCTCGTATAACGATGCCGCCTCGCGAACTCGGAGGTCGAGGGGCAGTATCCCAGCCAGCACCAGTGCAGAGTTCAAGGACACTGTCCTGTATCCCTTGCACAATTTTTGCGCGATACCGCGCTGTACTGCTCCCAACTGCTTCTTGACTCCCAGTTTTCCAACGGCCGGGGCCCATACGCTGGCGGCGTACAGGATGATCGGTTCTACGGTTGCCACATATATTATTCGTATGACATCAGGGTGGAGTCCCCAGCTGGTCTTTGCCGCCCTGGTAAGCTGCTTGTGGATGCCTATTGCCCTCCTGCAGACGTTTGCGACGTGCGCGTTGAACGTCAGCTTCTCGTCGATGGTGACACCCAGGATTTTGATCTCCTTGGACATGGCAATGTCGATCCCACCCATGCTCAGGCGTGGGGTGTCGTATTTTAATTTACGGGTTATAACCATTGCGTTGGTTTTTTGAGGCGCAAATCTTAATTTGTTTTGTACGCCCCACGCCCGAACATGTTCGAGAGCGGCATTGGCACGTCCCTCGATCTCCAGCGCTGTGTCACCATCGAAGACAAGCACTACGTCGTCCGCAAAGGCCTGGCAATAGTTTCCCTCGGCCTCCAAGCTTTTAAGAAGCGGGTCCAGCAAAAGGTTCCAGAATATTGGTCCTCCTATGGAACCCTGGACGCAGCCTTTGTTTGTAGCTTTGCAGTACTCTTCACCTGCGTATCTGACTCTGACCTTCCTATTCTTGAGGTAGCTGTCGATGACCCTCCTCAATCCGACTGGACACTTCTCCTCAGCCAGACGGACTCTTATAGCTGGCCACCAGGCGCTGTCGAAGGCTCCCTCTATGTCCAAAGATATCAACACCACTATTTTCTTAAGCTCCAGCTTGTTGCGTATGTGCTGTGTTAGAACATAGAGGGAGTCCTCGGTGCTCCTCTGGGGCATGAATCCGTACTGGCGAGTACTCATCCTTGGGATCAGGTGGAATTTGAGGCGGGCCACCAGCATCTTCTCATATATTTTGCCTAGTATTGGCAAAAGGCCAATCGGTCTGTACGCCTTTGGGGTGCTGTAGTCTCCTTTTCCTGGCTTCTTAAGTACGACCACAATCGCCTCCTTCCACACTTCGGGAAAGTGGTGACATTTTAGACAACCATTCATGAGAGCAAGGGCCGTCTCAGGGGCGTTTTCGATAGCCTGACAGCAGATATCGGCAGTGAAGCCGTCCGCTCCTGGGGCTTTTTTGGCGTTGAAAGACCTGGACGCCGCCATCAGTTCAGCCATCGTGAATGGTGGATCGCACGAGTTATCGTGTTCTCCAACATTCACAACGTCGGCCTTTTTTCTGGTAAGCTGATGACATGTACTATCGCTGTCCATTTGGTCTTCAGGGTAGAAAGTGTTTGCCAACAGTTCAACTGAGCCCTTCGTGTTTAGCACTCGCCCTTCCTTCACTAGTGGCTGGTCTTCTCCCCTTCCCTTGGTCCTTCCTATCACCCGGTATATCCCTTCCCAAACCCCTTCTCTGTCCTGTTTAGCGCAGAAGTTCTTCCAACTCTCGACGATATCCTTGGCTGCTTCCGTTTCATACTCAACTTTATGTTTCAGGTAGTCTTCAACGACCTTCGATCTTCGGGCTGGTCTGGCACACCTGATTCGGCGTTTCCTGGTGGCGACTCCCCGCTTCATCCTCTCGAGTTTCTCGGACCACCACGGCAAGGTAAGCACTTCTTTAGTTTTCCTCATGGGCATTGCTGAGGTACATGCGTCTGTTATTGCCTGTGTGTATTTATTTGTTATAAGATTTATTTGTTCGACTGTATTAAGTTTATTTATTTCTAATTCATTAATTTTATTCTCTAGCATTAATTGGCTGAGTTTCTCACGAAACTCAGACCAATTTGCTTTTTTTGTATTGAAAATTCTAGTAGTTCTATTTATTTTAATGCCTTTTGATCTTTTTAATTGTATGTTAAAAACAATGCCGTTGTGATCCGAGCTTGTGAGGGTTTCGTCTACCCTCCAGTCATCCACCAGGTCCAGGATATCCGTCGAACATGCCGTGATGTCGACGTAGCTGCTGTAGCGTTTGCCCCCTCTGATCGTGTCGAAGGTCGGAATTTCCCCTCTGTTGAGTATGTGAAGACTCAGCTCGTCAAGAACTCCGGACACTTCTTCGCCTCTATTGTCGATGGTCAAGCTTCCCCACCAGGTGCTCTTCGCGTTTGCATCTCCTCCAACAATCCACATTCTGGAACCTACTTCCTCCTCGACGTGTTTCAGGTGGTCTAAGTAAGGTCCCACTGGCTGATCCGGCTCGAAATAGAATGAGACCAGCGTGATCTCCCAGGCACTGGTCCGGATCCCCACCACGGTGATGTTATTCGTGGTGAGATTTGGGTACTGTGTGACTGTAAGGTCTTGATCGAAGACCGCTATTGCGGCCTTCACCGTCCCCTCTCCGGCGCCAGTGCACTGGAAAATCCGAACACCCCTGTGATCTCTCATGGCCTTAGCCCCTCCCACGTATGGTTCTTGGAGGAGAGCAACGGCGACTCCGCGCTTAACGGCTTCCAACAAAAGCTCGTTGGTTGCGAGTTGTTTCCGCTGGAGGTTGGCTTGGATGATTTTGTACTGGTTTGGGTTTCCCAGGGTGCCCTTAGCAGTATGCAACGGTTGATCTGGCGATTTCGTCCCACCTATGCCGTATTGGGCAGTCGAGGTTAAAGGCGTTGTGGTCAGCGTCATCGAGCCTGGCTCTTATGCAGTTTTTGCATTTGGGCGGAACACCCGCGTGCCAATCGGCACATTCAGACCTCAAGTGCGGACCACCGCAGTGACTGCACAGGTCGGCCGGCTCCTTGCAGAAACGTCTGCCGTGCCCATAGCCTAGACAGCGCGTGCACTGAACCAACGGTGTTTGGTCCTCCACCCTGATGCGCTGGAACTCGATGTGCAGGCTTCCGACTTCTGTAGCCCTTTTCCAGATGGTCGGGGAGACGCTGACCACCACGTGGTTGGCGAGTGGATTTCTTATCTTTCGCCTGTACTTCACCTCCACTCTGTCCTCCTCTTTGCCGAGGTCGCGAAAAACATCCTTATTCTGTTTCCTCATGGCCTTGAGAATATCCTCATCTGAGTGGTAAGAGAATACGCCCCTGAGGATCAGTAACGGGTCCTTGTTTTTCATGACCTCGACACTGAGGTCCTGCCTTTCTCCTTCCAATCTGTCTCTGACCTTATTTCTTTCCTCCCTGGTTTGGAATCCCATTATTATTTTGCTATCCTTAGCCTTTCTTACCCGTTCGACCTTTACCCAGCCCTCCTTTGCATCCACTGCCTTCCGTATCTTATTTAGTACTTCGTCCCCTGACTCTGTTTCGTCTTTCGAGGTAACGACGATTGAATGTAGCGTACTTCGCATTGGTTTCGTCTTTCCGCTGTGATTCGCCGTTACACTCGCATATGACGACTTCATTCCCGTCTCAATTGCGATTTTGAGTTCATCCATTTTTTTGTTATTTTCTTGGAGCAACCTCGAGTGTTCCTCGATGCGCGTTGCTAGCAAGCTCTGTTCCGTGTTACACGAGAAGGTTACGTCGGTGGCAGCAGTTTCGGGCGCTGGGTTTTTCTTTACCTCACCTGGGTTTTTTGTCTTAGCCTCCCTTTCGGCTTCCTTCACCAGTTGAAAAAGCCGGTCCAGCGCTTCGATAATACCGGTTTTTATTTCGGTCTTTGTGTTTCTTGAACCGCTCAGGTGTAGTTTGGCTTTGTTCAAGCAGGCTTTGGCTTCTGATGACCGATCCGCGTACTGTGACTTTGGCGGCGTCGTTAGAACCTCAATGAGTTTCGAGCGCGCTGGTAGGGTTTTTGTCTCCTGCGACTCTGGAGGTTTTTGTCCGATTTTAGCAGGGCCAGCCTGTATCGTCTTGGTGGTTAGGGGGGGTGGTGGGTTTGAGCTTGCACGCTTGGTCGCTTCCCATTCTCCGACACTGCGTCGAACGCTCGGAGGTGATGCTCTGGGTTTAGGTGGTGATTTTTCACCATCCGTCTTCTTTACTGGGGTCCTTATTCCGATCATATTGGAGATATGCGTCAATTAGTAAAAAAGTATAAAAAGTGTAAAGGTGTATAATTGTATAAAGAGACAAAAGTGCGTATAAGATCGTGTTGATCTTCGGTAAAATTTATAATGTGTCCTCTGTATAGAGATAACACGGTCGGCTTTATTGTTCAATAAAACAAGTCAAGCGACGAACATAAATTAACATAGAGAGTCTCGCTCTGTCAAGATATCTTAAAACTAGGTTCCAGATCGGTGTCTGGTGTCAGAGGGCTTTCAGGAGCCACTGGGTAACGAAAAGTTAAAAAAGTAGAGTTCGAAAATTTTTCGACTCTACGGTAGAGTCGATTTCTATGTTCCGCTGGATAGCCCCCTACGAGCCCTCCAAGTTGAACCCAAACTCGGCACGATTCCGCCAAGGGGCTCCGGAGCTACACCGTCCCAAAAAGCTGGGTTTTTGGCCTTACCGACAACCCAAAAGTGGGTTTTCGGGCTTTCTCCGGAACCGCCGGGCCGAAAGCACCAGTGCTTGGGCTTTCCGAGGTTGGCGCGGTGAGACCTACCCCGCGGAGCAGGTTTCAGGCCTGAAAATTTCTGGCTCCTGAAAACTCCTGAAAAAGCGCTAGTCGGGTGAGGAAGGGCCGGCCGAAGTCCCCAGAGAAAACCCGGACCTTCTACGACCCACGGGTCGAGAGTTATCCAAGTCTGAAAAATGGTTTGACAGTCCGAGAACTGTCAAAGTCAATTTTCGACAAGGTATAACTTCCCCCCCAACGATCGCAGAACGCCCGAGCTTGGACTTATCCGACTTGGCTCGTCCCGCTCCAACGCGCAATTTGGTTTTCAGGATCCTGAAATTTTTCAGCGCCAAAACGCCTGAGACCAGGTTGGTCAGACAGAGGTTGTCTCCCCAAACACCACTGCGAAAACGGCGACTCTCTGCGACCCCCGGATCCGGAGCTATGCCAGGCCAAAGTTTCCCAAAGAGTGGGGGTAACTGTCAAACACCAACTTTGGGTGGCTATAACTCCACAACCGTTTGCCACAGAGAAACGCGGTTTGAAATGTCGTGCTTGGCTCGGCTTCCCCTATCCGCCAAATACTGTTTCAGGGCTGAAAAACTTCAGGTCCTGAAAACGCCTGAAAATATATACAAATGTTTCCCGCTTAAATTCCGCTGGGGAACGTGAAAACCCGGGTCTTCTGCGCCCAGTAGATCCGGAGATAATTAACTCCAAGTATAAAAACCTAAAAACCCAAAATGTCTGAAAAAGTCGATTTCCCTCGTTCCTGGAGCTACTGGGGGCAAATTTGGGCTTAAACAAGCTGAAATAGGGTTTATAGAGCTAATCCTGGCGTCAAAATAATTTTAAAACTATTTGTTTTGATTTAAATAGCAAAAAACACAAAAAATTCAATAACTTTAAAATTAAAAATCCTAAAAATATGAAAAAAATACTTAAATTCGTTACAAATAATGCTCTTTACGATGAGAAAATGAGAAGTTAAATTTTAATGATTTTAAGCATAAAATTTTGGAAAAAACTGAAAAATTTACAAATTTTGAATTACAAGCCTAAAAATAACCTTAAAAAATATGGTCTTCCGCCAGGTCTGCTCCTCTGATGAGCGCGCAGCAGGATCCGCTTGAAAAATTGGGGGTACTCACTGCAGATTCTTCGGAAATTGAGTCCAAAGTTTGGGTCTTCTATGTTTATTTGTTCCGCTTCTGGTGGGGGTAAAAATCCGCTCGAAGCGTCGTTCCACTCGCCTCTGCGCCTCCTCTCAGCTACCAAAAAATTAGCTCCGTCTGGTACGCGGTTTGAGTACCACGTGGTCAAATTTTGGGGTTATGTACCCAGTTTTCCTCGTTTTTCTTGGCAACAAGTAGTCGAAAAATTGCCTGCGGGGTGTCGTATTCTGCGTCTCGTTGGGCCTCGTGGTTTGGTAAAATAAAAACCAGGCCTTTACGCTCGCGTTTCGGAGTTATAAGGTTCCGAAAACTTCCAAAGTCCCGGTTTTTGCTGTCTTTCACTCACTACACTTTTGCCCGGATTTTCCGGCAAATGAAAATTTCACAGGCACTTGCGCGGCACCGATACGCGTCGTTTGGTATATAACACTTGTAAGTATCACTAAAAAATACCACCAAAACGAATTTTTTTGTGCGGAGCGACTCTAAAAACGATCCGAACACCACGAGGGCTGCGGGGGGACTCGTTAGGTTAGGTTAGGTTAGGTTAGGTTAGGTTAGGTTAGGTTAGGTTAGGTTAGGTTAGGTTAGGTTAGGTTAGGTTAGGTTAGGTTAGGTTAGGTTAGGTTAGGTTAGGTTAGGTTAGGTTAGGTTAGGTTAGGTTAGGTTAGGTTAGGTTAGGTTAGGTTAGGTTAGGTTAGGTTAGGTTAGGTTAGGTTAGGTTAGGTTAGGTTAGGTTAGGTTAGGTTAGGTTAGGTTAGGTTAGGTTAGGTTAGGTTAGGTTAGGTTAGGTTAGGTTAGGTTAGGTTAGGTTAGGTTAGGTTAGGTTAGGTTAGGTTAGGTTAGGTTAGGTTAGGTTAGGTTAGGTTAGGTTAGGTTAGGTTAGGTTAGGAGGATAGGTTAGGTTAGGTTAGGTTAGGTTAGTTTTTTTTTTTTTTTTTTTTTTTTTTTTTTTTTTTTTTTTTTTTTTTTTTTTTTTTTTTTTTTTTTTTTTTAATCTATATTCCTCTAACTCACGTCAGAGTCTATTTTAGCTATGGTACTCTTTCATTCCAGTTCTATCAAGTATTCCTCTCGCACTTTTGTTCCGCATACTTTATCTTTCTTTCATTCTATCTCTTACAAACTCATACCGGTGGGATTCCGGTCTACTCTCTATCTATTCTAACTACTCTTTATTCTTGGGATTCAGGGTTACGACATACACAGTTTCTTTTTATTTAATAAATGCCAGATTACATTATTCTTTTTCTTACAGAACTAGTTTACATGCTTTATTACTTACTATCTTAAATCTATGCTTATATCTTATTTTAATTGTATTTACATGTTGTTTTTTATTTCGGGGTTTCCAATGCCCAGTATACATTTTACACTATTATCTTACTCTTCTAGTTTTACATTTAGGTCTTATTTTATATAACCACTACGCTTATTTCTAATTTTAATTAACTTTACTACATTTAATATAGTGTATGATGTACAGTATATTCAATAATATATGGTCATCATACTTTTTATTACTTGTTTCTCTTTACGACTTTTTCCATTATTTTTAAGCAATAGCTCATGAACAGTTTTCTATTTTACCCAACATTATGTTTTTAACGCTGTCTACTGTTAGTTTCTCTTCTAAAAGATTTTCAATTTTAAGTCTTTCGTACCCGAATACTGGGCATTCCAAGATGACATGGGGAACAGACTCCTTTACTTCGGGGTCACAGGTGCAGGAGGGGCTCTCCTTGCACCGGAAGCGGCACAGGTATTCCGAGAGTCCCCCGTGGCCCGTGAAAAGTTGCGTGCTTAGACATGTCGGCTCGAATTTGCGTATGACACTATGAGCGGCAGTCACATCCGGAAAAAAGATTTTCGTGATTCCGGCGACCTCTCCGGACTTGTACCTCGCATCCCATTCGCGAATCGATTCCAACCGGAGCTGTCGCTTCCGCGAATGAGACGGGGAAGAAATCGTAGTCGGGTTTCCTCTTACTTGACGCTGCGGCGGCTTCCTTAGCGAGTTGGTCTGCCCTTTCGTTACCCTCCAATCCTGCGTGTGCTTTTATCCAGTACAAGGTCACAGCTTTGTTCTGTCGAGAAAGGTTTGTGATGTTCTCGCGAGTTTCAACGGCAAGTGGATGGAGGGAGCCGAGATTGGTAACTGTTTGTAGAGCCGCCATTGAGTCACTATAGATTCCGAATGTGGATGCCTTTTGCTTCCTTATTTGCCTCGTGGCTTCGCATACGGCCAGCAGCTCCGCCTGATACACCGTGCAGTATGACGGCAAGCAAATCTTGACGGTCTTGGTCTCCGCTTCGCCCTCCCAAACGGACAGCGCCGCGCCGACCCTTCCCCCGATCTTGCTGCCGTCCGTAAATATTTTGACCGCACAGCTGCTATTTGCGTCCACATCACTCCGGTTTTTAAGGCATGTCAACTTTATATCTGCGAGTGCCGCGGGGTGCGGTGCGTTGATTGCAGCCATTTGTCGCTCGATCTCCCTGTCCCCCAGTTCAGGCAAAGTCGCCCCCCTCTTGATCCTGTATAGCGAGGCTACCTCGCGTACACGAAGATCAAGTGGGAGCACTCCTGCAAGAACCAACGCCGAGTTCAGGGAGACCGTGCGATAGGCCTTGCACATTTTTTGCGCGAATCCTCTTTGCGTCGTTCTGAGTTGCTTTTGCACTCCCAGCTTTTCAACAGCCGATGCCCATACGCTTGCCGCGTACAGTATGATAGGCTCGATGGTCGCCGTGTATATTGTGCGAATTACTTCTGGGTGGAGGCCCCAGCTAGCTTTAGCCGCTCTTGCGAGCTGTTTATAAATGTTAATGGCCTTTTTGCATACGTTGCCTACGTGCGCATTAAACGTAAGTTTCTCGTCCAATGTCACACCCAGCATCTTAATTTGTTTTGACATTCCAATGTCGATCCCCCCCATGCACAGGTGTGGTGTGTCGAATTTAAGCTTGCGCGTAATTACCATTGCGTTGGTCTTATGAGGCGCGAATTTGAGCTTATTTTCGACCCCCCACACCCGAACAAGTTCGAGAGCGGCATTGGCTTGTCTCTGCACGTGTTGCGCCGTCTGACCATCGAAAACCATGACGACGTCGTCGGCGAAGGCCTGCACGTAGTGACCCTCAGCCTCGAGGATATTTAGCAGCGAGTCCAGCAGCACGTTCCACAGTATGGGCCCGCCTATAGACCCTTGAACGCAGCCTTTGTTGGTCGCCTTAGTGAATGTTGCTCCGTTATATCTTACCGTAACTTTCCTTTGATCAAGGTAACTATCTATGACTCTCCTGATATTTAAGGGACAGTTCCTTTTTGCCAGCTGGAGTCTAATCGCTGGCCACCAGGCGCTGTCGAAGGCGCCCTCTATATCCAATGACACGACGGTTATTATTTTTCTTCTCATCGAGTTTCGCGTTTATATGCTGCATTAGCTTATAGAGGGCGTCTTCGCAGCTCTTTTGGGGCATGAATCCAAACTGATTCGCGTTCAATTTCGGTAACAGGTGGTATTTCATTCTAGCGACCAACATTTTCTCATATATTTTGCCCATCACCGGTAATAGTCCTATTGGGCGATAAGATTTGGGGGTTTCATATGATTCTTTTCCTGGTTTCCTCAGTACTATGACTGTAGCTTCTTTCCATACAACCGGGAAATAGTGGAGCTCTAAGCATTTATTCAGTACTCCCAGGAAAAGTTTTGTGTCACTCTTGATGGCGTGGCCACAGATGTCCGCGGTGAATCCGTCGGAGCCAGGCGCTTTTTTTGGGTTCAGGGAATCCAGTGCGGTAAGCAATTCCGTAATCGTGAACGGGGGGTCATCCTGTCCCTCAGATGGTTGAAGGTTCACAACTGCGGCACTGTTCCGTATGTCCCGATGCGTCTGGTTAGGTTAGGTTAGGTTAGGTTAGGTTAGGTTAGGTTAGGTTAGGTTAGGTTAGGTTGGGGGGGGGGGGGTGCGGGTCAGGTAACCTCCACGTTGGCCTAGTTGGTTGCTGGTCTCTTTCGGATACGTCCGGGGGGAAGAGCAACCCGCTGGGCTGGTGCACCCCGGGCACCGTCAATAACTTCCCATTCGTGGGTTCTTGTTGGCGGTGGCGAATACCTGACAGGGGGGGATGTCGCTCTGGGTGTTCCCCTGATTAGCAGGGGACACTCCAGACGCGGCAAAGGGGGGCTAGGTTGGGTAGGCTAGTTTGGGTAGGTAGTTTAAGTTAGGTTGGGTAGGTAGGTAGGAGGAGAGGACTTGTCGTTGCCGGCCCTCCTTTGGCGTGGGATGGTCGGCAGGGACAAGTCGGTGAAAGGAGGGGGCGGCGGAGCGTCGGTCTCGACGCGCCGCCGCACACGCGGAGGGTGGCATCTGTCCTTCGCGGGCCAGATGCCGCACCGGAGGGGACCGTTAGGTCCAGTGCGGTGGAGGGTACGGCGCAGCACACCGTCTAGGTGTGCCCAGCGGGGGCGTAGCTGCGCCGTGCCCTGAGGAGATGTCGGGCGGGACCTCTCGCTTCCCGGTGTGGTGAATTCCATGCTGGGGGGTGGGGGGTCCTGGGCGGCGGTTGTCCCCCTTTTGCGAGGACGCCATGTCGCAAAAGGGGGTGGCGGAGAGGGGGTGGAAGGGGGCGGTCGTACGATCGTTTCCTCCCACCTCCTGGTGGTGACTAGCGGGCGACGGGCGTGGGGGCCGCCTTAGCCTGCATTGCACTAGTCACCACCCTTGCGGGCGGGAACGGCCGAGCACTCGCGGTCGTTCCCGGGCCCCTCCACTGAGGGAGGGGCGAGAAGGGCCCGCCCCAAAAGGCGGGCGGTCGTCGGCGGAGGACTGGACGTAAAGGCTCTGCCGGTTTCCCAGTCCTCCTCCATTCAGACGATGCGGGAGTGCCGCTGGGTTATTTTAGTGGGTATACCGGGCTGGGGGGCCCGGGGAGTCCCACATAGCCCCCCATTCCCCCAATGGGTGGGTATGCGTAATGCATTTTTTCCCAGCGTGATCAAAAAAAAAAAAAAAAAAAAAAAAAAAAAAAAAAAAAAAAAAAAAAAAAAAAAAGGTTAGGTTGGGGGATCCCCCACAGCGCATACGTCCTCGTTCGTTTCCCCCGGGCAACGCCCCAGCTCTGACCACCGTAACGGAGTGGCAGACTGGGTGCGGCTAAAGTGTGCTGTGCGATCGTGACTATCCTATCTCTCTTGCGGAATTGCGATCATTGCTTTGAATTTTAATATGTCGAAACCATTGCGGGATGCCTTCGGGCACTTCAGCAAAAAAGGCCCTTCTCAGGGCCAACCCAAAGGCCCTTCTCAGGGCCAACCCAAGGGCCCTTCTGAGGGCCAGCCTAAAGGCCCTTATCAGGGCCAACCCCAAGGCCCTTCTCAGGGCCAACCCAAAGGCCCTTCTCAGGGCCACCCCGACGCTTCAGCGTCAGAGGCTAGCCGCGCGCCGTCTGCGGCTAGCTTCTTTGACACGGCGGGCTCAGAGAATGAGTCCAACGCGTACGAGTCGGACGCCAGCAGTTCGATGGAGGTCCAAACCCGATCTCGGAAGCGGGCTTTCTTGAAGGCAGGCTCCGATGGCTCTTCGGCCTCAGCCTCCGGTTCGGCGAAGGAGCCGAAAAAGAAGGCTAAGGCCAAAAAGTCGGTGGCGGTCACCCACGACTTGGGCCTTGCGGACGCCCAACGTCAGCTGGACTTGGCTCGGCGGGAGCAACTCCAGCAGGACCTGGAGGAGGAGGTTGCTGCCAGGGAGCAGCGGACGCGCGTCGCCCGGGCCAAGTCCGGATACGGTGCGTCTCGGGTCGTCTACGCCGACCACTCGTTGGCCGAGCTCGAGCGTATGGCTCAGGAGGATGAGGAGGGGATTGCGGTGGTCGCCTCCAAGTCCTCTCACCTGAAGGGGACATTTCAAAAGTCCCTGAAGTGTCGGGCCGCGAGCATGCTCGGGATCGTCGGTGAGCTGGTGCAGCGCCAGGCCACCGACGAGACCAGGCAGATGCAGGCGACAATTGATCGCCTGCAGTCAGAGGTCAGCCAGCTGCACCGGAAGCTGGCTGATGCCACGGCCCGGCCAACCCAGGCTGAGCCTATCCCTGCGGCAGAGGGCCCCGCCCTCCATCACGGCCTCGAGGATATCATCCGCGGGGTCGTGAGGGAGGAAAGGGCCTTCGTGAGAGCCTGCCTCGCGGGGATCGAGGACCGGCTCTTGCCGGAAGTGAGCCACCGACCACCGCTTGCGGCGGACAGCAGGCAGGGTGAGGCGCCCGAGCAGAGGGAGGCATCCGCAGAGGACGCTCTTCTGCCATCCACCACCCCGACCAACCAGCAGGGCTGGACGAAGGTAGTCGGAAAGGGCAAGGGCAAGGGGAAGGGGAAGGGGAAGGCCACAAAAGCGGCAACGGCCGTCCCTGCCACCCCCGTCCCTGCCGTCCCCGCCACCACCGCCACCACCCCTCCCAGCCAGTCGCAATCGACTGGCAAGGGCGGGGCGAAGGGTAAGGGGAAAAGCTCCCCCCCAGCCGGCGCCAAGAAGAGGCTCGTTCCTCCCAAGACCGCAGCCGTCGTGGTGACGCTCACCGCGGAGGCTGAGGAACTGGGAGAGACGTACGCGTCCGTATTATTGCGGGCGCGTGCCAATGCCGATCCCGCCCAATTGGGGATCGGCAAGGTGTCTTGTCGCCGGACGCAGGCTGGGGCTCGGATTTTTGAGTTCCCAGGGGCGGAGGGTGGCAAAAACGCGGACCTCTTTGCGGCCAAACTTAAAGAGGTCATTGCGGACGTGGCCAAGGTGGCGAGGCCAGTAAAGTCGGCGGCCTTGGAGGTGACCGATCTTGACGATACGGTCACCAAAGAGGAGGTGGTGGCGGCGGTCGCGGCCATAGGGGGCTGCAGCGTCGCAGCGGTGCAAGGCCGGGGCATCAGGCCCGGCCGCGGCGGCATGGGCAGCATCCGCCTGGAGTGCCCAGTCGCCGCTGCCAAAGCCGTCCTCGCCAAGGGACGGCTGGCCGTGGGCTTCAGCTCGGGTGTAGTCCGGGCACTTGAGGCTCAGCCATTGCGGTGCTACAGGTGCTTCGGCATCGGACACACCCGGGCTCTGTGTCCGTCCAGCGTCGACAGGACGGACACATGCTACCGCTGCGGCAAGGAGGGCCATAAAGCCGCCTCCTGCAAGGCCGCCACGCCGCACTGCGCGGTGTGTGCCGCCAGTGGCCGCCCGGCAGGCCACGTCACAAAGGGGAGGAATTGTAGTCCTCCCCCCAAGAGGGGCAAAGCGAAGCAGGCAACGATCCGGCCTGCCGCTGCCACCGCCGCCGTCCCAGAGTCTGGGACTACGGCAACCGCTGGCCTGGCTGAGGTGGGGGGTGCGATGTCCGACTAAATAATGTCTAGAGTCGAACATCGCATCCTCCAGGCGAACACCAACCACTGCCGAGCGGCCCAGGACCTGCTTATGCAGACCATGGCCGAGTGGTTGGTGGACCTGGCGGTGGTCGCCGAGCCGTACTCGATACCTGGCCGTTGGCTGGGCGATCGGGACGGCTCGGTGGCATTGGTGTCGCGGCCTGCCACGGACTCCCCTCCCCTCTCGCTTTTAGAGAGGGGACCGGGATACGTGGCCGCCGCGTGGGGAGAAATAGCCCTGGTCGGGGTCTATTTCTCCCCAAACCGCCCTCTAAGGGACTTCGAGGATTTTCTCGAAGTCCTAACGGCAGTCGTCGGGAGGGCGGCGCCACGCCAGGTCGCCGTGTTGGGCGACCTGAACGCCAAGTCAGCGGCTTGGGGCAACCCGGCAGCCTCGTGCAACGTCCGGGGACGCGCCGCCGAATTTTGGGCGGCTTCGTGCGGTGTGTCCCTCCTGAACAGGGGGGATGTTCACACGTGTGTGCGGCAGCGGGGAGGATCAGTGGTGGACGTATCGTTCGCCACCCCCGTGCTAGCCGCCCGCGTCGTGAACTGGCGGGTGGAGATGGTGGAGACCATGTCGGACCACCGCTACGTGCGGTTCGACATCTCCACCCAGGGCCCGCGGGGGGGAACGGCCCGCTCGGGCCAATCTCCCTTCCCGCGGTGGGCTCTCACCCGCCTGGACCGAGAGGCAGCCCAGGAGGCGGCGTTCCTCCAGGACTGGCTCTCGCCCCCTGTGCAGGCGGCCCCGGACGTTGACGCCGCGGCGGTCCAGCTCCGAGGGTCCCTGACCGAGGTGTGCAACTCGAGCATGCCTCGGTCTCGCCGGCCGCCTCCCCGTCGCGCCGTCTACTGGTGGACGGAGGAGATAGCGGGACTCCGGGCGGCCTGCGTGGAGGCCAGGAGGGCCTACACGCGGAGCCGGCGGCGCACGAGCCGATCTCAGGCCGGGGAGGACCGCCTCTACGCCTCTTACCTAGAGGCAAAGGCGGTCCTCAAGACGGCAATGTGCGCCGCCAAAGACTCGGCTCGGGCCGAGATGTTGGAGGGTCTCGACAGGGATCCGTACGGGAGACCGTACAAGCTGGCGCGGAGCCAGCTGCGGCCCTACGGTCCCCCCCTGTCGGAGACCCTCGAGCCGGCATTGCTGGATGGGGTGGTTCGGGCCCTGTTTCCGCGCAGGACCGACTTCACCCCACCAGCAATGGACCCCCCGCAGGAAGGGGCTCCGCCGGAGGCGGAGATCCCACCGGTGACGGAGGACGAGATCCGGGACGGGATTCTTCGCCTCCGCGCGAAGAAAACGGCCCCTGGGCCGGACGGCGTCCCTGCACGGGTGGCGGCGATAGCTGCCTCTCAGATGCAGGACAGGTTTCGGGACCTCTTCAGCGCGTGCTTTGCGGCTGGGAGGTTCCCGAAACTGTGGCGGGAGGGGCAGCTGTGCCTCCTCCGTAAAGAGGGACGCCCGGTGGACTCCCCCTCGGCATACCGGCCCATCGTACTTTTGGATGAGGTCGGTAAAATGTTCGAGGGGATAGTCGCCGACCGGCTGAACAGCCACCTGCGGGGGGTGGGACCTGACCTGTCGGACGCCCAGTTCGGCTTTCGAAATGGGCGTTCGACGGTCGACGCCCTGGCCCTGCTGAAGGGCCAGGTGCAGGAGGCGGTCGAGTCGGGGGACGGAGTGTTGGCGGTGTCGTTCGACATTGCAAACGCCTTCAACTCCGTCCCCCACTCGACCATATTGGAGGCACTCCGATTCCACGGAGTGCCCCAATATCTGAGGGCGATCCTGGCCAGCTACCTGGAGGACCGAGAGGTCCTCCTGGTAGACAAGACGGCCAGGATCAGGAGGTACGGCGCGGAGTGCGGTGTTCCACAGGGGTCGGTTCTAGGCCCCCCCCTGTGGAACATCGGTTTCGACTGGCTCCTGCGGGGCACCCTCCTCCGGGGGACGAGCGTCATCT
The DNA here is from genome assembly GCA_964057195.1 of Orthosia cruda. Lineage (NCBI taxonomy): Eukaryota > Metazoa > Arthropoda > Insecta > Lepidoptera > Noctuidae > Orthosia > Orthosia cruda. The sequence goes on from OZ059844.1 coordinate 29,746,033, forward strand.
GTTACGCGGATGACACTCTGCTCGTTGCCCGGGGGAGGGACTTTAGGGCGGCGGCCTGTCTGGCCTCAGCTGGCGGATCCTTAGTGGCAGGTAGGATCCGCCGGCTGGGATTGAGGGTGGCGCTGCACAAGACCGAGGCCGTTTTCTTCCACGGGCCTCGGCAGCGCTACCCACCTGACGCCCACATAGTCGTGGAGGGCGTCAGGATAGAGGTGAAGGCCCAGATGAAGTATCTGGGCCTAGTGCTGGACAGCAGGTGGCGCTTCGGCCCGCACTTTAGCGGGCTGTCGACGCGCCTGCTGAAGGCCGCCGATGCCCTATCGTGGCTCCTCCCGAATCTGGGGGGCCCAAGGAGCGATGCCGGCGCCTCTATGCCGGCATCCTCAAGAGTATGGCCCTGTACGGAGCCCCAATCTGGGCGGACTCCCTCCACAGGAGGGAGAACGCGACCGCCATCCGCAGGCCCCAAAGGGCCATTGCACAGCGGGTGGCGAGGGCCTACCGGTCCGTAGGCTTTGCGGCGGCGTGCGCTCTGGCGGGCACCCCTCCCTGGGAGTTGGAGGCATGGGTGCTCGCCAGAGTGTACGAGTGGACGGCTCGGCGAAAGGCGCTAGGCGAGCGCCCCGTCGCGGAGGAGCGGCAGGCCGTGCGGCGGGAGGCGAGGGACGCCATCGTCCTCCATTGGACGGAGGACCTCGCCTCCGCCGCCTTTGGCCGCCGGACGCTGGATGCGCTCGGTCCAGTCCTGCGGGGCTGGCTCGAGCGCAGACACGGTTTCCTCTCGTTCCGTCTAGTGCAGGTGTTGTCCGGACATGGATGTTTCGGAACGCACCTGCACCGGATCCGGAGGGAGGAAACCCCGGCGTGCCACGACTGCGGCGCGGTGGAGGACACGGCGCAGCACACCCTCGAGGTGTGCCCAGCCTGGGCTGAGCTGCGCCGTGCCCTGACAGGAGTTGTCGGGCAGGACCTCTCACTCCCCGGCGTGGTAAACTCCATGCTGGGGAGTGAGGAGGCCTGGGCGGCGGTCGCCTCCTTTTGCGAGGATGTCATGTCGCAAAAGGAGGCGGCGGAGCGGGCGCGGGAGGATGACCCTCTCGCTGCGCCGCTCCGCAGGCGGAGAAGGGGTGGGAGAAGGCGGTTGTACGACCGTCTCCTCCCACCTCCTGGTGGTGACTAGCGGACGACAGGCGCGGGGGCGCCTCTCGTCTGCATTGCACAGTCACCACCCTCGGGCGGGAACGGCCGAGCACTCGCGGTCGTTCCCGGGCCCCTCCACTAAGGGAGGGGCGTGAAGGGCCTGCCATAAAGGCGGGCGGTCGTCGGCGGAGGGCTGGACGTAAAGGCTGTGCCGGTTTCCCAGCCCTCCTCCACACAGACGATGCGGGAGTGCCGCTGGGTTATTTTAGTGGGTATACCGGGCTTGCCCGGGGAGTCCCACATAGCCCGCCCATTCCCCCAATGGGCGGGTATGCGTAATGCATTTTTTCCCAGCGAGATCAAAAAAAAAAAAAAAAAAAAAAAAAAAAAAAAAAAAAAAAAAAAAAAAAAAAAAAAAAAAAAAAAAAAAAAAAAAAAAAAAAAAAAAAAAGGTTAGGTTAGGTTAGGTTAGGTTGGGGTGCGGGTCAGGTAACCTCCACGTTGGCCTAGTTGGTTGCTGGTCTCTTTCGGATACGTCCGGGGGGAAGAGCAACCCGCTGGGCTGGTGCACCCCGGGCACCGTCAATAACTTCCCATTCGTGGGTTCTCGTTGGCGGTGGCGAATACCTGACAGGGGGGGGATGTCGCTCTGGGTGTTCCCCTGATTAGCAGGGGACACTCCAGACGCGACATAGGGGTGGGGCTAGGTTGGGTAGGTAGGTTTTTGGGTAGGTTAGGTAGGTTTGCGGTGGGGCTCACTTCCGGGCCTCTGGGCGGGCCGTCCACTCCTGCGGGGGTGTCTCCCGGGTGCATTGACCAGCTCTGCACCCTGCTCTGCCCGGCTCTGCAACCGGGCTCTGCCCGCTCTGCACCTGGCTTTGCCCGCTCTGCACCTGGCTTTGCACTCGGCGCTCGTGCGGTTTGAGCTCCCCGAGTGCACTGACCAGCTCTGCACCCTGCACTGACCAGCTCTGCACCCTGCTTTGCCCGGACCTGCATCCGGCTTAGCCCGCTCTGCACCTGGCTCTGCACCCGGCTCTCTCTCTTGCGGGTGGGGGCGGCCGCCGCCGGGGGCGGGAAGTGGGCCCACGAGGTGGTGTTGACTTGTCGTTGCCGGCCCTCCTTTGGCGTGGGATGGTCGGCAGGGACAAGTCGATGGAAGGAGGAGGCGGCGGAGCGTCGGTCTCGACGCGCCGCCGCAGACGCGGAGGGCAGCATCTGACCTTAGCGGGCCAGATGTCGCAACGGTGGGGACCGTAAGGTCCAGCGCGGTGGAGGGTACGGCGCAGCACACCGTCTAGGTGTGCCCAGCGGGGGCGTAGCTGCGCCGTGCCCTGAGGAGATGTCGGGCGGGGCCTCTCGCTTCCCGGTGTGGTGAATTCCATGCTGGGGGGTGGGGGGTCCTGGGCGGCGGATGTCCCCCTTTTGCGAGGACGCCAATTCGCAAAAGGGGGTGGCGGAGAGGGGGTGGAAGGGGGCGGTCGTACGATCGTTTCCTCCCACCTCCTGGTGGTGACTAGCGGGCGACGGGCGTGGGGGCCGCCTTAGCCTGCATTGCACTAGTCACCACCCTCGGGCGGGAACGGCCGAGCACTCACGGTCGTTCCCGGGCCCCTCCACTAAGGGAGGGGCGTGAAGGGCCTGCCGTAAAGGCGGGCGGTCGTCGGCGGAGGGCTGGACGTAAAGGCTGTGCCGGTTTCCCAGCCCTCCTCCACACAGACGATGCGGGAGTGCCGCTGGGTTATTTTAGTGGGTATACCGGGCTTGCCCGGGGAGTCCCACATAGCCCGCCCATTCCCCCAATGGGCGGGTATGCGTAATGCATTTTTTCCCAGCGTGATCAAAAAAAAAAAAAAAAAAAAAAAAAAAAAAAAAAAAAAAGGTTAGGTTAGGTTGGGGGATCCCCCACAGCGCATACGTCCTCGTTCGTTTCCCCCGGGCAACGCCCCAGCTCTGACCACCGTAACGGAGTGGCAGACTGGGTGCGGCTAAAGTGTGCTGTGCGATCGTGACTATCCTATCTCTCTTGCGGAATTGCGATCATTGCTTTGAATTTTAATATGTCGAAACCATTGCGGGATGCCTTCGGGCACTTCAGCAAAAAAGGCCCTTCTCAGGGCCAACCCAAAGGCCCTTCTCAGGGCCAACCCAAGGGCCCTTCTGAGGGCCAACCCAAAGGCCCTTGTCAGGGCCAACCCCAAGGCCCTTCTCAGGGCCAACCCAAAGGCCCTTCTCAGGGCCACCCCGACGCTTCAGCGTCAGAGGCTAGCCGCGCGCCGTCTGCGGCAAGCTTCTTTGACACGGCGGACTCAGCAAATGAGTCCAATGCGTACGAGTCGGACGCCAGTAGTTCGATGGAGGTCGAAACCCGATCTCGGAAGCGGGCCTTCATGAAGGCAGGCTCCGATGGCTCTTCGGCCTCAGCCTCCGGTTCGGCGAAGGCGCCGAAAAAGGGGGCTAAGGCCAAAAAGCGGACTGCGGACACCCATGATGTGGGCCTTGCGGACGCCCAACGTCAGCTGGACTTGGCTCGGAGGGAGCAACTCCAGCAGGACCTGGAGGAGGAGGTTGCTGCCAGGGAGCAGCGGACGCGCGTCGCCCGGGCCAAGTCCGGATACGGTGCGTCTCGCGTCGTCTACGCCGACCACACTTTGGCCGAGCTCGAGCGGATGGCTCAGGAGGATGAGGAGGGGATTGCGGTGGTCGCCTCCAAGTCCTCTCACCTGAAGGGGACATTTCAAAAGTCCCTGAAGTGTCGGGCCGCGAGCATGCTCGGGATCGTCGGTGAGCTGGTGCAGCGCCAGGCCACCGACGAGACCAGGCAGATGCAGGCGACAATTGATCGCCTGCAGTCCGAGGTCAGCCAGCTGCATCACAAGCTGGCTGAGGTCACGGCCCGGCCAAGCCAGGCTGAGCCTATCCCTGCGGCAGAGGGCCCCGCCCTCCATCACGGCCTCGAGGATATCATCCGCGGGGTCGTGAGGGAGGAAAGGGCCTTCGTGAGAGCCTGCCTCGCAGGGATCGAGGACCGACTCTTGCCAGAGGTGAGCCACCGACCACCGCTTGCGGCGGACAGCAGGCAGGGTGAGGCGCGCGAGCAGATCCAGGCATCCGCAGAGGACGCTCTTCTGCCATCCACCACCCCGGCCAACCAACAGGTCTGGACGACGGTCGCAAAAGGGAAAGGCAAGGGGAAGGGGAAGGGGAAGGCCACAAAAGTGGCAACGGCCGTCCCTGCCACCCCCGTCCCTGCCGTCCCTGCCACCACCCCTCCCAGCCAGTCGCAATCGACTGGCAAGGGCGGGGCGAAGGGTAAGGGGAAAAGCTCCCCCCCAGCCGGCGCCAAGAAGAGGCTCGTTCCTCCCAAGACCGCAGCCGTCGTGGTGACGCTCACCGCGGAGGCTGCGGAACTGGGAGAGACGTACGCGTCCGTATTGTTGCGGGCGCGTGCCAATGCCGATCCCGCCCAATTGGGGATCGGCAAGGTGTCTTGTCGCCGGACGCAGGCTGGGGCTCGGATTTTTGAGTTCCCAGGGGCGGAGGGTGGCAAAAACGCGGACCTCTTTGCGGCCAAACTTAAAGAGGTCATTGCGGACGTGGCCAAGGTGGCGAGGCCAGTAAAGTCGGCGGCCTTGGAGGTGACCGATCTTGACGATACGGTCACCAAAGAGGAGGTGGTGGCGGCGGTCGCGGCCGTAGGGGGCTGCAGCGTCGCAGCGGTGCAAGGCCGGGGCATCAGGCCCGGCCGCGGCGGCATGGGCAGCATCCGTCTGGAGTGCCCAGTCGCCGCTGCCAAAGCCGTCCTCGCCAAGGGACGGCTGGCCGTGGGCTTCAGCTCGGGTGTGGTCCGGGCACTTGAGGCCCAGCCTCTGCGTTGTTATCGGTGCTTCGGCATCGGACACACCCGGGCTCTGTGTCCGTCCAGCGTCGACAGGACGGACACTTGCTACCGCTGCGGCAAGGAGGGCCATAAAGCCGCCTCCTGCAAGGCCGCCACGCCGCACTGTGCGGTGTGTGCCGCCAGTGGCCGCCCGGCAGGCCACGTCACAAAGGGGAGGAATTGTAGTCCTCCCCCCAAGAGGGGCAAAGCGAAGCAGGCAATGATCCGGCCTGCCGCTGCCACCGCCGCCGTCCCAGAGTCTGGGACTACGGCAGCTGCTGGCCTGGCTGAGGTGGGGGGTGCGATGTCCGACTAAATACTAATGTCTAGAGTCGAACATCGCATCCTCCAGGCGAACACCAACCACTGCCGAGCGGCCCAGGACCTGCTTATGCAGACCATGGCCGAGTGGTTGGTGGACCTGGCGGTGGTCGCCGAGCCGTACTCGATACCTGGCCGTTGGCTGGGCGATCGGGACGGCTCGGTGGCATTGGTGTCGCGTCCTGCCACGGACTCCCCTCCCCTCTCGCTTTTAGAGAGGGGACCGGGATACGTGGCCGCCGCGTGGGGAGAAATAGCCCTGGTCGGGGTCTATTTCTCCCCAAACCGCCCTCTAAGGGACTTCGAGGATTTTCTCGAAGTCCTAACGGCAGTCGTCGGGAGGGCGGCGCCACGCCAGGTCGCCGTGTTGGGCGACCTGAACGCCAAGTCAGCGGCTTGGGGCAACCCGGCAGCCTCGTGCAACGTCCGGGGACGCGCCGCCGAATTTTGGGCGGCTTCGTGCGGTGTGTCCCTCCTGAACAGGGGGGATGTTCACACGTGTGTGCGGCAGCGGGGAGGATCAGTGGTGGACGTATCGTTCGCCACCCCCGTGCTAGCCGCCCGCGTCGTGAACTGGCGGGTGGAGATGGTGGAGACCATGTCGGACCACCGCTACGTGCGGTTCGACATCTCCACCCAGGGCCCGCGGGGGGGAACGGCCCGCTCGGGCCAATCTCCCTTCCCGCGGTGGGCTCTCACCCGCCTGGACCGAGAGGCAGCCCAGGAGGCGGCGTTCCTCCAGGACTGGCTCTCGCCCCCTGTGCAGGCAGCCCCGGACGTCGACGCCGCGGCGGTCCAGCTCCGAGGGTCCCTGACCGAGGTGTGCAACTCGAGCATGCCTCGGTCTCGCCGGCCGCCTCCCCGTCGCGCCGTCTACTGGTGGACGGAGGAGATAGCGGGACTCCGGGCGGCCTGCGTGGAGGCCAGGAGGGCCTACACGCGGAGCCGGCGGCGCACGAGCCGCTCTCAGGCCGGGGAGGACCGCCTCTACGCCTCTTACCTAGAGGCAAAGGCGGTCCTCAAGACGGCAATGTGCGCCGCCAAAGACTCGGCTCGGGCCGAGATGTTGGAGGGTCTCGACAGGGATCCGTACGGGAGACCGTACAAGCTGGCGCGGAGCCAGCTGCGGCCCTACGGTCCCCCCCTGTCGGAGACCCTCGAGCCGGCATTGCTGGATGGGGTGGTTCGGGCCCTGTTTCCGCGCAGGACCGACTTCACCCCACCAGCAATGGACCCCCCGCAGGAAGCGGCTCCGCCGGAGGCGGAGATCCCGCCGGTGACGGAGGACGAGATCCGCGACGGGATACTTCGCCTCCGCGCGAAGAAGACGGCCCCCGGGCCGGACGGCGTCCCTGCACGGGTGGCGGCGATAGCTGCCTCTCAGATGCAGGACAGGTTTCGGGACCTCTTCAGCGCGTGCTTTGCGGCTGGGAGGTTCCCGAAACTGTGGCGGGAGGGGCAGCTGTGCCTCCTCCGTAAAGAGGGACGCCCGGTGGACTCCCCCTCGGCATACCGGCCCATCGTACTTTTGGATGAGGTCGGTAAAATGTTCGAGGGGATAGTCGCCGACCGGCTGAACAGCCACCTGCGGGGGGTGGGACCTGACCTGTCGGACGCCCAGTTCGGCTTTCGAAATGGGCGTTCGACGGTCGACGCCTTGGCCCTGCTGAAGGGCCAGGTGCAGGAGGCGGTCGAGTCGGGGGACGGAGTGTTGGCGGTGTCGTTCGACATTGCAAACGCCTTCAACTCCGTCCCCCACTCGACCATATTGGAGGCACTCCGATTCCACGGAGTGCCCCAATATCTGAGGGCGATCCTGGCCAGCTACCTGGAGGACCGAGAGGTCCTCCTGGTAGACAAGACGGCCAGGATCAGGAGGTACGGCGCGGAGTGCGGTGTTCCACAGGGGTCGGTTCTAGGCCCCCCCCTGTGGAACATCGGTTTCGACTGGCTCCTGCGGGGCACCCTCCTCCGGGGGACGAGCGTCATCTGTTACGCGGATGACACTCTGCTCGTTGCCCGGGGGAGGGACTTTAGGGCGGCGGCCTGTCTGGCCTCAGCTGGCGGATCCTTAGTGGCAGGTAGGATCCGCCGGCTGGGATTGAGGGTGGCGCTGCACAAGACCGAGGCCGTTTTCTTCCACGGGCCTCGGCAGCGCTACCCACCTGACGCCCACATAGTCGTGGAGGGCGTCAGGATAGAGGTGAAGGCCCAGATGAAGTATCTGGGCCTAGTGCTGGACAGCAGGTGGCGCTTCGGCCCGCACTTTAGCGGGCTGTCGACGCGCCTGCTGAAGGCCGCCGATGCCCTATCGTGGCTCCTCCCGAATCTGGGGGGGCCCAAGGAGCGATGCCGGCGCCTCTATGCCGGCATCCTCAAGAGTATGGCCCTGTATGGAGCCCCAATCTGGGCGGACTCTCTCCACAGGAGGGAGAACGCGACCGCCATCCGCAGGCCCCAAAGGGCCATTGCACAGCGGGTGGCGAGGGCCTACCGGTCCGTAGGCTTTGCGGCGGCGTGCGCTCTGGCGGGCACCCCTCCCTGGGAGTTGGAGGCATGGGTGCTCGCCAGAGTGTACGAGTGGACGGCTCGGCGAAAGGCGCTAGGCGAGCGCCCCGTCGCGGAGGAGCGGCAGGCCGTGCGGCGGGAGGCGAGGGACGCCATCGTCCTCCATTGGACGGAGGACCTCGCCTCCGCCACCTTTGGCCGCCGGACGCTGGATGCGCTCGGTCCAGTCCTGCAGGGCTGGCTCGAGCGCAGACACGGTTTCCTCTCGTTCCGTCTAGTGCAGGTGTTGTCCGGACATGGATGTTTCGGAACGCACCTGCACCGGATCCGGAGGGAGGAAACCCCGAAGTGCCACGACTGCGGCGCGGTGGAGGACACGGCGCAGCACACCCTCGAGGTGTGCCCAGCCTGGGCTGAGCTGCGCCGTGCCCTAATAGGAGTGATCGGGCGGGACCTCTCACTCCCCGGCGTGGTAAACTCCATGCTGGGGAGTGAGGAGGCCTGGGCGGCGGTCGCCTCCTTTTGCGAGGATGTCATGTCGCAAAAGGAGGCGGCGGAGCGGGCGCGCGAGGATGACCCTCTCGCTGCGCCGCTCCGCAGGCGGAGAAGGGGTGGGAGAAGGCGGTTGTACGACCGTCTCCTCCCACCTCCTCCTGGTGGTGACTAGCGGACGACAGGCGCGGGGGCGCCTCTCGTCTGCATTGCACAGTCACCACCCTCGGGCGGGAACGGCCGAGCACTCGCGGTCGTTCCCGGGCCCCTCCACTAAGGGAGGGGCGTGAAGGGCCTGCCATAAAGGCGGGCGGTCGTCGGCGGAGGGCTGGACGTAAAGGCTGTGCCGGTTTCCCAGCCCTCCTCCACACAGACGATGCGGGAGTGCCGCTGGGTTATTTTAGTGGGTATACCGGGCTTGCCCGGGGAGTCCCACATAGCCCGCCCATTCCCCCAATGGGCGGGTATGCGTAATGCATTTTTTCCCAGCGTGATCAAAAAAAAACAAAAAAAAAAAAAAAAAAAGGTTAGGTTAGGTTAGGTTAGGTTAGGTTAGGTTAGGTTAGGTTAGGTTAGGTTAGGTTAGGTTAGGTTAGGTTAGGTTAGGTTAGGTTAGGTTAGGTTAGGTTAGGTTAGGTTAGGTTAGGTTAGGTTAGGTTAGGTTAGGTTAGGTTAGGTTAGGTTAGGTTAGGTTAGGTTAGGTTAGGTTAGGTTAGGTTAGGTTAGGTTAGGTTAGGTTAGGTTAGGTTAGGTTAGGTTAGGTTAGGTTAGGTTAGGTTAGGTTAGGTTAGGTTAGGTTAGGTTAGGTTAGGTTAGGTTAGGTTAGGTTAGGTTAGGTTAGGTTAGGTTAGGTTAGGTTAGGTTAGGTTAGGTTAGGTTAGGTTAGGTTAGGTTAGGTTAGGTTAGGTTAGGTTAGGTTAGGTTAGGTTAGGTTAGGTTAGGTTAGGTTAGGTTAGGTTAGGTTAGGTTAGGTTAGGTTAGGTTAGGTTAGGTTAGGTTAGGTTAGGTTAGGTTAGGTTAGGTTAGGTTAGGTTAGGTTAGGTTAGGTTAGGTTAGGTTAGGTTAGGTTAGGTTAGGTTAGGTTAGGTTAGGTTAGGTTAGGTTAGGTTAGGTTAGGTTAGGTTAGGTTAGGTTAGGTTAGTTAGGTTAGGTTAGGTTAGGTTAGGTTAGG